>OY728140.1:711200645-711808311 GCA_963277665.1 Viscum album
ACACTTTATCAGAACTTCATTAGTTGGGGAAGCCGAGCAAATAAACCTACTAATTATCAATATAAATAGGATAGTGGGATGGGGGTAATCACGGGAATTAATGGGGGTTCATTTAATTAGAAATATGTTAATTCCAACATCATTGTTAAGAAGGATTTGAGGAGTCAAGAAATTTAATGGCTTGACACATATTTGGTCACGCCACCACCGCTTTTCCGTTGGTGGAAAAGAAATTAATGATATAAAATAATTATTTTATTTTATTATTATAATAAATTTAAAAAATCAGTCCTTTTCTCTCGACCCATTACGGTCAATGTGATGCCTCCTTTAAAGGAATCATGGTGTTGTGGATTCAGTGGTGCCCTCTGATGTTTTATCTGAGCACATGATCAAAAGACCGAAAACGCTGCCCGCGCATTTACAGAACGCACCCTATTTTTTTTTTCATAAATTCATTATAGGAACACCATGCCTTGGAATCATGTGCCGTAATTTTTTATAAACTTGTAATAATTCCTTATAAATAAAAAAAATTACATGGAAAATTTTGGTCTTTACATTCTCCCCACATAGGGATTTTCTTCCCTGAAAGAAACAACATAGACTAAGGAAAAAATGGAGGAAATAAGCATGAATCTGAGCCTCATGCTCCCATTTTCTCTCCTAGAGTTTCTTGTGCTACAAGAAAACATGCACTAGAGGTATTTATTTTCCATGAAGGAATTTCTCTTGTTTGTCCTCAATCTCCATTGGTACCTCCGTAAATGTCACCCCATCATCAAATTCGATCTCTCCATGGTTGATGACGTGAAATAGTTCATGCACGTATCACCTAAGATGGGATACATGGAAGATATCATGAACCCTCTCTACCTATAGTCGATGTTCTTATTGGTATGCCACCACACCAATCATCCGAAGTATCAGAAATTCTCTGATAAACCTTGGTGAATGTATGTCACCTCAACCAAATCTCTATAGTTCCCATTGAGTTGATACTTGCAAAAATACTTGGTCCCACTCCTTTAACTCTAGAGGTCTATTTATCCTATCATCATAAGACTTCTTCGTTATCTATGAATTATCCATCCATTAATGGATGATCTGTACCATCTCAGTGGTATCCTGTAATAACTCTGGACCCATAAGTGCTGACTCCCCTGCGTCCATCCAGCATAGAGGTGATATGGATGGTCGACTGGATAAGGCCTCAAATGGGGCCATACTGATGGTTGATTGATGGATTTTTTTGTATGAAAACTTAACCATGAGAAAGTGATCCTCCCAACTATGACCAAAATTTAGTAATCAAGCACGAAGGATGTCATCCATTGTCTGAATGGTCTGCTCTGTCTGACCGTCCATCTGTGGATGAAAGGCTGTGCTCAAATGTAGTTATGTCCCAAACACCTCATGAAATATCTTCCACAAAAAGGACGTAAAACATGTGTTATAGTGATAGAATATTTTTAATGGCACCCCATGAAATCATACAAACTCACGTACATAGAGGCATCCCATGCCCTCAACGATCCCTACTCTCGGAGGGGTAGGAACTGGGATAACTTGGTGAGTTGGTAAACGATCACCCAAGAATAATCAGGGCCCCTAGACATATGTGTAATCCTTGAAATTATTTCCATAGATATAACATCCCACTTCCAATGTTGTAGCTCAAGTGGATATGCTATGCCTGCAAGTACTAGATGATTGGCCTTTACATGCTGGAAAGTGAGGCATCGTGAAACAAACTCGGCCACTGCCTTCACCATCACTGGCCACCAGTGCTGATGTTAGGGGACCTAGTACATCATTATCACAACAGGATGCACTACTATAAGGGTTATATAGAACTCCCTCAAAACCTCTTCCAATAGCACCACTAGTACCATGGTGAGTCCTCTATAGAAAATGGCATGCTCCCCACCTTCAGCAAATCCATCAGGTGCCTATCCTAAGGATATATGATCACGTTGGGCCTCACAATCAGATTACCCAAGTTTTTCCTCCCAAATATGCTAAATAAGTGGGGGAGTTATAGTCATAGACTCGAGGTAAGATGCCGCAACTCTTTCTACAATGGATATCTACAATGCGGCTAGCTGCTCGGTCGCCTCACTCAGAAGTTGTAACCCGGACATCTTGCAGAGTGTGTCTTCCACTACGTTCCCCATCCCAGAAGTGTATACTATTTAAAAGTAATAGTCCTAGAGGTACTCTAGACAACATCGTTTTCTCAGGTTCAAGTCATTTTGTGAGAAGATATACCTATGACTCTTGTGATAATATTATATTGTAAAATGTTCACCAATCAAGTAATGTCACCACATCTTCAAGGAAAAGACCACTGCTGCTAACTCCAGGTCATGGGTAACATAGTTATGCTCATTCTATCTCAGTTTTCGTGAACTATAAGTGATCAGAGAATTCTATTGCATCAGGATACTTCCATATAGGGTCCGTGATGTGTTGTAGTAAACTACCTATCCAATGCCCTTTTCCGGCAGCCTCAAGATGGAGGCACTCGTCATTCTTTTCTTTAGATCCTGAGAACTCTGCTGGATTATCTCTATCCACACAAAAGGTTTTCCCTTATTTATTAATGCTGGAAAGGGTTCTACAACACAGGAAATGTCAGGAATGAATCTTTGGTAGTACCCATCCAACCCCAGGAAACTTCGCACCTCGGTCACACTCTTGGGTGGCTCCCATGAAAGCACAACCTATATCTTCGCTGGATCCGCTACAACTCCAGACTCCGAGATAATGTGTCCCAGAAAGTGCACCTCTCATATCCAGAACTGACACTTCTAGATATTTCTACAATGCTAGTTCTCTCAGAGTGTATCTAGAACTATTTGTATATGATAGGCATGCTCCTCCTCAGTCGTTGAGTACACGAAGATGTCATCAATGAAGACCACCAAAAAGCAATCACGGTATGGAGGAATGATCCTGTTCATGAGTCCTAGGAACACTTTTAGGGATTCGTTCAGGTCGAATGGCGTAACCAAGAACTCATAGTGGCCATACCGACATCTAATGGTCATCTTCAGCACATCCTCATCTCATACCATGAGCTGATGATAGCCTAATCTGAGAATTATCTTTACAAACCAACGATCTCCCTTTATATGATATAAAAGATCATCAATCCATTGAAGTGGATACTTGTTCATCATGGTCACCTGGTTCAAGTTCCGATAGTCCAAATAGTCTCAAACTCCCATCTTCCTTCTAGGCGAATGAAATCGGTGCTGCTAAGGGAGAAACACTTGGCCTTATGAACCCCTTCCAATGTACGTCCTTCAACTGTACACATAACTAACGAAGCTCAGTGGGAGACATCTGATATTATGGTGAAGGTATTGGTGTTCTCCTGGGGTATATTGTGATGTAATATTCTACCTCTCTTCATAGAGGTAGTCATGGTACATCAACAGAAAAGACATGGGCATACTAGTCCACCACTAAAGGATTGCTCGAACTCTCAACACCCACTGCTCTAAGGGTAAGGCTGGCAAACTCATGTGAGACCGGATGAACCCTTATATGGGTAAGTCCATCCTATGCTACGTAGGTTCTCTTCACACTGGTGAAAGAAAACCTAGTACTATCTTTGAGAAAACACTGAACATTACGTTTAATACAACCAGTATGAGCAGGGAATATGGATAACAATTCCATAAAAAAGATGATGTTGTAAGGCCTCAAGGATGATACTATAAGATCCTAACTGAAACTCTAACCTCCTAGATTAATCTCACACTACCATCACCAGTGTGTAGTCATTGAATATTCTACCATAAAAGTTTATACTCGCAAGGATCGAGCCAATGGCTCCATTGGAATATCCCAGCTCCGAACGGGGGTCGTGGAAATAAAAGATTGACTGGAAACTATTTCTATAAGTACTTCCACTAGGGTGGTGTAGACACATAATATAACTTTAATCATCTTCGGAGTATCGTGGTCATAGGGCTTAGCTTCCAGGAGTTGATCTCACCCATGTCCTCCTACTCCTTGTGGTCGAGGTGGAACACCTGGAGGTGGTGCTGGTAGAACCCCGAATCACCGCCCACATCCTACTTCACGAAGAGCTCCTCTCCCATTTCCACCAACCTATGAACCTCCTCGCTCGAACCTATACCTTTTCCTTGACAGTCCCTCAGTAGTCTGGTGGTCGTTTATACAGTGAGTTGGGCATTCTCAAGCCATGCGACCCTACCCGCTGCATGAGTAGCACTGCATGATCCTCATATCTCCTCTGTCTCGTTATCCCCTCACCACCAACCCTATATCCTGAGGTCTTACACCAAATGTTCCAACCCTCTTGGGCCCCTACGTCATCTGTATACTACCTGATACGGATAACGCTTCTTCATAACATCCAGTAGTGGCCCTCATAGACAGTGCCTGCTCATCTTGGATGCTCCCCACTAAAAGTGCTTTCTCAAGCACTCCATCCTACATCAGAATGCTGATTGTTATCATCAATGTGCTAATATCCCATTGGATACCCTTATCAATGGTCAGGGCCCAGATGAAATGGCCCCGTACCATGTCAGCGGAGTAGCGGGAGAGATCAGTGAACCTGACCGAGTACTGGGCCACGATCAAGATGCCCTATAGTAAGTCCAGTGGCTCCAATATATGAACTGAGTGTAGAGTTTCTATGATGAAATATGCCCTGAAAAGGCCCTCTAATACCTCCCATATGAGGGTCACCTCATCTTGAAACTATAGTGTCAAACTCCACCATCTTCGAGCTTCTCCTTATAAGGGAATGGGAGCATGGATAACCATCAGATTAGTTGGTTTCCAACTATGCGAAAAACTCTAGAAATTGCCTCCATTTAGTCCTCATCCCCCTGTGGATCCATCTTTCCTCAGAACCGCATAGGCCTCTGCTTCTGAAACTCATCCAACACCCTTAGTCATCATGCACCATCTGATGGTGGGGCTGGCAGCAACAGCTACCCAAAGGGTAGTGGATCTACTCGTACACCACCTGATAGTGTTATCACCGTAAGAGGGACCTTCACTGAGGTATCATTTCTCGGTGTGCCATCGTCCTGTACTCTCTCAGGAATCCTAGTAGGATGTCTACGTGGTGAAATTATAAAAGATAAAAGGTGTTCCACCGTCAAAAATTTATACCTACCGAGCTAACTCTAAGAAAATAATAATAAAATGTTACAAAAACACAGACATTTTTTTGTGCACTGAGTCAGAAATCAGAATTCAGATTCCCATGTATTGATAGTTGGCCGCCACACCAACAAAAGATTCCCCAAACTGAAAACCAACCTCATAATAATTAACACTATTGACATATAGAAATGATCAGAGTCCTAGTTCTTCGGTGGAACTGACTAATATGACACCAATTTTTCATTACCTGTCCCATGGGGCCCGTGTCATGACTACCCCAAGCCTGCCTTCCATAGGCAAGGGGCTTACGACTAGAACTGAACAGGTGTATTCCTATAGCAGGAAGGAATTACATTTACACCTATTCAGACACACAATCCACGAACACAATAATTGGACCATGAATTAAACTATTGTATTAATAATTGTACTAAAAGTAAAGGGGATAAAATACAAGCCTATCTGGAAAGTAAAAGTACAACTAAAAGAGAAAAATAGCTTCTCGATCATCCACTAAGAATCCTACCTAAATGGTAGGTACATCTCTCGATCAAAATTCAATGCATCATGTCACATAAAATGGTCCACCTCTGAGAATCATCTAGTTCTAGATCCCTCGTCCTCAATTAACATTGTTCGTTGTCTGCACAGGATACATCTTGGTGTGGGTGAACCCCGCACAAAGGTGAGTATAACGATACTCATTAGGGACCTTGAGACCCCCAACAGTCTCCTAGAGTTCCACAAAGAAAAAATCTCAAAGAAAGACCTCAATAAAAAAGAAAAAAGAAATTATTTACTATACATAGGTATATTGTCGTACATAAATCTAAGTTATCAAAATATAATCATCTCATTCATGAAGAAACATAATGCTCCAACTATTAAGACATTTTCGGAACATAAAAATGAATGAATAATACCACTACGGTAACACCACGAAGGTATCACTACGAAATAAACACCATGAAGGTGAAAGTACAATAAGGGTAACAACACACTGTTAACACCCAAAAAGTGAATGTACCACAAAGAAAACACCCTAAATTTAACACCATAAAGGCAACACCACGATATTGAATGTACCACAAAGGTAACAAATTATCTCACACTAGTTATATGTAATGCTCAAAAGTACAGATGATAAGTCGAGAAGCTAGATCATCTTAGTCTGTTTAGAGGCACTGATGCTATTCATATGGAGTCTGACCCACACACAATCGATAGGTACTAACCCCTGCTGACCCACATAGGGTTAATATGTGCTGAACAACACAGGATCCCATAGTGCTAACCCACACATGATCTATAAGTGCTGACCCACACAAGATCGCTCGACACTAAACTATGTATGCTCTGTCTCCAACCTTCGTCTCACTATAGGCCACTTGATTCCTGCTCAAGGAACACTAATTTATGATAGGATCCGGTCCAAAATCCATCGGTCGTACCTCAACCTCCATTAAGTTCCATGAAGAATTATACTAAATAACCTCCATGTCTTAAGGGTTTAAACCTGACAGAAGGTGCGTCAATTGGATGATCGGTCTGTGAATTATATGTGTTTTTGTTCTGAGGGCCTAGTGGGATTCGAGTTCGATCCTACCCAGCCATAATCAATCATTTTTAAAAATATAAGAAAATTATACCAAGAGGACCGTCTCACTCGAAGGGTCTCAACACCATAGAAGGGTCGTCAAAAGGACGCCCAGATTTTACATTATGACTCCTATAACGAAACTGGGCCTAGAAGGGTCAGTATTCGGTCCGACCCGGTCTGGGCTGAGTCGACCTGGTTCGGGTCCACCCATACCGGCTCTGCCCATGGATGGGCATGGCCCATTAGGCTGGCATTTCCTGGACCATGAAGGGCGCAACCTTTTGGAGGTGTGGCCTGTAAGGGCTTGGGCATCCCAGGCCGAGGAGGGGCATGACCCACAGGAGGCGCGCCCCACCTGGGGCATGCGCTGCTAGTCCCAAGGAGGGCCTCATCCTACGAGAGGCGCGACCCTCTGGTGTGGGGCCCACCCTATTGGGAACAGGGGGAAGTGTCCCCCCCCCACACACCCGCTCGTGATTTGGAGCGGCGGTGCGATGAGGCTCTGGTGGGTCATCCGTGGGACCCACCAGGATCTGGTCCCGACACTCTACCGAAGCATCCGAGTTGCGTCCTTCTTCATCGATGTGCGACAGCATGGCACTCGCCTCCAACCCAGACGGCCAGTGCCGATCGCCACTATCCCCCACAACTATATTCTGCAGACCCTTTCTCCGGCAGGGCCCTGTTGAGCAATGATCCTCCTTCCATGTCCAGACACCTCCATCACCCACCATACCTAGGTTTTGTCCAACCCAGATAAAAATGTCCACGAAGAACACACGAAATTCAAAAAAAATTGCAGAGGGTATGGGCCTTGTTCGTTTTTCCCGCATCCTCAGTGTTTGCAGGATATAAAAAGGGTAGAATAACAATACATCAACTTTTGAATTTACTCAATAATATAAACCCTACCTCAAGATCATTGGAGAACGTCGCATTTGAGGAAGATTCGGTGTTCATTGATCAGCGGTGCTCACCACTTCCCATTGGTATTGGTCCCATCTTCAATGTGGTTGGTGTTGCAAAACTTTATCAGAACATCATCGCATGGTGATGTTGTGTCAATACTCCTCCCCAAGCTCTATATAAATTCAATAGGTGGAGGGTGAGTTACAAACATGGAAATAATGGGGGATCATTTAATATGAACTTTTCTAATTCCAATTTCACTGTAACAATGGATTTTAAGAGTCCAACCATTTAATGGCTTGACACGTCATTGGTCTTAACACCACCGCTTGTCCTTTGGATGAAAAAAATGGAAAGAAATAAAATAACAATGTCATTTCATTATTATATTAAATGTCCAAAATCTAATTTTTCTCCTGAAATACTATGGTGGAAGTGAAGCCTCCCTTAAATGAATCCCAGCACTGCAGATTCAATAGTGCCCTTGGATTTTGTATCTGAGCACTGATTCAAAAGAGAGAAAATACATCCCACACATTTAAAGAACATACCATAAAAAATGTTTAGAAATACATTCTGGGCCCCCTGGTACTTGGAATCATGCTCCATCAATTTTCGTATACATGAAATGATTCAATATAATTAAAAAATATACATGGAAAATATTGGTTATTACAGTCATGGTGACAGGTAATTTAATCATTTCACCGAAATTATCCAATTCATTATTTTATTCTAGATCATCACATTCATTCATATCATCCATGTTTTCCATTAAAATTAGATATATTCAATTTGACATATTAAGGGAGTTATTAGTTAACAATCATAATGGAAGAATCATTGCAAGGATGTTTTTTCAATCATGTAACCATTATGGAATATAAACATGATTTATCTGCCGATCTTATTGTCATCCCTATTATGGAATTTGATATAATCCTCAGTATGGATTAGATTATGAACCAAGATATGAAAATTAATTTTAGGAAGAAGGAGGTCACAATTTTGGACAATGATAAAGAATCCCTATTATATTGAGTAGATAAATAACTATATGACTCTCATCAAGATCCACCCCCAATAACTCTACTGAATTCAATTATTGGGGAGGAAGGGAGTGAGGTAACTATGGATGAGGAAATGATAGTTCAAATAGGGGATGTACCTATGGTGGAAAAATATTTTGATGTGATTCCAAAGGATTCACTTGGACATCCTCATGAATTATAAATTGAGCTTTCCATGGAATTAATTACTAGATCAAGGCCCATGTCAAAGACCGTTTATATAATGCAAACTGTGGAATTAGTGGAACTAAAAAAACAAATATAGGAATTGAGAAATAAATTATTTATTCACCCAAGAATTTCTCAATGGGGATCCTATATTATTTTTTTTAAGAAGAACGATGGATCTATTAGGATGTAAATTTATTATAGGGGGATCAATGCTATAACAATAAAGAAAAAGTGTCCCCTACCTCACATCGATGATTTATTTGATCAAATTCATGGAGCTAAATATTTTTTCAAAAATTGAACATCGATTTGGATATCATTAGTTGTGCGTGTAAAATGAACACATCCCAAAGACTTCATTTCAAACTAGGTATGGGCATTACTAGTTTATAGTAATGCGTTTTGGAGTGAATAATAAACCCTCGTTTATAATTGATCTAATTAATAGAGTTTTCATGGAATGTCTTGATGAATTTTTAGTTGTATTTATTGATGATATCATAGAATACACCAAAATACAAAAAGATCATGAAAATCACTTGCACAATATTTTAATGACTCATAGAAAAAATGAATTATACGGGATGTTTAGAAAGTGTGAATTTTGGATTTAAGATATTTCTTTTCTTGTTCATATTGTCTCTAAGAATGGACTCTCTGTTGATCCTTTAATGAAAAATGAAATCAAAAAATGGTCACCATCGACGAGTAAAAATGAGAGACACAGTTTTATGGGTATTGCTGGTTATTATCGGTGTTTCGCCTATAATTCTATCCAATTGGAAAACCCATTAACAAAGATCACATGTAACATGGTTAAATTTTTCTGGACAGAAGAGTTTCAAGATTGTTTTGAGCAATTGAAGAGAATATTAGTCAATTATCCTTTATTGAATCTATCCTTGGGAATGACGGGCTTTTTATTTATATTGATGCTTAAAATAAAGGACATGGTTGTTTCCTTATAAATAATTATAGAGTTATTTCCTATGCATTGGACATCTAAAATTCATGAAAAATATTATCCCACTCATGATATTGAGTTATCAGCTATAATCGTTTGTCTAAAGATATGGAGACACTGTTTCTATGGTGGAAAATATTATATATATAATGATCCCAAGATTTTGAATTATATTTTTTCTTATAAAAAGAACTAAACATGAAACAAAGGCGATGTATCTTACTACTCAAGTTTATGAATGCCCAATACACTACCACCAGGGAAGGAAAATAAGGTGGTAGATTATTTGAGAAAAAATAATCCTAGGGTTTAGAATAAGATGAGAATTGAAAGGGTTCATATGATCATAGATCTATTAATGATGGAAATGGGAATAATCATATAAGGTGAAACATCAATATTTTAAAATGGAATCCAATCGATCTATTCTAGAAATGATAAAATGTTCTCAAATTGATGATGAGGAGTTTCAATAGAAAAGTAATGCTGCGAATGATGAAAAATTGATTGACATCATACATGAAGATGGAATTTTGAAATATGGGAATACGATTTTCGATATCGACATACCTGATCAAAAAATCTAATTTTTGGATTATGGAAATATCTCCAATTTTCTATAAACCAAAGTAGTTCTATGATGTATAGAGGTTTGAAGGAACATTTTTGGTTGGAAAACTAGAAGTGTGAGATTGTAGATTATGTGTCAAGATGTATGGTTTGTCAATAGGGTAAGGCTGGAAGAAAACATCCAGGATGATTCATGAAACCTATTCGCATACCAGACTAGAAGTGGGATGATATTATGATGTACATTTTCAAGGGGATACCAAGCACTCCAAGAAGGAATAATGATATATGGGTAATTTTTGATAATCTTACCAAGTCAGCACATTTTAATGCTATAAGAGAAGATTTACCACTTGAAAGTTTAACAATACTATATATTAATGAAGTTGTAATACTTCATTATCTGCCACTATCAATTTTTTCTGATCATGATCCCCATTTTAAATCATGATTCTAGAAATGTTTTCATAAATCCATTGATATTGAACTTCAGTTGAGCATTTCCTACCTCCCTCAAACTGATGGACAATTAGAACAGTCTATTCAAACCATAGAAGACTTGTTAAGATCTTGATCACATGAATATCGAGTTATATAGGATCAATATATTACATTGGTAGAATATTCCTATAACAATAGCTTTCATTCAAGAATTTAGAAGGCACCATATGAGGTGTTATATGGAATAAAATTTCTCCCACCAACTGGTTGGGATGATGTTGGGGGAATAAAACTCATTTTCCCAGAACCTTTTTTAGGAAACAAAGTTAAATGTTAAGATTATCCAAACCCACATCAGTGTACCACAAAGTAGTAAAAAGAGTTATGCCAATAACTAAAGGTAGGATTAGTAATTTAATGTTGGTGATCATGTTTTTTTGAAAGTATCACCGTAGAAGGGTGTAATATGATTTGTTAAGAAGGGAAAATGAAATCCCATTTACAAAAAAACTATTAAAATTCTAGAAAGAATTAGAGTTATAGATTACCTATTAGAAATGGAACACGAACCTATGAGCGGCATGCACCCCTTTTTCCACAACAGCAAGGGTTTCCCCTTTTCTTCCTCCCCCTTCCCCCTCTGGCTTGGATTTTCTCAGCTTCTTCCAGTATCAGTTCGGCTCAGGTGTGACCTGGATTCAGAGTGGCACATATGGATTTTAAGGTTTCCAGCTCCAGTTTCTGGTGTCGATAGATTTGCGGTGCTGTGATGAGTGTCTCATCCCTCGACCACTTCTGTACCGACATCTTAACTGGTGATGATGTTTAGCCCAGCGTCCCATCCATCGGTGATGTCTTGCGTGTGTATGAGTCTATTCGGTGCTGAGGGTTCTGGTGCCTCGTGAGCAGTTCCAATTTCCATAGGATGCTGCAACGATTTTTAGTTCTTCAGAGGGGGAGGATTTACATCTCTACTGCTTTGTTTTTTATAGGGTTTTGGATTGTATGATTTGGATTGGTTTGTTTTTCTTGGATTCTGGATTTTTTGGCTTCCTATTTTGACATTGGGGCATCTACGGAGGTGGTTGTGATGTGTTTTGTGATTCGACCAGGATAGTCGTTGATTGTGGTGAAACTGTTTCGTGATTCAAGGTGGTGATGCAGCTGGATTGACCACAAGGATCAGTCTCATATGAGGATTCAGAGCTTGTTTTTCATCTTTGCTGGGCTTTTCATATTTGGTTGTTTGAGAGGGTATGGCATCAGCCATCGGATCAGGCATGTGCTTTGACATAGGACATTTGCTTGCTGAAATGTCTTGTAAAGGTGGATGGATTCATTATGATCATATACTAGGGTGGGGCTGATCCATGTTGTTATCTTGTTTGTTTTTCTCTCTTTGACCTTCGGGTCATGTGATGTCCTATGTCCATGAAGTTTTGGTTCCCCCCTTATTCACATAAAAGGGGGATTATCTTATAATAAAAAATTTTAAGGCCATCGGGCCGTTGGATGGAAATGTCTCCAAGTCTCTCCAAAGTTCATGTTGTTTTCCACATATCACTGTTGAGAAAATACATGCCTAACCCAACGCATGTACTCACCTATGATGAAGTTGAACTGGAACCTGATATGTTTTATTGTGAAGATCCTATCAAGATTTTTGATACAAGAGAACAATTATTGATGAAAAAAGATGACTCATATTGTAAAATTTCATTGGGGAAACCATAAAATGGAAGAGATAACGTGGGAACTTAAGGAACTTATGATAAACATCCACCAGAACATATTTATGCAGAAATATTCTAGAAATTTTTAGGAATAAATTATTTGAAGGAGGGATGAATGTTACAACCCAGGCATCCATGGTACACTTCTCATTGAATAATAAAATTTTTTATGTTGTTTGAAACTTCATGTTCAAGTCCTCCACAACCAATCAAACTTACCGTTTAAAAAAAGAAGTTATGAATAGTAATACACAATTTTTAAAATTTTATAAATATTATATATCAAAATGGACTTAAGATTTTTATTAGGACTATCATAATTAGCTCAGAGAGAATTACATTTATTTTCTGAAAAGATTCAATTTTTATTAATAGTGAAAAACACTACATTATTGTTTTAAACCAACGTTTTATTTAATAATAAATATTTTTATTTAAATTTATTATAATATAAAAATAGATAAATGATACCTATATTAGTCCAATTTAATTATTTGGAGACGTTTTATAATAAGATTAGATTTATAAATTTTTATTGAAATTTTTAACGTCTTTTAACTACCTTTAGGAAAATTTGAAAATTTGCATAAAACGTAATTTTACCACTTATGTGATTTCAATTTCAAATATACAATAGATATGGTTGTTATTAGTAAGTAAAATGTGGTTTAATATGATGAAAATAATTTTTCAGTGAATAATGAATTATGAATTATATTTCCACGGTTAAAAGTAAATAGGAAACTTAATTGTAAAAATAATATGATAATTACCCCAACACGTATCCTAATTCAATTGGAAAAGTTTTTTTCGACCAAAATCAACCTTAGGAAAAAAAATATGATCTTTTTTACCCTCTTCTATTAGATTAAGTCATTTGTTATATTTTATTTAAAGAATAGATAAAAGACATAAATTAATATTTTAAAAAATAAACCATTATTAATATAGTGTTATACATAAGATAAATTTGACTATAAAAATTCATTAGAAAGATAAAAATATTTTCTTTTTCATGGCATTTAATTTTTAATTTTTAGACATTGAATAATTTAATTTATTTGTTACACAATGATAACATATTAATTACCTTTTTAATGAATAGTTAGTATAATTGATATTATAAATATAAACAAATGTAAATTGAATCTTCTAATGCCATAAAATAATTTTCAAGGTGAATATGACATGTTATGGTTGATTATATGTTTTTTTGGATGTAATCATGATTTTATATCTTTGAAAAAACCAAATACTAAATAGTGTCAGAATTGACAGAAATGATTTTTTAAAACAAATACTATTTTATTAATTTTTTTAATTGTCCAAAAAATATAAAGTTTGTCCAAAAGAGAGAGATAATGTTATATATGTCATTGATGAACTACATGAGGTTCTCTTAAGATTTTATTGTTAATATATGAAACATTTAGTATTAAAATGGAAGAAGACATCGAAAAAGATAAACTATTTAACTAAGGGTTGAGTCTAAAAGATAAGGTTAATATGGGGACCTAAACAAGTTTAAAACCTACTGGATGAAAATATATTGACCCATAAACACCATATCCTTGAAATAAACCCATTTGAATATATTATAAAATGAAAACTTTTTCTATAATAAAATTATATTTCAAGCTCTTCCTAATGTGACCTTCACATCTCTTATAAAATTGTACATCCCAACTCTCAAATTCAAATCTCTAAAGACTTTTTCTCAGATAACCCATGATTAAATATCCTCCAAACTACCATCTATTCATCCTATAGGCCGTACTCTAATCATAAATCCAATATATGGATCCCTTTCATTCAAATCAAATGGAAGCACCCAAAGAAGAGGTAATTATTTCATTACCTCTTTCAAAGTTCTTTTCTTCTTCCACTTCCACTTTATTTTTGGTTTCTAGACTAAAATAATAACCCTGATACCTTATACATACTGATATTTTAATATAAAAATGGTACAAAAATATTCATTATTCTCTCAATCCTATGAATGAAAAATTCCCCAAACATGCGTACACATGACTTACCATCTCCTCATTGTGGTGTAGTTTGTTATTCAACACTATAGTAGTTGGAAAGGTATAATAATGAGTATAATTGATGTAAATAATAAATATATCATGTTAACCATTTTGTATATATAATATAACATCCATATATATATGAATTGACCATCAATAGAATGATATTGTAGCCTGTGTATAAGTACAACCTACCGTCTCCATAACGCGATGATATTTCATTCCCTATTGTAACCATTCAAGTATATTTTTCATTTGAGGGTAAAAATAACGTTTAAAAACTTAATATAATTCCGAATATGTATAATATACAATATATTCATAATATGTAGGACATACATATCAAACATTTAAGGGAAAATAAATCAGTTAACACTTGAAACAGTGATACTACTGAAATATTATTAACAAAGAAATATTAAAGTAATATATATGATATCATATTTATGTATGTGGTTATTGTATAATTTAATAACAATGATTTAACCATTATATAAAAGGTTAACATACCCTCAACTAAGGAGATCTACAAGTCAAGGGTTAATTTTACAATCTCTTTATTATCCATGGTTGTTTATATGTAAGTATCTATTGAGACTTATGTATCATCCACATATGTGTTTCTTAAAAATGTATTTTAAAACATTTTTACTATTTTCCTAGACTATGGGTTAAATTAAATTATACCCATGATTTACTTTTTATAAAATGTGTTGAAAATAATCTTTCTATCATTTCCCAAACATAGTACATTAAGTACTTTTCGAAAAACTAAGAAAAGAGTGTTTTTTTGACTTATACGGCGGGTGAAGCTATTTTCCCCTATTATAACACCTTCAAAGAATCCCTTTCGTGTTTATATGAATATTTTAAAAAAAAAATTATTTTCATTTATAATAATTCCACTTTTAAATTATTTCAATGTAAAAAGGGAAAATTCTCAGAAAACAGTTTTTGGATTGATTTCATCTATGTCAACATCTATTGGTGGATTATATGTTTAATTTATGTTTATTTATTATGATACAATATTCCATATTGTATTGATAGTTTTATAATATTTTTGATTGTGGATGTGATATTTTTATGTCATTCACGGTTTATTGTTAAATTATTAACATTTTTTATATTATTTTAATATAAATGTTTATGTTTGGTTTCACCCTTTTCAAATGATGAATGAATTTGACTTATTAAGTGATTGGAAGGGCCCGCTATATCCCCTTGGTGCATCAGTAGGTCTCATGAGACAAACTAGTGTCTTGGAAAAAGTGCTTGAAAAAATGATTATTTAAATTCTTGGTACGAGGCCTTAACTATGTGGTTATGATGTTCAACATTATGTATTCCATCCTTTTTAAATTACTTATTAATATTATAAATCATTATTAATCTAGCAGAATATCCATGTTAATATGTAAATGGAATTATTTGATTTATATTTTCCATATTATGATGAATTTTTTAAGGGATTTTTTATATTATTATATATTGAATTAAATTTTTATTATTATTTATGATAGTGTCTGCTATATTGTTATCCTAAATGAACATTTGAGCTGACCAATTTCTTATATTTTATTTTTCCAATGATGCAAAGAAGTATATTATGATCCCATTCCAGGGTTATGGTAAGGGATATGGGTATTTTAAAAGGATACACAATGATTTTTTTGTTTCATAATTTATTGTAAAACTTATGTATGAATCTGGTACTTCCAGTGAAACTAAACTGATCGGTATTTCGGGAAATGATATCTTGTGATCATACCAATGTTATGTAACAATGCAAAGACTCTGGTTAATTGGGGTTGGTGTGTTACGAAGAGAACTACCACTAAGTATCTACAATAAATTCATTGAAAAAGACCAGTAACAACCATCTCAAAACAACCTACATATGAAATAGAAACCAGATACACTACTAGAAACAAACTTGAAAACCAATTTTTCATCCATTGATAATCAACCAATTATGTTCTAAAATTCAAATCCTACAATTCTGAAACCACAGTTTTCAAAAACAATTTTTGGAAGCAAATATGCCAAAACACAATTACAATGGAAACTAGTACCAATAGGTGACTCAGAAATATAGTTGGCACCCATACACCAGTCACACCAACCTCACAGAAAGTGTCCTAGGGATATATCCCCAACTACAGAGGGTTTTCCTGGCCCCGTGATCTTCTGGAGACCATTGACCTAATTCTCTTTTGATTTACTATAAATTAATGGACTATAAGGACCAAATGACTCTCTTGAAACCCAGATTCCCTAGTAACTAAAGTCCAACATAGAGATGTGCTGGTCAGGCACCTTACTCAAAACTAGAACATCATGTTACGACAATGCTAGCTCCGGTCTACCCTGACTATGTCCCGTGAAATAAGATAAAAAATTGTAGAACTCCTCTAATACTATTTTTTCATTTACCAAGACGACTTTCTATTTGAACTAGCACCCGACCTGGTCAGTAGCTTGGCCCGTAGGGCATTCTTGATCGCCATGGGTTGGAAACATGTTTTGGGAATCAATATAAAATTGTTTCTAATGATTTGACTAAAGAAAAATATAAATAAATAAACATAAATTTAAAAAATTGGTAAATTAAATAATATTAATAGAACAAACTATCAGCTTAAAAAGGAATAAACTAAGTAACGAGATATACAACAAGTGACCTCATGGGTCACCATGGAACATAAACCACACTCGCTTCAAGAGTGATGCAAAAATGGACCCTAAAAAAGAAACGATAATTTCTATGTTATAACTAAGATGGTCAGTATAAATGACAATGTATATCAACTCCCTAACCCATTACCATTCAAAATAAACCTAAAATGTGTGATTTTGAATATAAGAAAAAACAAAATAATGTTTTTTATTATTTTCAAATTTAAGTAACAATCATGCATTTTCTAGAAAATAATTTCACACCGAATTTGTACTAAAAATCGGTTCCAATAATGCGTTAACATTTCAAAATTAATGGAGACCAATTTAGATTAAATGAATGTTTTTCAAAAAAGAGGGAGAATTCATGATGTAACTGAATTGAAAATCATAAAACAAGCATAGTGGGAAGTCCCTAATTAGCCAGTGTTAGTCGGGGCCTAGGATCCTCATACCACAGTGAAACATGGCATAGGAACCAGAACAATTTTTGTTCTCGTGAATGAGCCTTTAGTAAAGAACACACCCAAAACCAAGTGGTTTCCAATCAAACATTATTATGTTTAGTTAACGGTGTAAGTGTCAATCATGTTAGACTACATATGGATGAACCACTTTCGTTTCATCTCGCATACTAGTCCTGGTCCACCCACCTTGATTTCCGAGGATACCCATGTGCTCTATTTCAAATGTAGGTGAAGTTTTATCCAGTGAACATAAATGAACATAAAACAATCATTATCAATAAACCATTGAAAATATCACTATAATTTTCCCTCCTTATGTACATTCCCACTATTTCACATCCCATAATGCTTAAGACTCATCAATAGTCACATATAATAAATCCTATGTTAACACTTGTATCCCTAAAACTAGGGGGAATATCTTCCCAAGTGGTATTCCACTTTCAAAACCCATTCTAAATGTTCCAATGGACCTCATTTTTTTACAATGTATTTTAACATTGTAGAAAAAATTGTTTATCAACACCCCCATGTTACAAAAATCATTTAAGTACACAATTTCACAACCAAGGAACCATATATTTAAAAAAACATGAAACCAAGATTACAATGGGGTAACCCTTTTAAGAAAATCAACATGTCATTATACTTTTATAACAAAAAGAAAAATGAAAGGCCACACGTCTTTGGATATAGCCATTACACGTTCAAAAAAACATAGGAAACCACTTTTCACGAACAACTATAATTTATATATATACCTATATATATAATATACATTTTATATATAATCCAGTGACGTACATTAAAAAACACCAAGAAGAAATGTATTTTCTAAATAAATATCAAGGTAGAGGGAACCTACACTAGGGTGGAACAAAACCGAACATTGAATTCTTCACACTTTCTAAATAGAATATGTTTCTTCCCCAATAAGCATATGCACCTTGACAAACATGTAAGGACACCAAGCCCCGATCCACACATCACTATATCCTAGAACATGTGCAATGGGATCCTTACATATATGTGTATATGTATATACTAGTCATTACACACATATTCTTTCATTTTTTAAATATATACATTAGAACACCATTCCTCATAAATGTATTAAATTTCCCTGGGTTAATTTTCACATAACATGGGAACAAACACGCACATATATATATATATACTTACCTATTGATATAAAGGTGAGTGGCCTTAGTCTACAATGACTCAAAACCACAAAGAAGAAACCAGACACTACATATATAATTTAATAAATTTAAAAAATAAGTTATCAAACACTTCCAAATTGGAACAAAATACACTCTTTAAACCCGAATGCACACCAAAACACTTTCCAACCTGGTATCTAACTGTTGATATTATATAATAAACCAATTAAAAATTTTATAAAACATTTCCAAATAGGTTACACATGACATTTCAGCAAAACCCCATCAATGTCCTCCTATAAGGTCATACGCACACCAAAGAAATATAATTTTTTTCCACCTCTTTAATCATTTATGTAACCAAAAAAACCTTATATACAACATATTTCACTGACTGAAAATGTTTTTTTTTCAAAATTAACACACCATATTTCATATGAACATACAACTTTAAATAACAAACACATACTCAATTCTCTTGAAAACTAATTTTTCACCACATAAATTAATCATGTAGTATACCAAATTAACCAAGAATGAAAATAATTCACAAAAATACTTTTATTAATGGAATAATTTACATCATGAGTCAAACACTCCAAAACATTGGTTTGAAACTCCAATTGCACAATAATCACACCACAAGGAACTCAAATTAGACCTTAATATAGGAATTAAAACACAAAATAATCAAAATTGAACCCTAGAATTTACCCATAACTGATAGAAAGTACTTGAATCCCAAAATAAAAACAAAAACCCTAAAAATTACCTAATTATGTCCTGCCGTCGGAGGGGGAGGGCGCTAGGGAAGTCATGGCCAACCGAAAGTAGGTTGGTCGGCTGGGATTATACTGGAGAACAATCGGCTATCAGGGGAAGCACACGTAGCATTAGGGAAAAATATGGTGGTGCGAGTGAGGTTAGGGAAGCTGGAGGGGAGGCTAGGGAGAGGCTTCACTAGAGAGAAAAAATAAAAAAATATATATAATAAGAAGGGATATAAAATTTCTATAAAAACTACAACCCATGAACATAATAATAATAATAATAATAATAATAATAATAATAATTTCATAATAAGAAAATTTATTTAACAAAAAATTATCCATAATAATATTAATCTGAATAATATTAATGACAATGACTTAATTCAAAATATTTATAATAATAAGAATAATACTATTATATAATATATTTATTATTATAGAAAATACTTATTTAATTTTATTATATTTTTTTCATACATTATTTGTTTAATTAATTTACCAATACTACCCCAGGTTGTCCACACAGCGTTAGGGTGAGGCAGTATGAAATTGATTGTGCCCTACCCCTGCATCATATGCGGTCATGACCAAAAACACTAATTTATCTGCAAATACGCAATGATTTCAATAGAGATCGGCACAGAACTCAAAAAAATATTTCAAATTTAGATAAAATAATAAAATTAAAATCTTTTAAAAAGGATGAGTGTGACATTGAATGTGGTAAGGTAAAATTAAAACAGTGTTTCCTCATTGGTGGAAAATTATCACCTCACAGAAAATGATTTAGTTTTTATAATAATAGTGAGAGTAGAATAGGACTGATGATGGATTTTTCCATTAACAAAATAAAATTATAGCAAAAAATATATAATGGAGTTATCATGCCACTTCAATAAAGGGAAGTGGTTATATAATTATAAAATAAAATAAAATGAAGAGAAACTAAATGAAATTGGAAAATTCTTTTACTTCTTGAATTATTATCCTTGGGAAGATCTATAGGGAAATTAGATTTGGTCTTTAGTTGAGACTAATGTATATTTGATATGTTGGAGATAATGAAGAATTGAATTGTTTAATAATTTTACATCATTCAAATCATGGATTGTGTGAGGGGATGTGTTGGTGAGGGGTGGAATCTAAACTTGAGGAAATGTGTGTTTTTATTATCATATTCATTAGTTTATTATATTGGAAGAAGAATATAATTTTTTTATTCTTATGGAAAAATAATTTAATGAGTTTTGAAGAGTTCTATATCATGAGATTACATCATCCATGAAAAAATTAACATTGAGTTTAACTTATATTGGTATAAACCCTAAATTAATATATTTCAATATCCACAAAAAATTCTATTATTAAAGAAATAATCCACAATATTATCCCTAGACATTTTTATATGTGTAAAAATAAAAATAATAATCCCTATTATAAAATTACTTTTAATTATATTGAAAAATGTACATTTTTACCAAAACAACCATTTATTAGAAAAATATTAATTTTAAAATTATAACAGATTTTATGAATTATTTTAAAATTAGTTAACTTACCAAAAAACAATTATATAATAAACAGAAATAAATATTAATTTATGAATATATATATTTTTTAAAATTCTTTAATCATTATATTATTTATTAAATTTTCAATAAACAATGAATGATTATAAAAACCCAACGGTTAATTTATCATTCATAAAACATTTATTAATATATATGAAGATATAAATATTTAAAATTTTCATTTGTAAGAATGAAAAAATATTATTTAATCTTTAATAGGAGTGGTTATAATTCTGTTGGTCAAATGACTATTCTTAAAAGTCATATTACTATTCCAAGAGTTGTGTTCTTATTCCAACAGTCTGGGTTCCTTAATTTCTTTCACTAATTTCAATATTCATTCACGAGAATAATGTATTTATTTGGATATCTACTTAATATATTTATATTATACCATATAAAAAATTATAATAAATGAAATTATATTGATAAATGATTGGTTTAATACACGAAAAATGACTAAGGAGTGGGGTTTTTATTATATTAATGTGATCAATCTTTAATATAACTCATGTTTAAGTTTTTTAGTGATATTTGAGGTATTTGTTATTAAATGAGATAACTCCTATAGAGGATTTCATTGACATTATTGGTAGGGAATCTTTTGATATTGAAAAGATGATAATAATTTACTCAATGATGTATCATTATATTATAATTACACAAGTTTGTATTACATAAGTCATAGTTTCCCTAGCCTATTACACTTATCCTTAAATGTTTTTAATCACAATTAAATATAAAATTGCAATTTAATGATGGTGAAGTTTAGTGCCTTGGAAAACTAGGTACCTAATTAAACATCATTATTCCAAAATAAGAACATATCTTATTTAATATTAATAAATAGATCCTAAAATTAAGTGATCCCTCCGATCTTGGTAGTATAATATAAGGATAAAATGAAAAATGTGATGACCTAAAAAATCACAGTAAGGGATTTAACATTAAAATAATGCTTTGTACATGGGTTTGAAGGCATGACATTATTATATAAAAAAAGAATGGACCATGATTAATAATATTTAATCATAACATATAGAAATTGAGATCATATAATAATTTAATCATATCAATTTAGAAGATATATAAAATATTCCTTTATCATGAATTAATGCTCGATGCATATAGAGGACCACTAGTCAAGGATAACCACCAAGACCATTATGCATAGAGCAAGAGTCAAACTAACCACAAAGAACATTGAACATAATATATAGTGAGACTAAACGTTACCTAATTCATTGGATCTTAGTCTAGTAGAACCCATAATAACATGTTTATAAATAATTTTTCCACATAAATAATCATATGTAAACAATCAAACATAATCATAAGGGATACTCAAGGAAGGAATTGAGTATCATAATTATGTCAAAGGCTTATCAAAATGAAATATCATTGTGATGTACATGAATTGGTGGATTTATATAATACATGGACATTTATAATGTAATATTATCATATATCATGATAATTGATGTCAAAATTAAGTGAAAAGACTGCTTGAGAAAGTTTAGAAATAAAACATTTTGGTACGGTTTATTTGAAAACATTCAAGATTATTTAAAATGGAAAATGAATAATTTTTTGTATATAATGAAAACTAAACCAAGTAATTTTTCCTGATAAAATGAGGTCATTTATAACAATATTAGTCTCTTCGAATATATTATGGAACACACTTGAAATCTTGTAAAAATTAAGACTGTTCGCTAAAATAGGAATTTCTAATTCGGAATAATTGAGGTGGGAACATTTTAAAAATATGTATATCCATAAAAAATAAGGATGAATGGATATTTATACACGAATTTGGAAAATATACAAAACATTTAGAATATTTACACAAAAATAAATGGTAATTTCCTTTGGTAAAAAATATAAAAAGATTGACCCAACAGAATAATGCCGGCTTGGGTAGACTATCGTACCTTATATACGAAATGATTCTTATAATGGTACTACTGTAATTAATAATCAATTTAAATACATTAATTAATTAATTAAATATTTTATTATATTCATTTATGTCTCTTTATAAAATTTGTGAAATTGGTTTCCATTGTTTGGGAGCTTTAGTTTCCTTGGGTTTCATGATAAATTTACTTGTATATGTTGAAGGAATATAATATAGAATTAGGATAGTTCTCCAGAACAGAACATATATGTTATTAATTATCCTAGAAAATAATAATATTTTATTTTTTATTCTAGATGTGGGGATGATTCATTAGATACATCATTAATGATAATCAATTAGATTAATTTATCTTTTTTTTATCATTATATACTTGTTTTATTATATTATAAAATAATATGTATATTTATAGGGTACATAAAAATAAATTGGTTGTGATAAATATAATATAATTTGGATCATAGATAAAAAGGTTTTAATGACCAACCATGAAGGTGGAAATGAAATATGAATTCCTGTCATACATAAATGTTTTAAATCGGCAACTCCAAGATGATGTTTTCATTTCTAATATAAAATGAGGCAGAAAGAAAGACAATGATGAATTATTCCACTATAATAAAAACCATTAGGTATATTTATGGAATTGGAGTTATAATACTATTTAGATTATGGTAGGAGGGAACCAAAAATAATATGAAGGAACATGAAATGAAATTAAATGAAAATGAAGAGGGTTTACCTATTGATTTCATCTTGTTGATAACTTCATGAAGGGATTGGTTTTTATCTATTATTTATTCCATAAGAACATGGGAATGGCTGGAATCTTAGGATGAGTATGGGGAATAATTTCAATAGTTCTCATGTCTTGAGGTATGTGAGGAAAAGTGGTGGTGATGGGAGGTACTTATAGTGTAGGAGAGGTGATTTTCTCATTATTTTTATCAGTAGTTTATTATTTTAGATCATGACTATGAATAGATTAAGAATTATCCTTAAATATAATAAAATAATTTTGTATGGTTCATGATTTTGGGCTTACATCATCCATACATCATATATGTCTCCATAATTTATGTATTTAGCATCTATCGTAAATTAACAAATATTACAATTGGAAAAAAAGACGTATTATTAAAAAACCTAAAAAAACACCCTAAATATGTCATGATTGTATGATTTTAAAAATTAACTCCATTTTTTGAAAATAATTTCCTAAATTTTATAAATTTAATTTTTAATTAAAATCATCATTTAGCTAGATAAAACAAATTTTAAAATTCAAACCACATTCTAACATATTGAATATTTAATTATGGTCTCATAATTGTTTTTCCAAATCACAAAACGTAAAAACTTCAATTTATGAATAAATTATACAAAAATAACATTTTTCAATGTTTGAATTAATCAAATCATGTAATAAAAAATTTATGACCTATACAATAACCAACAAATATTCAATAATTTTTAAAATATTTAATTAATTATACTATGATATAATTTTATAATATTTTCAATTATAATATGTAAAATTTTATTTATTCTGTCTTAGGTGTAGTTTCTATTACATTGGCCAATTTACTATTCATAAGGGTCACATTACTATTTCCAAGGTCAAGTTATTATTTTATATGTATAAGTTCGTTAACATATAGAAATAATTGTTGTTTTATTCATTATTATTTTTAATGTATATATTATATTAATTACGTAAGTGAATGAGATTATTATTTATTACATTATTATAAGAAGGGAATTTCAAATTGATAAATGTTTGGATCATTAAAATCTTCCCCCATAAGATATTTCACCCCCAAAAATTCATTTTATAATCTATGTTGAAAACATATGTGGGTACTTTTCTTTTATCACTACCCCAAGCTCCTATTTTCATCTTCAAACTTAGGGTTACACCAATGTACATTGACAAGGTGAGTAGTCTTGTTGTTTAGAACTTTATCTCATTGATCCAAGATATTCACTGGCTGACCCTTTTATGAAATTCCACTCTACAGCTATAACACCTCTGAAGTCAGTACATGTGAAGGATCAAGTATGAATTTCCTCTAGAGGGATATGTGGAATAAATCATGCACTTTATAAATGCTAGGTGGAAGAGCTTGTTTATAAGCCAAATATTTGACATGATAATAATATAAAAGTGGTCATTAAACATAGGACTTAACATTCCATTCCTCCCTATTATAATGATCCTCTTTCATGGATATATTTGGAGGAATACCATGTATCATATATTAAACAATAGGTCCCATCGATGATTGTATGCATAGTAGTTTTGTATAAATTGGTCTTTAAGGATGGGTCCATGAATGGTTTTCACCTTGTTTTCCACTTCATCGATCATTTTATGTCATAATAACTTATGTTCATGATCATCATCCCAGCATGCCATTGTTCTACATATATTCCCATAAAGATATTCATATGGAAAGTTTTAATAATTGAATGGAAACTATGAAGGTAAGAGAACTCAACTAGTTGTAGATGCTGTTACCACCCCCCATTAATTTTCATGGAACATGTTCTAAACATGTCTTATTGTTTCTGTAATTGTTTCTCATATTTTACAACATTTGGAGGTTGACAGGCCATACATATGATCCACTCAGTCCTTAGAGCATGTTGTATACATTTCCAGAACATTGAGTTGAATGTCGGATCTCTGTCTGATAAAATCTAGAGTGGTACTACATGAAGTGTTATATAATCTTTCATATATATCTATAAAAGTTGATCTTGTGAGAAGTAATCTCAGATTTCGATAAAGTGAGTTTTCTTTGTATAATGTTCTATAATAGCCCATATAGCATTTTTTCTATTGTATTTCATTATTTGTTCACTGAAAAAGTCAATGGTGTTGTTCTCCCACTTCCATGTTGGTATGAATAATGGTTGCATCATTCATTTAGGCCTTTTCCTATCAGTCTTCATTTGCTAACCAACTAGGAACATTGAGGTCTATTAAGTGGTCTCCTTCATCATATTCTCCCCCCAAAAGTTGTCCCATAGATCCCAATATGTCTCTATTATACGTATGTGAATAAATATGGTTCAACTATGTTCATCATTAAGAGCCAATTTATTTATCACTAGAATGGATGGTATATAAATTCATCTCCCAAATACTACAACTCCATCCACATCAATCTTGAACATTGAGGATTTCATATTCTCGATAGCTTCCAGTTTTTTTTTTAATTTCCTCTTCATTTCATTGAGCATCCTTTATTTTCTCTATAATGAATGGTTGATAAATAATTTTTTAAGGGATTGATTATATTATTACATTAATGATTTCCATTTCCATCCTATATCATTCTATGAAGATCGGATCCTTCTCAATTATCATTATTGAAAATGTTTTAGGATTCTTTCTACATAGTGAATCAACAACATTATTTTCCTTACTAGGATGGTAATGGATTGAGAATTCGTAATCTTTGATGAGATCCAAAAATAATTTAGGGTGGATATTAGGCTCTTCTTAGTGAATATATTAATGATACTTTTGGTATTTTTATATATCTCTCACATCTCCCCATTGTGATAATACCACAAAATTTTGATTGAAAATGACACAGTAGCAAACTACAGATAATGAGTTGGATAGTATTGCTCAATAATTTGGAAATTCTTTGAGTCATAAGATATCACATCATCATTTTGAATGAATTAACACCCAAACTATTTAATTTAATCCACAAGGAAAAACATAAAAATTTCCCCTCATATTTTGAGTGTTACTACTTTCATAGAGGTAATCATTTTTTCGAGCTCCATAAGGATTTAATCACATTATTGAGTCCAGAAAAAACATCACTCTCTTCTATGTCATCATGGTTATCTGTTTTTATAATCATGATATGTTCTTCTTAATTCATCAGTAATACCCAGCTAGGCAACAAAAACAATATTTATCTGTTATAGAAGTATTCCTGGGACACTCATAGATTGCATTTGTCATGAATGGGTGAATAAATATCCATTTTTTGGTAGTAACATGCCCCAATAATGATACTTCCTACATCAAAAAACCACATTTACTAAAATTTTGTTGATTTTATAATGCTATATTGTATAAAACACAATTTTATAGTGTTCCTCATGTTCCTCCTTTCTCATGGAGTATATCAAAATATTTTTGATAAAGACTACCATATTATTGTTAGGTAATCCCCAAATAATATATTCCTTAAGTCCAGGAAAATTGCTGGAGCACTAGTGGATCCAAAGGGAATCAATATAAACTCCACATTTCTATGCCTCATTTGAATGATAGATTTGATAATATCTTCCCTCCTCACCTTTAATAGGTGATATCTCGACCAAGGGTCCACCTTACTGAAATAATTGACGTTTCTTAATTATGGCCTCACTAAAAATTCAAAGTAAGGAATTCCATTTCAACAAAATAACCATGTCCTATAACTAATTTTTTGGGCCCTCCACCATAATCATGATATTCCTACCCTAGATAATCTCATTTGAACCGGTTGTGGGCGATGGGGGATTCGAACATTTAACAATATGGATTTTATCCCCGTGATCCAATACTCTGAGCTACAGGATTTATATCCACCAGGTCTGTTACATAGATGATCAATCAAATAATTTATCAATTGTATGTGATACTTTTTAATTATCAGGATTTCCTTGAGCTTATAAGAATCAATGTAGAGGCACATTTATCCATCCTAATTCTTGGAAAATAGGACTGGTGCACCCTAGGGTGAAGCACTATGGAAAATGAAACCCTTATCCACATTCCACTATTCATACTTCCTTAGTTCTTATATATCAACGGTGGCCATTCTATAAGGAATATTTGATATATGTAGTGATATAGGAAAAATCTCAATTGAGAACTCAACATTTCAATCACAAGGAAGAATAATAAATTTTCTCAAGGAATACATTAGTATATTCCTTCTTGAAGGGAATGTCCTCAAGCAAGATAATCTCTTTTATTAGAGCAATTTGAGAGAGATATATTTTTTAATAATCTAGTAATATCATCACTTGAGATTACGATTCAGAACAAGATTCATTTTCCTCCCAACATTTGTAAATAATTGGGGGGATGCATTGGGAAGTGGAGAGTGATCTCCCTTTTTTGAAATTGACATTTCATTTGAAAAACATTTCCAATCCATGCCGAATATAGAATCAAACTCTAAAAAATGGAGTATGACATGATTTTCATAGAGGTCCAATCCAAAAAAATTAACCGAGGAGGAGTTATATATATTATATGAATAATTTCCACATTTATTTTTCTCACAGATAAATGGACCTCTAATTTTTGAGGTGGATACTGAATTTTTCTTCTAGATAAGGATGTTATGAAAGAATGCAATGGAAAATAATTAAATAGTACGTTCTCTATTCATGGATGAATAAGTAGAGTACCTATCACCACATCATTTTGCAGGTATACATCTGTAGTAGTAACCAAATATACCCTTGTTGCAATCGAGGTTGTTGTTGATTTCCTCTGACAACCCATGCCATAAGGAACTTTTATGAAAAATTACCATGTTCATTGTAGTTGAAACACTGCACTATTGTCTGAGTGTTTAATTAAACCATCCTTTCATATTCCAAATTAGTGGGATTACTCATATCCATTTGGTAGTTCATAAACAGTTTCCCCAATCTCCATAACCTGATGAATTTCTGAGTTCCCATTAGACAGTTCTCTGGATGCTTATACCCACAAGTTTGACACCTAAGATATTAATTCTTCTTTCCACCATGGGATCTACTTACTGATCCACACACATTAAACTCATTTTACACTTTTTCACTAGTCCCAGTATACCTCTTTGATTCTACAATATTTATTTCATCATTTGGGGAACAAAAAACAATATCTTTATAACATTTGAAGTCTCAAATCTCTAAAAATGTCCATATACTCGGCTTTAGTCTTCTAAATAATCGATCCACACTACTTTTGATGTTCATGATGACACTGGAGGTTTTCCTTGAAATATGAATAGCCACTAAATGAAGCTCATTTTAATTGTTAGTATATTTAATATTCATGTGCATCATTATTCATAAATTCCATTTTAGTGCATTTTACATTGAACATCATTTCACATTATGATTGTAAGTGCTTCTTAAAATGAACTATTACATGGTACATTTTAGTAAACCATATAAAATACC
The DNA here is from genome assembly GCA_963277665.1 of Viscum album. Lineage (NCBI taxonomy): Eukaryota > Viridiplantae > Streptophyta > Magnoliopsida > Santalales > Viscaceae > Viscum > Viscum album. Next base: position 711,230,063 of record OY728140.1, read on the forward strand.
TAATGATCTATATTTTATTTTAATATTTATGTTACAACCTTTTCATTACATTGGGAATAATTCATTGTTTTGGTGTACTTGAAGATTCACATTGGAAGACCATAGAACTGGGCCATGAACTAACAACATTCAATGTTATGTGAACTAGACATCAGCATAATAAAACAACTATAGATGACAAGATCCAAGCCAAATAATTGTAAAAATTGATCTGATGATAATTTAAATCAAGGGTAACAATTTAAATACTAGGTATAAGATCTAATTATGATGGTTTAATTGAGTTATAGGATGACAAAGTTGAAGATGAAATTATGAGACAGATTCTATGGCCCAGCAAAACATCCCAATATTTCAATCATATATGCCAAACCAAAATTCAATTTGGGGTAAAATCATTCAAGTCATTATGTAGCATCGGGTGATTAATTTTATTTCTATATAGACCACTCCAATGTGGTTATCTAAAATTTCATAACGGTGCCTTTGAAATGTGGAAGCATGTTGGCTACCACTTCATGTCAAGGGTTAAGAAGATCAATCTCCCTCGCATTCCACCACCCTAGGCCTACCATACTCATGTTTGTTTATTTTTAATATTCGTAGTGCGACCCAAGGCTTACAAAATTACTATATAAGGATGTTTTGGTTATGGAGTTTGGGAGGCCTTGTTTTATTTTTTTGTGTAATGTTATGCTTCAATTTTGTATTGTCATGTTTGAGCTTCCACATGATTACTATTTTAATTCACCTTTTTCTTTATAAATATTTTTTTCTTCTCATTTTAAGGTTTTTTCATGTCACGTTGATACCATTTCCTCATTTTGTGAAATTTTTCACACCGAAACCTATGAAATTTTTCCCACAATGTTGGAGTGATCGTTATTTCACTTTTTTTTATTCCTTATTCAATTATTCCTTCACGAGTCTACTACCCACTACCATTGATAGAAAACAATTAATGGAATGATAAAGAACTTATGGGTTGTTCCAAGAGATTACAAAGGGGATGGATTGGAAGTTATTTCTCACTTCACTAATATATAATCACTTCTTCTAATTGATAATTTTGTTTGATGATTCTTTAATCACCTTCGTCCTTGTTGAATTTAAGGCAACACACTTCTTGTAACAATATGAAACATTACCTTGGAGTGATTGAAACATTGATCCTCCAAGTGTATGAGTGATTAGTATTAGGGTGTGTGTGTTTGAAACCAGTAACTGGTTATGTTGTTTGATCTTTTTAAAAGATCCCATCTCAAATATATGAAATTAAAATAGTTCCAAAACAAAGTACCCAATCCATCACTTGTAATAACCTAGGATAAACCCATATCCTAACATGAATTAAATTATACATCATATTGTAAATTTAAACTATCTTTAATCAAAACAAAATTTTCCACATCATAGCCCAAAATCCATCTCCATAGACTGTGTTTCTATAGGTTATTCTTAGGTCTTTGAGGATTTTACAACCTAATCTACATAGAGAGAGACCGCGTAACCATTATAACATGGGTATATTTGGTCAAGACCTAATTTTGGCACCATTTTTAGGGACCAAGTAAGTTTTTTAGACCAAAAACCTTCTTTCCACTCCCACATTCTTCTATTCTCATCTAAATTCTCTTATCATCCATTGCATGCTTTTTTCTTTTGGAGAATGTCCACCTACACCTGAGATAACTCAAACATATTAGTTAGGGTATAAAGTGATAGTATAAGGGAAGCATGAGAACCAAAGGGATTTTTTACATTGTATACAAATATTATTAAAACTCTAAATTCCCCAATTAAAATATGTCCAATAGAGGGTCTTCCAAGAAATCAATTTGTAAACCCCGTGGGGGATCAAATGGGAAACCCAAAACAAGAAACTATAAAAATAAGGAATGTAGTTGATCAATACTTGAATAACTACCTCACAACAACATAGAACATTGCACCCTCAGGCTTTAGTCAAAATTCCATAGGCAATGTAATCTAATTCATTAATCAACATGTCTTTAACTACCTTTCCACATTCCATGGAATGGAGTTCAACATTTCCTACCATCATGTTAAGGAGTTTAATAATATTTAAGAAACCATGTGTCCCCCACATTAACTAGAATCATCTAAGTTGAGGATATTTGTTTCATTAAACATTCATGCTAAATACTGGAAAAAATATTTTGACTGTCATATATCAACTCTTGGGATCAGTTACAATGATAATTCTATAAAAAATACTTTCCTCACCACAAAATAATTGCACATAAAATATGAATCAAAAACTTTTTTGATAAAGAGGGAGATTAATTCTTTGATACAAGGGAGAGGTTCAAAGACTCCGTAAACTTGGTTCCACAACATAGTTTTTTTCCCTGAATTAGTGGGATGTTTCTATAAAGGGTTGGACCCTAGGAAATAAAAAATCATTTTAATGATCTATAATGTGTCCTTTTAAAAAAAACATGAAAATGAGGCTAAAGGGTATCTATAAAGCCTTGATAAAAACCAAAAAATGGGGAACAACACATAATTCTTAAGATACAAAATGAACTATTGGAATGCATACACTTAGAGAATATGAAATCCTTTGGGATAAACTCACAACACTCACTTGGATGGTTCAATAAATAGACAATAGAAAAATCCATAAAATCCAAACAGTAAACCCTGTTTTCATGATTTGTGACAAACATGAACACAACCCAACCATTCCGTCCATAAAGTATGTTATTCTAGGAGGAACACCTTCTAATGTAAGTACCAACACATCAAAAATCCCCAATACAAAAAAACAGTCAACCAAAGGTATGGCTTCTGCTAGAATGATAACCAACAACCTATCCAACCCCAAGGACCATAACCCTACCCTACACAAAATTCTCCAAACCATAACCAATTCCAACCAAAACCAGTACAATACCAATATCCTCTCATATGATCCCAACATCCCATCTAGCAACCCATCCAACCACAAAAGTATCCTTCTTGGATAAACCAACCAACACAAGACCCCTCCCAATCTGTCCATATCCCAATCATTTAACAACTATGTAAACAATTGAATAAGATATTATCAGATCAATATTTTCATAAAGAAGAACTTAAAACCATAAAAAATACAAGTATACCATGACTACAAAGGCCCTTCCACACAAAACATAAATGGGAGAGTCATGTTGTCCTCGAAGAACTCAAGAACTATTAAAGGCAGTAATGGTTTTCTGAAGAAGGAAATCAATTCAAAAAAATGAAAAAATAATACAGAACCCATCTGAAGCATCAAACACTAATGATAATTCAAATGAACCACATGATCAAAATGAAACACTGATATAAATATCAAAGAAACAACTCTTCAACAAAAAACCCCACAACCCGAACCATTTTCTCAAAGCATGAGGGGGAAACCAACAATGGATTGAGTGAAACATTGCGGGATATATTATAAAATGTCTAGTTGGACATTTAAATCTGCCATTATATTCAAATAAATCATTCATACTAAATGTACTTAAAGGATCACTACATATTTAAATGGAAATTCTCACATAAGAACTAAGTCCTTATGGAAGAAAATGTAAGCACAACAATCCATGGAACCCTTCAACCAATGATGAAAGACCCAGGATACCCATAAATAAACATTGAATTAGGAGTGAAAAATGTTTTCAAATCCCTATGTGACATATATTCCACTTTCAATCTCATTTCATATGCTATGTACGAAATGTTAGGCCTAGAAGAGCTCTAAATAATATATATCACACTATAGCTTGTTGATCATAGAATTAGGGTTAAAATGGGGATTTGAAAGGTTGTTCTTGTGAAAGTTGAAAAATTCATCTATCTTACTTACTTAATTGTCATTAAAAAAATTTAATCATATGAAATAACGAAAAAAATACCATAATAATTTGTCATCCTTTCCTTGCAACCATTAACTCCATTATCTGAGTCTAAAATGGGAACATGACCATAAACTTTGGAAACATGAGTCTAGAATTTAACATATATAATGTATGCTCACAAATAATAGAATATGATGATATTTATGATGTAAAAATGATAGAAATATATAATAATTAGTCCATAGATCATAAATGAATATTTGATGAATGTTTATGTTAGGACATGATTAATTTGTATTCTTTACATGAAGGAGGTTTATCTCTATGGATAGAATCACATTCAGATTGCTTCTTTTTTGGTATCGTAAGACAAAACAATAGTGAAATATTTCAAGAACCCTCATTAATAAAGGCTAATCCACCTTCCTTCCCTAACACTGATCAATCCAATAAATTTTCTGATAATTATACCCATGGGGAATAAATCATATCTAAAACTCTAAAAAAATTGATCTCGAGAAATTTCACCAATATTCTACTGAAATTTTCAACCATCCTAGTCAAGAATTGAAAGAACATCCTACTGCACTTAAGTATCCCTACTTAGGATAAAATGGATCACATCTCGATTATCATTTATTCATATATTCAATATGATTATGTGACGATGCTTCAAGATGTCCTTAAGTGACAGAAGTAATCCAATGGATGGACCCTATTTTAAATTCATGGAATTTTTCCCACTTCTCGGGAATCATAATATTGTTCTAGAATCTGATTCAAATCCACATCATCATCCTCAGAAGAGAATCAATCATAATATCATGGAAGTGGTGAGAAAATAACTTCTGAAATTTTTAAGAGCTGGTAAAATCTATCCCATTGATGTGAGTGATGGGTCAACCCAATCCAAGCGGTTCAAAGGAAGGCCGAAATCATAGTCATAACAAATAAGGATGGAGAGATTCTTCCAACTTGGGTGAGAAATGGCTAGATATTCTACATCAAATATAGGAAGATAAACACATTTACAAAGATGGAAAATTTCCCCATAGCATTCATTGACCATGTCCTTAAGAGAGTGGAAGGTTATGTCTTCTAATGTTTATTAGATGGTTACTCGGGGTACAATCAGATTGAGGTCTCACAAGAGGATCAAGGCAATACTACATTCACATATATATTCAGAAACGTTTCCTTCAAACACATTCCCTTAAGGTTCTAAAATTCACCTGGAACCTTAAAAAAGTAAATGATGGAATTGTTATACACATGGTAGGGTATTTTCTAGTGGACATCATGGATGAATTAATTCTATTTGGGGATAAATTGTAGGGATTTATGATGAACATGGAGAGAGTTTTTTCAAGACATAATGAAATGAATGTAGTCCTAAACTGGGTAAAATTAAATTTCATGGTTAAAGAGGATCTGGCCCTTGGCCATCTAGTCTTAGGTAGGGGGATTAAAGATGATAAATCCAAGTATGACATCATTCGTCCCCTTACATCACCCAAAACTATCAATAATGTTTGGTCTTTCTTATGAAATACTTGTTTCTATATAACAATCATTAGAATCTTCAGTTAAATCACTCGGTCCCTTTGTGGTCTTCTAATGAAGGATTCTCCATTTTTTGGATTGAAAGCAGTGAGGATTAATTCTCAATCCTCAAATCACTTCTCACCTCTCCTCCCATCATGAAATCCCTAAATTGGGACCATCTCTTCGAACTCATGTGGGATGCGAGTGACATTTATTTAGTATCTATGTTAGGACAGTGTTGTGATAAAAAAATTTATTTAATTCATAAACAAGTAAATCCTTAAATGATGCCGAAATCAACTACACCACCACCTAGAAAGAGTTACATTCTATTGTTTTTTCCATAAAAAAATTATGTCCAACCTCTTATGATCCCACATCACTATGTTCACTGAGCATTCTACACTGAAATGCATCATCTAGAAACAAGATTATAAGGGTAGACTGATTATGCGAGTCCTTATCTTAAATGAATTTTACATCACAATATAAGTAAAAATGGTGTTGAAAGTGTTGTACCTGGTAATATATCTAGGATAGAATTTGATTACACATTATCTCACATTTATGTATCTGATTCAACCCCTGATGAACACATATACTATATAACTGATTTACCGTTGTATGTCAACATAAGAAACTTCTTAGATACATGAGTAATTCTAAAATTCAAAAAGACTCAAGCTAGAGGTAAATTCCATTCTGATGTCAGACACAAAGTGTTTGAAGATCTATACCTCTATATGTTCTTCCCTAACAAAGTCATTACAAGGCATGTACTAGAATACGAACAAGTGTACATCCTTAAATTATTTCATAGCGAGGCCTATGGAGGTCACTTTTCCTGTATGAAAACTTTTTGATGAGGTTCTTTAGTGTTGTACCTTCTAAACCACCCTCTCAATGGACTCCTAAACGTTTCTTAAAAAATATTCAAGGAGTCAACAAGTAGGGTCTATCAAAAAGTGGAATAAAATTACACTCACTCCCATCATAGTGATTTAAGTCTTTAAATAATGGTGAATCGATTTCATAGGTCTCTGCCCCATCTATAGGGTATATTTGTACATTCTTTAAGCTATCGATTATGTCTCCAAATGGGTTGAGGCCATTTCGACAAAATTCAATGATCATCAATGTAACACCCAAAACATCCACGGTATGATTCTTTTTGAATAATTCAATAGCTTGCGCTGAACACAACTTCATGTTCTAACAAACACCATCCAATAAAACTATCCATTAAGAATAGTAATTAACACTTGGTAACACCCCATGATTTTATAGTATGTTATTTCATTAAAGTAATTCAATAGATTGTGCTATATGAAATACTAAGTGAAAATGATCCACAACTTACTAAACTAGCCGTTCAAAAGCAGTTATGAATAATATTAACAGAATTTTGAATCTTATATACTCTATATAATTTTAACACCATTATTATTGGTTTCATAGGCATAATATAAGAACAAATTCAATTTTTTAAATAAAGGAAGTATTTTTCAAAAATATAATTTTACGGCCTATTAATAGTGATGTTTTAAATGCAATATCTGACACTATTATATTAATTTTGACAAAATGAACTTCTTATTCAGAAGAGGTACATAAAAATTTATTTTGGACTAATATTTTGTATTTTTCTGATAACTTTCTTATTTTGATGAGAAATGTAAGATACTATGTTTTAATTGAAAAAAAGTTTTTTAATGGAAATAATTTATAGTGTTAAATTATGCATTTGAGTTTTTTTGAAATATAATTATATTTTATATTTATCATTTAATACAATGTAGGTTATTATATGTTATTTCAGATTTAAATTTGATATAAACACATGCCAATCTTTTGATAGTTTTTACTTTTTTAAAACCTGCTTTTTGGTTTTGACAATGAGAATTAATTTTAACTTAATAAATGAAACTTCTATATTTTTAATTTGGTAAAATTTAATTCCTTTTTTAATTTTTAATATTAATATTATCTTTGGTAAATTTTTGGTATTTTTCTAAAAACAATCATTTTTTGATAAATGGTGAAAAATAATGCGTTATTGTTTAAAACTGACTTTTTATTTAAGTAGTTAGTTATTTAATTTTAATTTATTTTAGGTCAAAATACATAAAGAATATATATATATATGTTCAATGTAATTCATTTGCGTCATTTTATAATAAGATTAGATATATAAAATTTAATTTAACTTTTTACCATCTTTTACCCACCTTCTAGGACCATTTACCAATTTGCATAAAACAAAATATTACAGCTTCTTTGATTTGAATTTAAATAATCTAAGAGACACAGTTGACATCAGTAAGTAAAATTTTGTTCATTAAGATGGAAATAATTTTTGGGGAAAAGTATTTTTGACTTTTATTTACCACACTTAAAAGTAAATAGGGCAATTAATGGTAAAAATAATCTTATAATTACCCTAACACATGTCCTAATTCTATTGTATAAGTGTATTTTGATAATAAACAGCCATAGGAGTAAAATATTATCTATTTGGTCCACATGGATTAGATAAGGACATTTATTATTATTTTACTTAAAGAAGAGTTAAAAGTTTTAAATTCATTGTTTAATAACTAAACAATATTTAATATAGTGTTACACATAAGATAAATTTGACTATAAATATTCAATAGAATTATAAAAATATTACCAACATAATGGAATTTTATTTATAAATTTTAGTCATTAAATAATTAAATTAATTTATGACAGAATGATTCTACTAGAATTACCTTATTAATGAATGAATCAAATAAATGGTATTATAAATGTTAACATAAATATAATTTCAACATTTTTATGACATCCACAGATTTTATAGGTGAATATGACATGTTAGGGTTGATTAAATGTATCTTATTCTAAGTAATCAAGTTGTGATGACTTTTAGAAAAAACCAAAAACCAAATAATGTTTAAATTGAAAAAAATTAATTTCTAAAACAAATACTATAATATTGGTTGATAAAATATTATAAAAATTAATAGTTTGTCCAAATGACTTAATTAATATTATATATTTCATTACTGAATCTTTTGAGGTTATTTTAGATTTTATTGCATGATTATTAACAATGTAGTGTAAGAATACAAGAAAACAAGGTAAAAGTTAAACTACTTAACTAAGAATTAAATCTAAGAGATAATTTTAAAATGGATTCCTGAACATGTATAAATAATATTGGGTGAGATTATTTCAACCCATAACCACCATAGGATTTAAATAAATTCATTTCATGACATTATAAACCGAATTTCATTGAATAATAAATTAATATTTAAATCATTTCCTAAAGTGATCCTCACCCCTCTTATAAAAGGGCCGGTCCCATTCTTTCAAAATCACACCTACAAAAAATTTGGATTGGCCAAAATATACCAATATATCCTCCCAACTTCCCTCACATCATCCTAGAGTCTTTAAATGGATCATAATGCTAACCTAATGAGCACTTTTGATTAACTCAAAAAGAAACAGTCGAAAAAGAGGTGACAATTTCACCACCATCTTTCAAGTTCTTTTCTTCTTCCACTTCCTCTATCATTGTTTTTCCCATACCAAAATAATAAATCTAGTACCTACTACAAACTTTGATGTTATAATAACTATGGTACAACCATATTCTTTATTTTATCTATCCAATAAATGACAAGTCATCATATGTTCTTACATACGACTTACCGTCTCCACGTCGGGGTGTTTTTTGTTATTCAAACCCAACATTATTTGGATGGGTATAATAATGAGTAAAAATGTTGTAAATAATAAATATATCATGGTAATGATCCTGTATATATGATATGCCATCCAATTGCATTTTATTTCACCATTAATATACTGAAATTGACGCCCATGCGGACGTACGGATTACCGTCTCCACGACGCGATAAGATTTATTTCCACATTCTCCATTCAAAAATGATTATAAAATTATATATTATTAATAAATATGTAATATATGACATAATAATTCTCATTAATATATATAAATATATTTATTTATATTTGTTCATTTACTTACATATATCTTATTCACTCACTTCCATTCAATACGATATGAAAACGGAAACATCATTTATCCGTACGTATGACCTACCGTCTCCAAAAATAGTGTTTTAAATTTCATATATCTATCTATTATAAATATTCATATTGTAAATATATAAAATATATAAATAATGTGTTATGTTATGGATGAATGTAAATCATGATCAAAATGAAATTATCAAGAATAACAAGTTAAAACATGTACGATAAGGAAAGCGATTATGATGAGAAATGTTAATTTATCAAGGAAATCATTATTAAATCAGTTGTATAATGTCATAAATTAATCCTTAATGATATAATAAATATGAATATTGTTATGGTATAATTTGATGACATACTATGTCCACTATACAGGTGGATAAATGTACCATTGACAAAGGAAAGTGAAAGGTAAGGGTTAATTTCACAATATCATTATTATCTGAAGATGTTTTTACATATGTATCTACTGGGACATATTTATTATCCATGTCCATGTTTCATAAAAGTGTTTTCAATGGTATTCTTTATAAGGTAATTTTTACTAAAACAACAATTTAGATGTTTTAAATATTTATTCTTCTAATCCTTTCTCATCAATGTCCATGTTATCAAACGGTTTTATGGATTTATTTATATGGACATTAATGTTTTAAAATTCTAATTTCATCCAAAGTATTCAATGTGATATTGGACAAATTGATTCAAAACTAACTTTTAAAAGACATCCTTTATAAATTATGTGACTTTTGAATGATTTCCTGAAAAAGGGATATTTCGCTCAAAGATTTTTACTGCTCATTATCAACTATGTCAACAACATTTATGGGATATTATTCTTGATCGATGTTGACTTATAATGATACAAATATTCAAAATTGTATTGAAGGTATTTTTATATATTTTACTATGGATATGTTATTTTTATTCCATTCAGGGTTTTGGTTTGATGTATTGAAATTTCGTATGCTAGTTTTAATATTAAATTTTATGTTATGTTTCAACCTTTTAATATGAGGAATGTATTGGACATAATAAGTGATGGTTGGAGCCCTCTATAAATACTCAATGCATCGTTAGGTCTCATGAAACAATTAGACGTGGAATTGGTCGAGGCCTTTCCGAATTTTGATATAGGGTTTTGGCCGAGGCCTTAATAATTTTTAGAAATTTTGGCCGAGGCCTTGACAAAATGTTTCAGAATGTCCTGAATTTTACATTGAACCATTATGGAAATATATTGATGGTTCATGTGGTTATTAAACTAGTAGAATAAAAATGACTATGTTTTATTATGACATTATTTACTCATGTCATATTCCTGCCATAATGTGTTCATGTTTATTATGTGTAAATGCATGTGTTTCAAATTATTCAACATGACAAATAATTATGTTATCTTATACTATATTTATTACACTTATTGAGCATTTGAGCTCACCAATTTCTTATGATTTATTTTTACAATATTCAAATAAGTGTATTATTATTTATAAGTAGGATTAATATAGAGGATTAATGGAATTATCAAAGGATTATTTATTGGGAGGTTTATTTTCTAAGGTGTAATGTAAAGTTCATGTATGTAATCTATTATTTAAGAAAGCTAAACTGATCAGTCTTTTGGAACCTGATTCATTGTAATCATGTAAATATATTAAATTAATGCACCAACTCTGGATAACTGGGGTTAGGGTGTTACAGTTAGTATCAGTTAAAGTTTAGAAAAATCCTTGGAATTAGATTTAGAAAAACTCTGATTAGGGAACATTACCCTAAGATAGAATTTAAGGATTAGTAGAGAATAAATTATTATAATTTTGGTAATTTATAATTTTTTTTTGTATTTTCGAAGCAATACATTTCTGTCTAGATATGAGAAGGTAGGGGTGGCTATGACACAGATGTACCTAAGAGTTAAAACACTAACAAGGCATTTCAGGCTTGACTCGAGGTATCCTGGTATACAACAATAGGCCATGCTGCACTCTTGGTTATGAAACTTTTGGGGGATATTCTTAGGATAGTACACATTTTTATTAAAATCCATTATGAAGTATTTTTGAGTAAATATTCCCTCAAAGAAAATATCTTATGATTATATATTATACACAAAATCATTTCAATTTACCTTACGTATTTTACATGTTTGAATTATGGATTACGATTCATAATCTAACCTGGTGTATGCCATTTTTTTGAAATTGAGCCTTGTAGAAGGAATTAGAATTCCAACAATATGCATGATCAAATGATTAATAAGGATCATATCTTTCATGGAATTAAGCCAACATTTAAAAGGGGAATATTCTCCCACATATTCTCATCATATGATGAAATATTATCACGTACTAATAAGATAATTAAAGAATTATTTTAGTCCTATTACTTTGAAGGACAACAAGAGAAGAAAATGACAGTAGAGAGAAAGATGAGTGATGGAAAGATGGGAAAAAATATTTTTCCATATGTGATAATAGTGGAAAGAATCTCCTAGGTAAATGCATGAAGGGAATGGAAGTTTGTTATGAGTGTGGAGAAAAAGGAAACCGAGTATGTGATTGCATGGGTAAGAAAAAGGTTTCAAATGTACAACGCTTCATCTCCAAAGAGTTGGGAAACTATGAAAATCAATGTCCAAATCATCAGATTATGCCCCAAATGATGCAATTAGATAATAATCGTATAATGACACTACCACAGATAAAGAGGAATGACTAGAGTTATTATGTTGTTATTACTGAATTATTTCATTTTATAGTTTTATCTATGATGTACTAGTTAAATGAATAATGGAAATAAATAAGGATTGTACTGTAGTACTATTTCCTTAAGGATTTGAGATTGTATGGTACCATGTAAAGTCACATAGTGTCATGATATTTTTTTTTAAAAAATATATGGTTGAAGTAATGGTAAACCATAATATGTTCTTGACACTAAGGTTGTGATTTCCGAATAAGAGATGGTTTATTTGGAAAAAATTTATTGGATATTATTTACTACCTTTGAACTGATTAATGGTTTATTTATTTTTTCAATGTAATAATATTCAAAATTTTGGATATACAGAACCTACCTTGTATTCTATAAGGAACAGGGGAAAAAGAATGTAATCAATATGGTTTTATGGTAATTCAGGATGTTACCATGTTTTAAAAGAATACGTGATGAAGATATTCATATGTTATTACGTGGGAAAAGAGATATTCATTTTGTTTACCTTCCTTATAAATTCTGAAATCTGAGTTTTGACAGATGTATTTTGGATAATTCTAAAGTTTGGAATAGATTTAGTTTTACGTTGGATAGTATTATTAATGGTAATGCATTTCTTAAGAATATTTATTTATTGTTATAAAAAGTACAACCCAGAGGTTGGGCGACAACCCGTCAAGTCCCTCAGGGGCACGCGACTTGAACTCGCAACCGAAGGACGACAGGGGTGCATCTGCTACCACTAGCCTAAGTGATGTCCTGGATTTTGTAATGTATATTTTTTAAAATAGTATGATAAATGAATTAAAAAATCATTATATTTGGAACCCCATATAAATTGTATAAATATAATATTTTTGAATTATATTATCTTTTGGAGTGAATGATGAATCTGTGGTCGGAATTAGATGAAGGATGAAACTCTACCAGTCAATTATATATATTTTTTCTCATATTCTATGATATAAGTAATTATTAAACATTAAGGAAGGGATCTTAAAACAATAAATGTGTTATCCTAATACCTTATGTTTTTTGAACTGATGATATTTTAAATCATCATAGATCGATGGCTTTGAGACCCTCAATTATGCACATGATTGTAATTGATGCCCTCAATCACTCTCTATAAATATTTAAATTTTTCTCCAGATATGTTTATATAATTTCCACCAATGTTATTCTAATAGATATCATAACTTGGTTGTGATTTTTCAATTCCCTTTCTCACTAATTAATACTAAATTTTATTAACGAAATGTCAGATGTCGGTTTTTCCCCCAGGTATTTTTTTATTTTTAACCATTTAATTTAGAAGAACAATTTCAAATTGTGAGGACACAATTTATTGAATGATTGGAGAATGATACATTTCACTATTTTTTACTACGTTATCTCATTAAAGTAATTCAATAGCTTGTACTACACACAACATTGAGTTCGAACCCACCACAACTTACTAAAATTGCCGTTCAAAAGCGGTTATGAATAGTATTGACCACATTTTTAATATAATATACTCTATATAATTTTAACACCCATATTATGTGTTTCTTATACATAACATAAGATCAAATTTAATTTTAAAGATAAAGGAAATATTTTTCAGGAATAAAATTTTACCACCTACTAATGGTGAATTTTTTTAAATGAATAATATGAAACTTTTATATTAAATTTTTACAAATAAATATTTTATTTAGAAGCAGGGCATAAGAATTCAGGTTTTTCAAATTTTTGGAATTTTCTGAAAACATTAATAATTAGATAAATAGTGAACAATACTATGTTTTAATTTATAACAACCCTTTTAATCAAAATAATTTATAGTGTTAAATTGGGATTTTTAATGGGTTTTAAGTATAATTAGATTACATTTTTATCATTTAATAAAATTTAGGTCATTATAAGTAATTTAACATTTAAATTTAATATAAACCCATTTCAATTTTTGGTAGTTTTTAATTTTTTAAAAACCCATTTTTTGGTTTTGAGAACCAAAATTAATTTTATATTAATAAATGCAACTACTATGTTGTGAATTTGGAAAAAGGGACATCATTTTTGAATTTGGAATATCAATATTAGCTTAAGTTATATATTTTTTATTTTTCTGAAAACATTCATTTTTTGTTGAATTATAAAAAACATTGTTATTGTTTAAAACAATATTTTTATTTCAGTAATTAGTAATTTTATTTTAATTTATTTTTCGTCAAAATAGATACATAATACGTATATATGTTCAATTTAATTAATTAGAGTCATTTTATAATAATTTTAGATATACAAAATTTTATTGATCTTTTTACTGTCTTTTACCCACCTTCTAGAGGAATTTTCAATTTTGCATAAAACAAAATGTCACTGCTTCTATGAGTTGAATTTAAAATATCCAAGAGAAACAGTTGACATCAGTAAGTAAAATGTGGTTAAATAATATTAAAATATTTTTTGTTAAGGTAACTTATAAGAAAAATGTGATCCTTTAGGTCCACTTGGATTGGATTTCGACAATTATTATTATTTTATTTATAGACGAGATAAAATTGTTAAATTTAAATTTATTAAGAAAACCATTTTTATTAAAGGATTACACATAAGATAAATTATACTATATATATTAAATATAAATATAAAACCGTTTCCAAAATAATGGTATTTTATTTATTATTTTTAGACACCAAATAATTAAATTTATTTATGACACAATGATGATGCAATAATTACCTTATTAATAAAAGAATCAAATAAGTGGTATAATATATATTTACATAAATATAATATCAAAGTTTTTATGACATAAAATAATTTTATAGGTGAATATTACATGTTATATTTGACTCAATGTATCCTTTTCTATGTATTCAAGAAGTGATGACTTTCACAAAAACCAAATACCAAATAATGTCAAAATTACCATAAATTAATTTTTTTAAAAAATAATATATTATTGGTTGAAATAATGTTAATAAAAAACTATTGTTTTCCCAATGTTTTTTAATAATATTATATATTTCATTAATGAAATACTTGAGGTTATATTATATATTTATATTAAATTTATTAACCATATAGTGTAAGAATACAAGAAGACATGGTAAAAGTTAAATTATTTAACAAAGAGTTAAATCTAAAATCTAAGGTTAAAATGGTTACCTAAACATGTATAAAACCCATTTTTGTGGAGGATTTCAACCCATAACCACCTTTGGTTCGAAATAAATTCATTTCAAGCCATTATAAACCGAATATGATTGAATAATAAATTAATATTTTAATATTGTATTGAAGTGACCATCACCCCTTTTATATAATGGCTATTTCCCATCTCTCAAAATCACTCCTCCAATTCAATTTGTCTCAGCCAAACTCTGCTAAAATATCCTCCCAACTTTCCTTAAATCATCCTAGAGTCCATTCATTGATCTTTAAGCCAACGTAAGTAGCTCTTTTGATCAACTCAAATGGAAACACACAAAAAAAGATGTAATAATTTCACCACCATCTTTCATTTTATTTTCTCCTTCCACATCCTATTTCTTTATCAAACCCACACCAAAATAATAACTCCAATGACTAATACATAAAATTGTGTTATTATAAATCTGGTACTGAAATTTTTATTATTCTATCCATCCTATAAATGTGAAAGTCCCCATAGATGCATATGTACGACTTACGGTCTCAACGTTGTGGTGTTGTTTGTTATTCAAACACATCATTATTTGGATGGGAATAATAATTTGTATAACTGATGTAAATAATAATTATAAAATTTAAATTATTCTTTATATATGTTGTAACATTCAATTATATAATATTTTCTCAACAATATAATGATATTGTCGTTCACGCGTACGTATGGATTACCGTCTCCACGATGCGTTGAAATTCATTTCCACATTCATCATTCAACGATGATTATATAAATATTTATTATTAATAACTATTTAATATAATACATAATAATTATTCTTAATATATATATAAATATTAATTTATTTACTTACATATATCATATTCACTTGCTTCCATTCAATACTATATGAAAACAGAAACAACGTTTATGCTTACGTACGGCCTACTGTCTCTATAAATGGTATTTTCTATTTAATATATATATATATATATATCTATTATAAATATTTATATTCTAAATATATATGATATATAAATCATATTTTATATTCTAGATGTATTTAAATCAGTATCAAAATGATACGATAAATAATAACATGTTAAAACATGTATGATAAAGAAAGCGATTATTACCTGAAATGTTGATTTAACCAGGAAATAATTATTAAATGGGATTTATAAAGTCATAAATGAATCATTATTGACATAACAAATATTAATATATTTGTAGTATAATTTAATAATATTTTACGGTCATTATATAGGAGGTTTAACATTCCCTCAACCAACGGAATGCGCAAGTTAGATGTTAATTTCAAAATCTATTTATCATATGAGGTTGTTTTTATGTAAGTATCTGCTGGGACATATTTATTATCCTTTTCCAGGTTTCATAAAATAGTTTTCAATGGGATTATTTTTAGGTACTTTTTACTAAAACATATTTTTAAATGTTTTAATGATTTATTCTTCTAAACATTTCTTATTAATGTCCATGTTTTCAAAATGGTTTTCAAGATTTATTTATATAGACATGAATGTTTTAAAAATTTATTTCCTTTAAAATGTTTCAAAGTGGTATGGGAAATATTGATTCAAAACATCCTATTAAATTAATTAATATATAAATTATGTTATTTTAAATGATTTCATGAAAAATGGAATTTTCTCTCAAGGATGTTTACTGATCATTTTCTACTTTGTCAACATACTTTAAGATATATTATTATAGATCAAGGTTGATTTATTATGATACACATATTCCATATTTTATAGAAGGTTTTGTGATATATTTGACTTTTTATGTGTTATTTTTATACCATTAAATGTTTAGGGTTAATGTATAGACATTTCTTATGATAGTTTTAATTCGAATGTTTATGTTATGATTCATCATTTTCAAATGAGGAATGTATTGGACATAGTAAGTGACAGGTGGAGACTGCTATAGCTTCTCGGTGAATTAGCAGGTCTCATGAGACAGTTAGACGTGGAATTGGCTGAGGCCTTTCCCAATTTTTGCTTATGGTTTTTGATGAGTCCTTAATCAGTTTTAGACATCTTGACTGAGGCCATGAAAAAATGTTTCAAAATGTCTTGCATTATACATTCCCTCATTACGAACATATTATTGATTGTTCATGTGGTTATTCGACTAATAGAATATCCATGACTATGAAATATTATGTAATTATTTACTCATCTCATATTCCTTCGATAAAATGTTCATGATTATTATTGGTAAAGGATTTTTTTTAAACAACTCACCATTCCTAATGTTTATGTCATCTTATTTTGTATTGCTTACCCTTAATGATCATCTGATCTCACCCCATTCTTATTTTTTTTCCCAGAATTCTATGTAGTGTATAATGGTTGATATGTGGGGTTAAGCTATGCAATTAATGGGGTTTTCAAAGGATCATTTATGTTGAGGTTTTTTTTCTATGGTGTAAAATAATGTTCATGTGTGTAATTTATTTTCAAAAACTGCTAAACTGATCGGTATTTCGGGACATGATTCCTTGTAATCATGCCAATGTATTAAAATAATAACCGACTATGGGTAACAAGGTTTGGGATGTTACAATATTTTTCAAATTTTATAAATTTTATTTTAAAAAATTGCCATCATTTTTGGATATGGAATATCAAAATTAGAATTCGGTGAATTTTTGTTATTTTGATGAAAACATTTATGTTTTGATAAATAATGAAAAAAACAAAGTTGTTGTTTTAAATACACTCTTTATTTAAATAATTAGTTTTTTTATTTAAATATATATTAGGTAAAAAAGATACCAAACACCTATATATGTAAACTGTAATTAATTAGAGTCATTTTGTAACAATATTAAATATAAAAATTTTATTTAACTTTTTAAGGTCTTTTACCCACCTTCATGGAACATTTGAAAATTTTCATAAAACGTAAATTTACCAGTTATATTAAATGAATTTAAAAATTCCAAGATACACATTAGACATCAGTATGTAATATGTGGTTCAATAAGATGATAATATTTTTTGGTGAATAATAACTTTTGACTTTTATTGAACACGATTAAAAGTAAATAGGGTAATAAAATTTTAGAAATCATATTATAATTACACTAACACATGATCTAATTCTATTGGATAAGTATATATCGACCAAAATCAACCTTATGAATAAACTACGATCATTTTGGTCCACATGGATTAGATTTGAAAGTTTATTATTATTTTATTTAAAGAAGAGTTAAAAGTAATAAATTCAACATTTAATGACTAAAACAATTTAATATAGGTCTATACATAAGTTAAATTAGACTATAAATATTAATTATAAATATAAAAATATATCATGAATAATATTATTTTATTTATAATACTTAGATATTAAATAATTAAATTTATTTACGATACAATGACAATGTAGTGATTACTTTATTAATGAATGATTAAAATTATTTATATTATAAATATCAAAATAGATGTAAATTGAGTCTTATAATGAATTAAACTAATTTTATAGTTTAATAATACATTTTAGTGTTTATTAAGAAATGTTTATGATTTGATAAAGTTGTTATGACTTTTACAAAAACAAAATACCAAATATTATAAAAATTGAACTAACTGAGTTTTTAAAAAAAAAATACAATATTATGAATTGAAATAATATTCCAAAAAATAAATGGCTCAGCCAAAGGATGTAGTTAAGGTTATCTATATCAATAATTATCCACTTGGAGTTCTATTGACTTTTTTTAGTGAGTTTGTTAACTACGTATTATAATAATACAACTATTCATGGTAAAAGTGAAACTATTTAACTAAGAGTTAAATATAAAAGATATGTTTAATATGGTAACCTAAACTTTTCTAAACCATATTGGGTGAGAGGTTTTCAATCCATCACCACATTATCCTTGAAATAAATAATTTTTGAGCCATTATATACCAAATATTATTGTATAATAAATTAATATTTAAATCTTTTACTGAAGTGACCCTCACCTCTCTTATAAAAGGGTACATTCCCTTCTCTCAACATCTCACCCAAAAGCCATTTGTATTGGACAAAACCTGATCAAATATCCTACCAAATACCATCCCTTCGACCTAGATGCCTTAATTGAGCATAATTATAACCTAAAGATCCATTTTCACAATCTCTAAAGGAAACACCCGATGAAGAGATATTAATTTCACAACCTCTTTTAAAGTTATTATATTCATCCACTTCCTCTTTATTAGTAGTTTCCTTACCAAAATAATAACTCTAGTAACTTATAAATACTGTGATTTTATTATAAATATAGTATAACCATATTCATTATTCTATCCATCCTATGAATGAAAAGTCACCATAAGTGTGTGCGTATGACTTACAGTCTCCACGTGGTGGTGTAGATAGTTATTCAAATAGTTAATTATTTGGATTGGTATAATAATGAGTATAAATAATTTAAATAATAAAATAAAATGTTAATTATTTTGTATAAATGATATTCCATCCAATTACATACTATTTCATATTAAATATTATTATATTTTTGATCATATGTACGTAGAGATTACCATCTCCATGAACGTGTTGAAATTAATTCCCCATCATAACCATTCAGGATTAATTTTCATTTTATGAGTAAAAATAATGTGAAAGAACTTAATATGATTTTATATATGAATCAAATACATCCCATCCAAAAAAACATGGCTTACATAACCATGCACATAAAGAAAAATGAATCAGTTAACAAACAAAATGATGATACTATTAAATTATTATTAACATAGAAATATAGAAAATAATATATGATATCATATTTATACATGTTGTTCTTGTATAAATTAATAACACTGATTTAACTATTATATAAGAGTTAATTAAACTCTAGATCAAGGAAATGTACATGTTAAGGGTTAATTCTACAATCTCTTCATTATCTGAGGTTGTTTATACATGAGTATCTACTAGGACTTCATTATCATCCACATTCATGTTTCTTAAAAATGTATTTAAAAACATTTTTACTATTTCCTAGACTACGGTTTAAAGTAATTTATACCTTTTTTATATAAGAATTTTATAATGAAATATTTCTGTAATTTTCCATACAAGGTCCTTTACGACCTTTTTGACAAAATTAATAAAAGAATGTGTTTTAAAATTATAGTGTGGATGAAGCTCTATTCCACCATTATAAAACCTTAAATGAAACCCTTACAAGCTTTCAATAATTATTTCTAAATAATTTTTTTCTTTTGCAATTAAATTAATTTTAATTTTTTTTCAAAATAGAAAGTGATATTTCTCTCAAATAGTTTTGATTTCATCTATGTCAACATCCTTTGTCAGATTTTACACTTGTTTGAAGTTGATTTATTATCATAAAATATTCTATATTGCGTTCAAGTTTTTGAGATAATTTTTACTGTGGATGTTATATTTTTATATCATTCATGGTTTATGGTTAAATTATTGACAATTTGTATGCTATTTTTAATAAAATTATTTATGTTATGTTTAATCATTTTCATATGAGGAATGCATTGGACTTAGTATGTGATGGGTGGAGCTTGCTATAACTCCTTGATGCATCGGTAGGTCTCATGTGACAAACTAGTGTCTTAGAACAAGGACATGATAATATCTTATTTTTAGTATTGGAATGTGGCCATGATTATGTGGTTATGATGTCCGGAATTATGAATTCCATCATTATGAAATTGGATATTCATATTACATGTGATTATTTGACTAGTAGAATATCCATGTGAATAAATAAATGGAATTACTAGATTTATCATTACCATATTATGCTGAATTTTATGTTTAAAAGGTTTGGGTTTTAGTCTTATACATTTCCTTAAATGTTTGTGATTATTAATGAATGTTTCTTCTATATTGTTATCATTACTAAGCATCTATGTTCACCCTTTTCTATGTTTTATTTTTCCCAAGATGAAAATAAGTATATTATGACTAATCTACATGAATAATCTAAATGAAATGAATGTGGTAGAAGGAGACACACTGTTGTTGTTTTTCATTTCATAATGTACTTTAAAACTTGTGTTTGTATAGATTAATTCCAATGCTAATAAACTGATCTATTTTTTTCGGATTTGATCCCTTGTGATCATACCAATGTTAGGTGATAATTTAAAGACTCAGGGTAACTTGGGTTGGGGGGATATAGTTGGTATCAAAGAATGTTTAGTTCAATCCTTGGAAGCTAGATTTAGAAAAAATCTTATTAGAGAACATAACCCTAAGATTGACATTGAGGATTAGTATAGAAAAACTTCCTAGAAATTTGGTATTCAAGAGATTTTTTGAGTTTTCTATGCCATACATCCATATCTAGATACGATCAGGAAGTGGGGACTTGGGCACAAATATATCTAGGAGTGAAAACTCTATCATGGATTTTCAGGCATGACCCATGGTATCGTGGTACATGACAACATGCATTGTTGCAGTCTTCGTTATGAGACTCCCAGAGGATATAATTAGGATAATTCACATTTTTTAACAAACCATTATAAAGTATTTATTTGTATATACATCCTAAAAGAAAACATTTTTATGACTATGGATTATATAAAAAACTGTTCAATTTATGTTAAGTGTTTTACATGTTTTGAATTATGTATTTGGATTCACAAACTAATATATTGTATTCCATTGTTTAGAAATAGTGTATAGTGGAAGGAATGGAAACCATATCAACAAATATAATCTATAGAGGGATATCCCTTCTACTGAAGGTAATTATAGTGGAGTTGGTGATGTCATTGGTTCTGATCTTCTTATCACCATACTGGGACAACTCACTCAGGTTATGAATAATAACCTTACCCATATGGAGCACATAGATCCACAATGTGTAGGATCAATGTTTGACCAATTCATGAGGAATAAACCCCCAAGAATTAATGGGGCTATAAATCCATTGATAGTTGATAAATGGATAAGTTTTCTAGTGAAAATATTTTATGCTTTGTGGAGTAACGAAAGAGAAAATGTTGTCATGGTAGTTTAACGCCTCATGAGAGATTCTGATCATTGGTGGTCATTAATTAAAAACAGACTAGAAGATGAAGAGGTTTCCAATATGGAATGAAGGCTGTTTAATGATATTTTCATTGAAAAATACTTCTCTTGTTACTATCAAACATATATATAAATATAGTTTCTATTTTTTAGGCAGATGAATGATGATAATTTCACAAAGTATAAGGCTAACATTACAAGGATAACAAGGCATGCATCAAATTATATACGTAAACTAAGGAATAATATTGATCAATTCTTTGATGGGATAAAACCATTTCTCCATCAAGAATTAATCTCACAATTCTTCTCATAAAATGAAGATTTTTTCTCATGTGCCATCAAAACAGAAAAATAATTCTCGATGTCATACGACTATAAAGAAATGTAAGAGAAGAAGAGATAGACTAAACAATTTTGAAGTGTAAATAAGGGAAATAAGGGAAGAGTTCAATTTCCATCTTGTGGTAAATGTGGAAAGAAAATCTCTGGTACTTGCCTAATGAAATGGGAGTCTGTTACATGTGTGTTGAAAAAGTCCACCAAGGTCGTGATTGCAATGGAATGAAAGAGTCTATCAATGTTTAATGCTACATCTGTAGAGAAATGGAGGATTATGAAAATTAATGACCTAAGAGCTAAGGAAACTTACCTTAGAAAAGCCCATGGGATCAATGGAATGCTTATGTGATCACTACTGTTGAGGAAGAAGATATCAATGATGCGGTGGCAGGTAATTTAATGGTTTCCTCAAATTCTTCCAATTCTTTATTTGATTTTAGATCATTGCATTATTTCATATCTTCTATGTTTTCTAAAAAATTTATATATTTCCAATTTTCTTTAACATGGAATTTTTCATTCCAAACTCTAAAGGGAGGAATCATGGAACCAATATTTTGTGAATCAGTCCCCATTAGGGCATATAAATGTTATTTATTTTCTGATCTCATCATCATACCCAACATTGAATTTGATATAATCCTTATTATAGATTGGCATTCGGACTACGATGCGATAATTTAATCCAAGAATAATGAGGGTATAATTTTTTATGATGATAATGAGTACCTTATCTTTAGAGTAGAAATTTCAGTACCTAATTCTTATCTAGATCCTCCTTCAGTAGCTCTAAAAAATCTATTATTGGGAAGGAGGAGAATAAAATAACTATGGGTGAGGAAAATAATGTTCAAATAGAAGATGTACATATTATGAATGATTATGTTTATGTATTTCAAGAGAATTTACCTGGACATCCTCTAGAAAGAGAAATTTAGTTTCCCATTTAATTAATTCATGATTCATGGCCCATGTCAAATATCCCTTCTAGAATGACCACTATGGAATTAGTGGAACTAAATAAAAAACTAAAGGAAATGAGTAATAAATTATTTATTCACCCTAGTGTTTCTCCATGGGGAGCCCCTGTTTTTTGTGTTAATAAGAACAATGGATCAATGAGGTTGTTCATAGACTATAGGGATATCAATGTATAATAATAAATAACAAGTATCCCATGAATTACATTGATGTTTTATTCGACCAACATCAAGGATCTCAATATTTTCATTTATTGACCTTTGATCTAGATATCATAAGTTGTGTGTGATGAAAGAATACATATGAAAAACAGCATTTCGAACCATGTACGGGAATTACAAGTTTATAGTAATGCCATTCGGACTGAATAATTCACCCTCATTTTTCATGGATCTAATGAATAGAGCTTTAAAAGAATATCATGAGGAATTTGTAGTGGTATTTATTTATGATATCTTGGTATACTCAAAAAGATATAAAGATCATTAAAATCACTTGCACACTATTCTAAAAAACCCTCAAAAGAAATGATGTATATGGGAAGTTTAGAATGTGTGAATTATGGCTTTAGGAAATTTCTTTTCTTATCCATATTTTCTATAAGGGCGGAATCTATGTTGATCCTTCAAAGACAAAGGAAATCCATGAATGGTGATCACCGATGAGTATAACTAAGGTTTGCCATTTTTTTGGTTTAGGAGGTCATTATCATCCTTCTGTCTATAATTTTTCCCGATTAACAAACCCATTAATCCATCTCACACGTTACGGGGTTAAATTTGTTTGGAAAAAAGAGTGTGAAGAATGTTTTGAAGAACTAAAAAAATAGTCAATGCTCTTATCATGACTCTAGCATCGGTGAATGATGGGTTTGTTAATTACGGTGATGCATCAATGAAAGGACTAGGTTGTGTCTTCTATAGATTGATAATGTTATTTTCTATGGATCACAATAGCTAAAATTGCATGAACCAAACTATCCTGCATATGATCTTGATTTTATATCTATAATCAATGCTTTAAAGATATGGAGACACTATATCTATGGTGAAAAATGTGAGATATATATCGATCACAAGAGTTTGAAGTGTATTTTTTCTCAGTAAAAACTCAACATGAAGCAATGAAGATGGATTGAACAATTCAATGATTAGTATTGCACTATACACTACCATTCAGGGAAGGAAAATAAGGTGGTTGATGCATTGAGCAGTAAGGATCATGGTGTTTTGAACAAGATGAGAGTTGAAAGGGAACATATGTTCCTAGATCTTGTAAATACAGATATAATAATTATCATTGAAAGTGAGACATCATTACTTTTTCGAAGTGTTTCCAAACCATCATTACTAGAAACGGAAAAAAATTCTTACACTGGTGATGAGGAGTTTAAAAAGTAAATTAATGTTGTGATTGATGGGAGATTGATTGACTTCATATATGAAGATAAAATTTTGAGATTTGGGAAGAGTATTTCTGTTCCTGAAATACCTGATCTAAAAATGGAATTGTTGGATGATCCTCATAGCTCCAATTTCTGTATGCAACCCAATAGCACTGAGATGTATAAATATTTGAAGGAACAATTTTGTTGGGATAACATGAAGATAGATATTGTCAATCAAGTGTCAAGATGTTTGGATTGTCAATAGGTTATGGCATGATGACAACAGCCATGAAGAGTCATGCAAACTGGTCCCTTAATTTAGTATAAATGGTATGATATAATGAGAGAATTTGTCATGGGGCAATAAAATAATCCTAGAATGAATGATGAAACAAGATTCATTGTTTATTGTCTTACCATGTAAGAATAATTAATTTCTATTAAAGAAGATTTACCACTTGAACGTTAAGAAAAACTATATATTAATGAAGTTTTAAGACATCATGGAGTACCCCTATCGATTGTTTTTAATCTTATCCCTGTTTTACATCAAAATTCTGGATAATTATTTAGAAGGCCTTGGATATTGAACTTCGTTTGAGCATTTCCTACCACCCTCAAACCGATGGACTATCATAAAATTCTATTAAAACCATAGAAGACATGTTGAGATCTTCCTCAATTTACTTGGAAGGTATATGGGATCAATATTTACCTCTAGTGTAATTTTCCTATAATAATAGCTTCAATTCATGTATTCAAATGGCACCATAAGAAGTGTTATGTGGAAAAATATGTATCACAACAAATTTTTGGGATGATATTGGAGAAAGAAAACATGCAGGTCAAGAACTAGTAGAGGAAACAATATAAAAGGTGATGATTATACAAATCCACATCAAAGCAGCTAAATCTAAGTCAAAGAGCTATGCTGATAATTGAAAGAAGGATTTGGAATTTCTAATATAAAATCATGTTTTACTAAATGTATTAAAATGGATGGGTGTTATACATTTTGGTAAGAAGGTTAAATTAAGACCCATGTACATCATACCTTTCAAAATTTTAGAACGAATTGGTGTTATAGCTTAATGTTTGGCAATGCCGCTACGTCTCTCCAAAGTTCAGGATGTGTTCCATGTATCACTATTAAGGAAATACATGCCTGGCCCAACACATGTACTCACCAATGAAGAAACAGAACTGGAACTTGATCTATCTTCTTGTGAAGAGTCTATCAAGATTCTCAATACCATATAACATGTTCTGAGAAACCAGACGACTGTTCTGGTGAATGTTCTATGGAGAACCATAAGATGGAAGAGGCAACATGGGAACCCGAGGAACTTATGATGAAGAACTACCCGAATCGATTAATGCATTAATATTCTTGAAATTTCTTGAATTAAATTATTTGAACGAGGGAACAATGTAATACCCGAAGCATCCATGGTAGACTTCTTTTGAGTAATACAATAGCTTTCATTGTATGCAACATCGAGTTCTAACAAACACAGACCAATCAAACTAGCTGTTATGAAGAGTAATACATACTTTTTGAAATTTTATAAATTATATTTTTCAAAATGGATAACATTTATGGTTTTTAAATATCAAATTTTTCTTATGGTGAATTTTTAGTATTTTTCTGAAAACATTCAATTTTTTATGAATAGTGAATAACAATGTGTTATTGTTTAAAACTGGATTTTTATTTAAATAATAAGTTTTTTATTTAAAATAATATTAGGTATAAATAGATACATAATATATATATATGTTCATTGTAATTAATTGGAGTCATTTTATAATAATATTATATATATAATATTTTATTATACATTTTACCTTATATTACCCACCTTCTATGCACATTTGAAAATTTTCATAAAACACAATTTTACCACTTATGTGAATTGAATTTAAAAAATAAAAGATACCCAGTTGAAATCAGTAAGTAAAATGTGGTTCAATAATATTAAAATAATTGTAGGTGAATTTTATTTTTTGACTTTTATTAACCACGGTTAAAAGTAAATTGAGCATTTAAAGGTAAAACATTATATTATAATTACCGTAACAAATGACCTAGTTCTGTTGAATTAGCGTATTTCGTCCAAAATAAACCATAGGAATAAAATATGATCATTTTGGTCCACATGGAATAGATTAAGGCATTTATTATTATTTTATTTAAAGAAGAGCTAAAAGTGTAAAATTCAACATTTAATAACTAAACAATTTTTAATATCAGGATATACATAAGATACATTTGACTATAAATAATAATTATAAAGATAACCTAATTTCATGCAAAATGGTATTTTATTTATATTGTATTCATATGAAATAATTAAATATATAAATGATACAATGATGATACAGTAATTACTTTATTAATGAAAGGTTAAAATAATTGATATTATAAATATCCAAATAAATAAAAACTAAAAATTATGTGGAATTATGATAATATTATAGGTTAATATGACTTGTTATGGTTTATTAAATAAATTTGTTTCGACGTGATAAAGTTGTTATGTCTTTTACAGAAAAATACAAAATAGTGTCAAAATTGACATAAATGAGTTATTTAAACCAGTACTATATTATTAATTGATATAATATTCCAAAAAAACAAATGTTCAGCCAAACGACTTAGATAAGGCTAGATATATCAATAATTAACCACATGGTGTTCTCTTGGTTTTTTATCGTTTGTTTATTAACTATTTATTTTAATAATACAAGAATACATGGTCAAAGTTAAACTATTTAACTAAGAGTTAAATATAAAAGATAAGGTTTATATAGTGACCTAAACCTATCTGAAACCTATTAGATGTTATTTTTTCATCCCATACCCACATTTTACTCGAAATAAATCATTTTGGAGAAATTATAAATCAAATATGATTGTGTAATAAAATAATATATCAAGCTTTCCGTATATTGACCCTTACCTCTCTTATAAATAAGTACATCTCCTTCTCTCAAAATCACAACCCCAAGCCATTTGGCTCTATCCACCCCTGCTCAAATAAACTCCCAACTAACCTCACTTAGACCTAGTGTCCTTAAATTGAAAATAAAACCAAACTAAGGTGCTATTTTGATCAACTTAAATGGAAACACATGATGAAGAGGTAATAATTTCAACACATCTTTCAAAGTTCTTTTCTTCATCCAATTCCACTTTCATTGTTGTTTCCAAAAAAAAAAATAATAACTCTACTACCTAATATATACTGTGATGTTATTATACATATGTTATAATAACATAAATTATTCTATACATCTTATGAATGACAATTCACCATATGTGAGTGCATACAACTTACCGTCTCCACGTCGTGGGGTAGTTTGTTATTCAAACACTTCATTATTAGGATGGGTATAATAATGAGTGTAACTGATTTAAATAATAAATAATAAATGTTAAGGATTCTATATATATGATATACCATCCAATTATATATGATTTCACCATCAATAGAATGATATTGTCACTCGTGCGTGTGTACGTATTACGGTCTCCACAAACGCGAGAAAATTTATTTCACATCATAACCATTCAAGAATAATTTTCATTTTATGATTAAAATTATATTTTAGGAACTTAATATCGTTCTGGATATGAATCAAATACATACTATCCATAACAAATAAGGATTATGTAACCAATCATATGAAGGAAAACAAATCAGGTAACACCTAAAACGATGATACTACAGAAATATTATTAACAAATCTATACTAGAAGAAAATAAATAATATCATATTTAAGTCTGTGATTCTTATATAATTTAATAACAATTATTTACATATTATACAAGAGGTTAATATACACTCAATCCAGTAAAATTACATGTTAAGGGTTAATTCTACAATCTCATCATTATATGAGGTTGTTTATACGTGAGTATCAACAGGGGCATCTTTATCATCCACATCTGTGTTTCATAAAAATGCATCTCAATACATTTTTAATATTTCCTATACTATGGGTTAAATTCATTTATAAACTTGTTTGACTTTTTATAAGATGATTTTAATGGAATCTTTCTACTATTTTCCAAACAATGTCATTTACGACCTTTTCGACAAAATGAAAGAAAGAATGTTTTTTAACTTATATAGAGGGTATGATTATTTTCCACCGTTATTACACCATTAAAACATCCCTTAAATGATTATAAGAATATTTTCAAAATAAATGTTTTCTTTTAAAATTACATGAATTTTAAATGATTTCAAAATAGAATGAAATATTTCTCTCAAATAGTATGGATTTAATCTATGTCAACATTCTTTGTTGGATTTTTGGCTTGTTTCAAGTTGATTTATTATGACACTATCTTCCATATTGTTTTGAAGGTTCTGTGATATGCTTGACTTTGGATGTGATATTATCATAACATTCTATTTTATGTTTAATGTATTGACGTTTCCTATGTTAGTTTTAATACGAATGTTTATGTTATGTTTTAGCCATTTCATATGAATAATTCATTAGAATTTGTAAGTGACGGGTGTAGCTATTTATAGATAATTTATGCATCCATAGGTCTTAGGAGACAAACTAGTATCTTGCCACAATGAAATGTCAAAATACTATTTTTAGTCTTTGCATGAGGAATGAACAATGTGATTATGATTTATTCGATTATGCATTCAATCATTATGAAATTGACTATCAATATTACATGTTATTATTAGACCAACAGAATATCTATGTAAATAAATAAATTGAATTATTTGAAATATCATTTCTATATTATACTTATGTTTATGTTTATATGGATTCTATTTTAGTCTTATACATTTCCTTAAATTTTTATTCTTATTCATGAAAGTTTCTGCTATATTTTTATCCTTACTGAGAACTAGATCTAACCAATTTCTATGTTTTATTTTCCCCAGGATGTGAAGAAGTATAAAATGACTGAACTGAAGTTATTATATAAGAGAGATTAATATGTTAAAAGGAGGCACAATTTTTTTTCATTTCATAATTTAATATAAAACTTATGTTTATATATAGTACTTCCAATGCTACTAAACTGGCTGAGCATTCGGGATTTGATCCCTTGTGATCTTACCAATGTTATTTAATAATGCACCGACTCTAGGTAACTAGGTTTGGGGCATTACAATCAAACTATGATTATATTTCTCAATCAGAACATCTTATCTAGATTTCTAATTCATATTGCTATCACTAGGGATCATTGAACTCATTTTTTCAATCGTCCATTATCGGCACTCATAGACAAGTATGGAATTTCACACAAAGTGTCCACTGCTTACCACCAAAATACCAATGATCAATCTCAGTTATCCTATTGATAAATCTTGAAATTTATTGAGAAAACTATTAATCCATATAGGAATAGTCGGTTGAAAGAAATAAAATATTCCCTTTTGGGCCTATCGAACAACATTTAAAACCACTTTACGAATGTCCCCATATCGGTTGGTTTATGGTAAAGAATTCTATATTCTAGTGGAAATTGAACATAAGGACTTTTGGGAAATTTTGAGAATGAATTATGACCTCTCATTGGCCAAAAATAAAAATAAAAATTAGATCTCAATAAACATGAATAACATAGGATCGATGATTTTGAAAATTCAAGGATTAATAATGCTAAAATGAAAGCCTACTAATCATGAAATATTAACACAAAACACATTGTACCTAGTAAACCTATTTTTTGTATAGTTATAAATATCATTTACACATGGGAATGTTCTGGTCTAGATGGTCAAGTCTAGACACAGTCTAGAAGGTGTACCCCCATAGGTCTATAGTAATTCAAGATCCCACAAACAGTCAAACCATTATATTTAATGGACATAGATTCAAACCATTAATTGAACCATTCCAAAAACATTAATTTGATGTAGTCATGTGTGAACCAACCTTATATGGGGAAAATACATATCCATTTAAGGGTTTATGTAGTTCTAGAAATGTTAAATGAAAACATTGAACTGTAAGCTACCTGTGATTTTCATGTTTCCAATCATTGTGAATCAACATTATTTTTAAAATATTATTAATGAATCATTTTGATATGTTAAAGAAATTACATAATAAATCAACTCTGAATATGATAGTACCATATATGGTTAAAATATTCTTATATTATGTGTACGGATATGTATGAAAGAGGAGCACTATATTCATTCATGTCATGTGGTGTGATCCCTGAGTAATACCTTACCTAGAAATTTACAAATAATATAATGTATAATCATTGTATTTTATTTTACTTTTATGTGTTTGTCTTTTAAAAGGAAAATTCAAAAATATAATAACAATTAAAGAAATTAAAATAACACATCGTAGGTCATGGGGAAAGCCCTATTACAACCAGTGAATCCATAAGGATTCAAAACCGATAGCGAAGGGAGACATGGGCACATGCTTTCCTCTGATTTATGACTTATATTTCTTAATTATTAAAAAATTATTGTATATATACTTATATTTTAATTAATATATATATATATATATATATATATTGTTTTTTGTTTGTTTGTCTGGTTGGTTTTCCTTTTTCAACTATGAAACTCTTCGACTAACAAGTATATTAATGGACTAAATTTGTGCAGCATGAACGTCAAATTCAACAACATGGTTACTTAATTCCATGATTCAAATTTTCAATGTCCTATTTGAACTCATCTCCTCTACCCCTTCAATGTTTTCTAATCTATAAATACTATACACAATTTTATTCTATGTTGGTGGGTGAAAAGAAAGAAAAAATCCTTGAGAAATTAAAAATGAGTGTAAATGTATACAAAAATTCCTTTAACATTGAACATGATAAGAAACATTTAATACATTTAAACTGAATATCAAATAATTTAGCATGCCCAAATTCTGAATTTAATTCATGTATAATTTTATGAGTATAGATTTTAGAAATTTTTATTGTCTAATGTAATGTTTCATCATTTATTTTGTAATAAAAATAACAAATTCACAATGAACATCCTTTAGATAGTGGGGTTTTAGTTTTAATTAATTGGGTCCCAAAAATAAATTTAATTTTTTAGGTGTTCATTTTAGTTTTAATATGAGTATTAAATAAAAAATAAATAATTAAAAAATAAATTCCAAGTAGAGTAATAGATTAACCTATTGTTTGGATTTAGGCACTTTGGGATCGTTACTCCATAGGTGTATGTCCCAATTTTTGGAATTTTATCTCTATTTTTGGCAATTTGAATTTTTAATCTTACTGAGTAATCATGAGATAATGCTTGATTATGAGAGATTCACTTGGTTCACTAAGGTATTTGATCCTTGGAGTCATCATCAAAGTCATTCTACATGGGTTGACTCGATTGAGTTCAATTTCAATTACCCTAGAAAAAATATAAGATTAAAAAAATAGAAAAAAAATTAATTCCCATCTTAATATTATAATGTGATTACTCATAGTGATTCCATAATTTATCCATTTAATAATGTTCAACACTAATGTCTATTGTGACAGACAACACATTATCATGATTAATTGATTTTGAATGATATATGGAGATAAACATGAACAAAATATTTGGAATTGGATCATATGATTAAACTATATTTTATTTAATTATTTTTATGGGTTTTATAATTTTTTGGAATAAGGGTTTTTGGTGATCATTGTGTATTAAAATGTTTATTGAAAATGGAATTTGAATTTCATATTTTTGAGATATATTTTTCTCACGACTAGAAAAAATGAAATTCGGAGGTATAATTAGCTACTTAATGTGGATAATATTCATTTTGTATATTTTTATTATTCATCCTAATAATTATTCATAAATACCATTTTAGTACATTTTACTCTTTGAACATCATTTTACTTTATAATTGAAAGTCCTTCAAATGAACTATTACACAGTATATTTTTTTATCACCATATACAATACGCAACAATATTCATTTTATTTTCATATTTAATTATCAATTTTTTCATTACATTGGGAAAAATTCATTATTTTGGTGTAATTGAAGATTCACATAGGAAGACATCAAAAGTGGGCCTTGAACTAACAATATTCAAGGAGAAGTGAACTGGAAAACAACCAAATAAAATTACTATAGAGTCCAAGATCCAAGCCCAATAATTATGAAAATTGAATGGAATATAGAGGTAATAAAGGGAAAAAATCTATCCAACAATGACTGGAGCTAATTCAGAGGTTTTAATAGAGTTCTAGGCAACAAAATTTTAAGATGAATTTATGGACCAGATTCTATGACATAGAAAAAACAACCCACCATTTCGATCATATCCCACAATCCAAAATTCTATTTGTTCTGGAATATTATAGGCCACTAGTATACATCATGGTATTCATTTTTCTCTTCGGTGTACCACTCAAATTTTGGCATGTACAAGGTCATTTCGGCACCACTATTAGGTGGATTCATGGTGGCTACCACTTTGGGTCAAGGGTGAAGAAGTCCACTCTCCCATACTTTCCACCACTAGAGTCGTACCAAACTCTAGTGGGACAATTTTTACTATAGAGATTTTGACCCTAGTCTTAACAATGCATATATAAGGTAGTGTTGGTGATGTATTTTGTGGGGCATTTTTTTATATTCATGTGTAATGCTATGATTCCATTTTTTATTTTCATGTTGGTACTTCAGATGTAATTTTTTTTAATTCAGCATTGTTTCTATATGAATCTTCTTATTCATCCTATTTTTAATTATATTTTGGTTCACTTCGTTACCGTGGTCTCATGGTGTGGACTTTTTCACACCAAAACCTATGAAATTCATCACACAACCGTTATAGTGATCATTATTTTTGTTTTGTTTATTCTTTCTTGAATTCCATCCTCATAAGCCTAATCCATGATTCCATTGATAAAATATCATTAATGGATGGATAACCCACATATTGGTTGATCCAAGAGAGTATAAAGGGATTATATTGGATTTTATTTCACACTCTATTAATGTTTAACCACTTATTTTAATTGATAATTTTGTTTGATGATCTTTAAACTCCTTTACCCTTATTGAATTTAAGTCCACACACATCAAGTGATAATACAAACTGTTACCTTGGAGTGCTCAAAATAATTATCATCTATGTCTATGGGTGATTATTATTAATTTTTTTAGGTATTAAAAAACTAAGTGACGATTTTTTTTATCTTCTTTATTGGACCCATCTCAAATATAAGATATTGAAATAGTGGAAAAAGAAACTACCCAATCCATCCCTTGTAATAACATAGGATAAAATATTTTCCTAATCTAAATTCAATTAGGTCTCTCAGTGATAATTTAAACCATATAAAAATAATCCCATGTTTTCCATATCATAGATAAAATTAAATCTCTATAGATTGTGTGACTTTAGGTTCTTCTTATTCATAGAGGATTCAAAAAACCCAAGCTATACTACAAGAGACCGCATAACCCTTATAACTTGATTAAATTTTGGAGAGACCAAATTTATGAACTATTTATAGGGACCATGTAATATCCTTATACAAAAAAACTTTTTTCCTAAACCTCATTTTTCTATACTCACCCTAACACTCTTATATTTTTCCCATTGTGGATTTTTTTTATTTTAGCGCATGTCTGCCTACACCTGCGATAACTCAAAAAAATTAGTTAGTGTGGAATGTTATAGGATATGGTTTCAAGTACAGGTAATGGGTTTTCTAAATTAGATTCAAATATTATTGAAAATACCTTTTCTCAAACTAAAGAATGTATATTGGAGGGTCTACTAATAAATCAAATTATAAACCTTGTGGCGGTCAACTGGGAAACCTAACCCAAAAAGATCCAATGAAAGATAATGTAGTTGATCAAACCATGAGTGACTAACTTACTCCATCTTGGACCAATGCCCCCTCATGCATTAGTAAAATTTTTCTAGGATACACAAACAACATTTTTAAACCCCATGTCCTATACCACGTTCCCAAATTCCATGGAATGCAGTATGAGATGCACAACCATCATTTAACATGGGAGGAGTGTAAACCCTTAATTTCATCTTCATCATGAACCTCCATCTATCAAGAGAAACATATTATTATTTGGGACCAAATTAACGTTCTATATTAAACTAGGGAGATATATTAGTCATCCTACTATTCCACACCAATATATTGATTTTTCCACTCTATATTCCAAGGTGAACCTTCATCTAAAGAATTTTTTTTCTTTTTATTAGTTTTTCAAAATTTCCCTGATTTAGGTAGAACTAACTTGTTTTTTTAATTAATTAGTTTTTGGAATATCTCTATAAGTGGTATCATAATATCCTATATGAATATACTCATTTTAGAGGAATATTATGAAATGATGGAATGTTCAAATTGATCTTTATTCCTAAAAAAATATTTTAATTTGATTAATTTTAAAATATTTTATAGGAGTGGATCCTAAAAGACATATGAGTAGTCAATGATATTTATAATAACATCAATTTTCATTTGTTACTATTTTCCAATGTGATTTTAATTGTGGATGGGTTAATTTGGTTCTAAGAGAAGCGATACTGATTGATAAATTCCATTATGTTCCTCAATGGATATCTTATTAAAGACCTTGATAATTAATTTCTGGAAAATTAATTATTATAGAGTTGGGAAATAAAATTAGTGATATATTAAGTATGTTATAGGATTTAAAGTTTGGCCATTCATTACAATGATTATTCAAATTCTGGGTCTTAGTTAAATGAGGTCTCTTATAAACCTTGATAACTACATGGTGATATTCCATCAAAACCTGGTTAGCTAGTTTTATCATTTCCACCTTGTGTGTTGGGATAGTGGTACAACATCAACCTTGAGTGGTGAAGTGGGTTGTAACTCATCCAATTTTTGATGAGGTATTAGTGGTGAATCATCCAAATGGGTAGTTTCCTTATTCTAATATCATTTAATTTTTGATTTTTCCTGGGTAATACAACATCCACTACAGAACACATTCTAGTGATATAATATATGGAACCAGGCATAAACATTACATAATCTAGTAAATAACTTTATAATCAACTTCATTACATTCCCAAAAATCATTTCAGTTATTAGTATTAGTGAATTGAGAAGTTATTTTTAAATATCCACCCACAAGGAAACAATGTGTGTAAAACATTAAACACTACCAATTTTTTCATTATACAAAAATTTATAAT
This sequence comes from Viscum album, assembly GCA_963277665.1. Lineage (NCBI taxonomy): Eukaryota > Viridiplantae > Streptophyta > Magnoliopsida > Santalales > Viscaceae > Viscum > Viscum album. Next base: position 711,266,318 of record OY728140.1, read on the forward strand.
AAAAACATGAATTATTTTAATAAAAGGTTTTGATAACATTCATCATTGCTCCTCCTTTTCTTGTACCCATCTAGAAACCCAATGAAAAAAACATCATTATAAATCAGATGAGCACAGAAATCTCAGTAAGGGATATAAAATTAAGGAGAGAAACCATTAGTCCTTTTATACTTATAAACATATGAAATCATTTTCACAATGACACAATTCTAACCAAAAAATTATGATGTACATAATTTGTGAAACAAGATATTTAAATAATACATAGAAAATATAAATATACCATATACGGTAATTGGTGTATTACATACTTAATATTCTAACCCTTATTGATAAATTATGATTTGTAACCCTCACAGCTACCTTACAATGTAACCCTAATGACTACCTTATAATGTAACCATCATAGTTATACTTGAAGTAACTATAAAACTGAACTACAATGTAAATATACCCAATTAATTGGAAGGAGATATTGTTCCCAATCACCACCCAAAAAAATTTCCATGAACTAGAAGATGAACATATAAAATAATAATTTCAATAATACATTCCATTTGATTTTTGTAAAAATAGATTTTTAAAAGTGATTTTTAAAAGAAATTCCCTATAAAAACAACATATAATTTATATGAAAATTAATAAAACGAAATAAACATTTGAATACAATATAAATCCAAATAATAAAACATATTATAAACAAAATTCTATACATAATTAATCTTAGTAAAACATAATTAATGAAATATAATGTCAACCAAGAGATTAGAAATTGTGTTAATAAATCCCTTACCATGGGCTTATATTATATAAAATGTGTTTAAACATCCTATATAATAGTTAGAAGAGATTTATTAAAATTATCAAGAAACATATTAATTTTTATATTACCTTATGTTATCATTTTATAATATCATTCCACTGCATTATGAATAAATTATTTATTTTCATTGTTTTAGGTGTGTGATTTAAATGGTTTCTATGGGCGGTTCGTAATGAATGTTATAATTGAATGGAAGAGAAACAATATAAGTGTAATAAAAAGGCCTTGATATGTTTCCATAATATTTAATGATACCATAAAAAAAATTCCTCAAATATCTTTATGGATAATGAGATAAAACATTAATGATATTTGATTAGATTATTAGGGTGGTTCATCAGTAACCATGAAGTAGATTTTTTATATAATTGTATTAAATTTAAATTTGTTAATTACATAACATAAAAGAGAATATTTAATAAAGTTTAAAATTAGTTACAACCATTAAAACTATTTTATGACTAGCAATTAAAGTGTTAAAGAAAATTAAAAACACATCATCCACGATGTGGGTAAATCAACACATCACAGACGATGATTTTATTTTTTCAATAAATGGGTGAAGAGAGAGTGTATGATAGTGAATTTTGGAAAAAAATATATGATTCTACAATATATATGATTATATATTTTTTAAGAATCTTTGATAAGGGGTGGTGAAGAATGCATAAGAAAATTAGAAGAATCAAAAAGAAAATATAATAAAAATAAAGAGGAGTTTTAGCTCTTGAATTAACCCACTTGAGAACCTCTTTAAGGACATTTATTTTTCTTTTATGGTTAGACCTGAAGGTAATTTATGTGGGTAGGAATCATGGGAAGAATATGGGATAGAATTTAATTTTTTTAAAATCTTCAATTGTGTGAGGAGAAGAGAAGCAAAGGGGTTGTATTTATAGTGGCTGAGAGGCTGTTTTCAATTAATTTAATCATTATTTTATTATTTTTATCGAGAAAAGAAATATAGTGGTTTCTGGTGACTAAACACAATAATTAGTTCATTTTAGATCTAACCAAGTGTTCTTACCTTTGTATAACATCATCCATGACTCAATAATTTTTCATATTTATATTTTTTTCTATAATATTATATTTCATTATTCATAAAAAATTCTAGTATTTCAGAAAAAATCCCAAACAATCACCCCAACGATTTATTGACATGTTCAATTCAAAAAATAACTCTATTTTATCAAAATATATTTTTAAATATGATAACTTGATTTTTTTAAAGAAAATCATATTTTATTCATAAATTTACAATTTCAAAACTACAACATGATTTTATAACACCTTGAGAAATTCGTCAAGGTCTAATAAAATTTTCATATTTCCTTAAAATGATATAAATATATCATGATAAAAATTTTAAGATAAATATATCATGATTACATACTATAAATATATCATGGTTTCAATTTTAGTATAAATTTATTTATACCTTAATAGGCGAGTTTAATATTATATTGGAAGAAATTACAATTCATACTTGCCATTTCACTATTTCTATGGTTTTTATACTATAAAATTAGTATAAATTCATTACATTATATAAATATCAATTATTGTAATATAAAAACTAAATGAATTTGAATATTTATTTCAAGAATGAAAAAAAATTAATTTACATGTACCTGGGTTGTTACATATAACTTCCACCTATGGATTTTTTCTTAGTATAAAATAAACAATATTGAGACTACTATATATTGTATATCATCAAAACAATGTATTTTATCTATAGTACCTCATCCATATAGATAATTGGGTTTATGTAATATTATCCATGTGGGGAATGATCTATGAGGTATACTGGTTATAGTTTAAATAAAATCATTAATGTGTTGTGAATCTTGGGATGATTATTGGGGGAATATAATCAACCAATGAACTTTATATTAGTGTTAACTCATATACTGGTTTATTGTTGTTTTTAGAGTGGTTCTATAACATCCAAATTGGATTAGATACACATTTTTAATAGGATATTTCATGTTCTATATTTGAAATGTATTCGTAGTGGATAATTCATATTGATGCACTGTGATGGTGTTAAATAATTCACCATAAAGTAATGATAGTGATACATTGTCACAATTATTATGATACGAAGAGTGGTAAATCAATCATCCTCATAAAGTGTTTATAGAATGGATATACAATTCAATATCATCATTAGGTGACGTAGTAATAGTCCAACATGGTCTTGTGGCTGATGAATCCATTGTGTGACATTTCATTCTTTCCCTTTTTCAACATTCCATTTCAAACATCTAAATGTATTTATATGTCATTTTACCGATTCAATTAATGGTGGCCTATTTAGTTTTACTCATAATCGAATGTCTCAACCAAGAACATTATAAAATAGAATTATTCATTTTCAATGTTAGGGAAATTATACAATAACTAATGATTAAAAATATTGTGTAGCTTTCTTGGAGTTGTGATTTTATACCATGTAATGAATCTAGTAAAGGATTAATAAATGTCACACATTTTTGATAAAATATAGTCCATGTTTAATTTGATTCACTAATGGTAGATCTTGTTTATGCCTGTATAAATTTTATAAAATATATAGTTACTCATTTTTTATATGGTGATTGTAAATATTTACAATTGTATTGAATATAGGAGTAATTTTACTTTAAAATAGCTACTATATTTTAATGATTAATTCTTGATTTCTCTTCCACAAAACTTTTTTCCTTTCTATACCTGAGGATGTTGTCTCCACAAATGTCATATATCACCTATAACTGCATTTCAACAACCTATATCATATTATGAGGTTCACTTGAAGAATATAGAGACCTAGTTCCATAAAGTTCATTGGTGAAATAGATTTTGGATGTTAAAGTATAAATTATGCTTGGGTACCTAGTACCCAAACTAATGACTCATATATCCATACAAACACAAATATAAATATATAATGTGTAGCTACTATATTAATTCCCTTGGATCAATGGATTATCCATGAGAACCCATTGTTTCACAATTAGTACTTATTCATCAATGTAATTTTGTAAAATTAATATTACATATAATATATACATATATATAATGTTATGAATCACATTGGACTATCTTTTAAAAATTAATGGTACATAAACCTTCAAAAATAGAAATATATATATATATATATATATATATATATATATATATATTATTTTTATATATGTTACACATAAAAATAACTTATAACAATTTCATAATATATTTCTATATAAAACTGAATGAAATATTCCATAGTATATGAGTACAACATATCATAATTACTATTTGGGATAACTATATAAGAAAATCATTTCAATTAACATGAAGATTTATAAAAAATGTGTTAAATAATATATTTTAAATTTCAAAATTTATATCCAATGAATCATTAGTAAAATTATATACATTAAACATATAGAATGAGGGGATCCAAAAACGACTATCAAGAAATATATTCATAGTTTCAAGAAAAAATATAAATCATAAGCTGAACAAAAAGTGTTATAATAAAATTAAAATAAATAAATTAGTTCTTAGTCATCTATTAAAAAATAAAATTCTTATCTCTTTTTATGTATTACACAATTTAATTAATCTACTTATATAATCTCTAGAATGTTGTCAAGATATAATGCATGAAAAAATTTATGATTTCTATAATCATAACAAACATATTGAACAAACTAATTTATAAAAAATATACCATTAAATGTTACATAACATCAATCACATAGATATTCCATTATAAACTCTTTTAAAACGTTTCCATATATGACTCATGAAATATGATCAACTAACAAGACACATAGTTAATGGTGAAAAAGATTCTAAGGGATATGTGTTGGGTCAACAATTCATATCCCAAATCATTTGCATAATCCTGAAAAAGATTCTATAAAACATTAAATTTATTTCTATACACATATTCGAAAGATCATCCCATCACCTATAGAAAACTGCTAAATCCCATAACATATGGTCACACTCTAGGATGAAAGAAATCTATAAAATTTTTTTATTTTCCGTCATTATCAAATAGTTAATATACCAAAGACATGCATAAAAATTATTAAAAGTTATCCACCTTATCCTAACTCATTACACCTTAAAATTCATTATCCATGATTGAAATTTAAAACACCACTTCATTTCACCTTCCATTATTATACATTACACAAATAATTCATACTGATTCTATTAGTTTTCTAATTAAAAATTTAATAATCCCATAAAATCATTTCATAAGGGCTAGATAATCCCCAAAAATATCTAACCGCATGTGGTTAATTATTTATGGTACTAATATTACTTCCTCAATATCGCATAAACACCCTATGAAATATTAACTAAATCCATTGTTTAACATCCCCAGTTCAACTTTTTCACCACCACACTAAGCTTATATATTAATATTTATGGATGGAAAATACTCTCATGAATATAAACTGTCAAATATTAACAATATTTATTTAATATCACTTAATGAGTCAACCAAAAATTCCTAAATAAGAAACATATGAAATTAGATAAAATAATAGTGATATTGGTGAAATATAAAAAAAATCAAATAGAAAAAATTGATATGGAGAGTGAGGACATAAAATCACTACAAAGAGGAAAAAATCTTTAACAGATCATCGATCGAATAAAATATGGAAGATATTTTTAACAGAGAAGGAGGGAGAATGGAAGAACGATGGGAGTTATATATCACGTACTCTATAATTTAGAAATAATAATTAGTGGATTGATTGAATTTTTATATGTATATAATTTATTAAAATTATTGCTAAATAGACTTTTTCCGTTGGGTTCCCATTATCCCTCTATTGAGTAACTCATCTTCCACCATAGAGTACCCCCTCACTAGGCACCCCCACGAATTAATTGTGAGACATTACCATGTATTTGATGGGATTTATAGTTTTTATACCATGGTCCTCCCTTTTGAGAAGGTATGATCCTTAGTTCCTAAATTTTCGTTTTATTACCTCATGCAATATTCTCATTCCATACATCTAAAATCATGATTATCCTTTAACCAATTTCATCTCTCAATTCAAATATGTGTAGGTGTGTCCTAAAAAATCATAGATCTATGATCCTTCTCATAAATTTCATTGAATTCATATGTGTTTATTAGATAAATATTTATATTTAAAAATCACATATTCCCGTAGCACTATGCTATGAATTTCTCACCACATGATTTCTCAAGCTCCACATGCCTGTTTTCTAAAAAAATAAACATATAACCATGATCCACATTCATGTTATTATTTTCTATTCAAATTAAAATATATACCATTATAGTGTTCAACCCCCAATATTTGGTGTTTTCTAACATTAAATCAATCAAAATACTACAAAAACCCATATGTATTGGTCTTTAAACTCCATAATCAAACTAAAAATACATTTCAAATACATAACAAATATATTTATAAAACATTACAGGGGTTAAAAAATTATACACCACTAGTTTTTTTTAAATCAAAAATAACATTCGGTTCATCAAAAACATATTATTTTGCATTGATATTAATGAAATTAATCACCCCTGACACTAAGTCATAATTGAAATCCATGATGAAAAACACAATGATATGAAGATAAAATTACAATACTAATTCTAATACTCTTAATATTATCCATTTTAGGTAAACATCAATCCAACATTCCCAATATATCGTTCCTCCCCCAAAAATTAAAATAGTTTGCAGCACCTAAATTATACATAATGTCTCTGAATCAACGAGTGATAAAAAAATCAAAATAATCTAATGAATTTAAATATTATTTATCCCCCATTAACAATAAAACAAATTTTACGACAAATATGTAAAATAAAAAATAATTGATTATATACTTATAGTAGAAAGGATGTAACTGAATATCCACAAGATATAAAATGTGGTTAAACGCTAAGGATCGAATAAGGTTTTAAAAAATAAATAGTTTCCAATTTATTTTTCATGATTATTTGCACATGTTTATTTGTCCTAAAATTATACAGTTTTATCTTATCATGATCTAATTTATCTTTTATAAGGTGTGAAATTATTGAATTATTCTTGGTATAAGATTTTTTACAAGATGTTTCATGAGATCAATCACATTTGTTTCATAGAAAATCACAACATGTTATTATAGACATTCTCCAATATCCTTGAATAGTTATTGCATCCTTGATTAATTATTCCATCACATGATAATAACAATGTATTATTATTATTTTTGGTTATTGATGTACATTCTATGTTCTATATCAACCGTCCCACACATTTTTTTAACAATTTAAAAATCAGTGAAAATTAAATAAATCTAATGAAAATTATATATTATATAGTATATGTCAATGAATGTGAAAAAATCTTGATTATTACTAAAATAGAAAAAATACAAAATTTAGATTACCCATGATTTAACATATAATACATTATACAGAATTGATACCATACTATATGGGATTAATTGAGAAACAATATAATAAAAAAGTTGTAGAATGAATATATATTTTCATTTCCATAAAATTAGAAAATCTTCTAATTTTCATATAATATTAGTGTTAATCACTAACCCTTAAAACTCTAGAATTTACATGTTCAGTTTTAAATGAAATCAGAGTAGAAATTTTTTTGGAATAATTAATTTAAAATTTCATTATTCATTCTATCAAATACATTTTCTGAGAGAAAAATGAATATAAATTTATTCTAAACCATTTGAAACAATATAAAGTATATTATTTCAACGATCTTGGATATTATGACCACTTATCCTAATATGTAAGATAATTAATCCATATAATTCTATTTATTTCAATCGAATATGGAATAATGTAAATAGACTAGTATAATGATCTATTAATTCTTGATAGATTCTATATAAAGATTAGGATCTACAATATGTATTTTGAAATCGAACATTATCCTATACAAGTATAGAAAATTATAACATGATTTCCATTCCAATTTTAGACCTTCAAATTTATTATTCATTATTCAGTCAAGGGGTTAATTTTTTCTATCATCAATCCCTTTGGTTGTTCAGTATATACCTCATCTTATTGAACTACATTATAGAATTACAATTTAAAATTCATATGATAAATATATAAACCCATTTGAATTCTTATCACATAATTAGATGATTCTACTCAAATCAAGGAAGCCGTGAAATTCATTCATAAAAAAATGTTAAATCATGGATCATCATTGAAAAAATTAGTCAATCATTATATCAAATTATGATTCCATTATAATAATATTTTTAAGGAAAAATATCTTCAAAAAATTTATATTTTTAATCATGTTTATATTCAAAACCTAACCAAAATGATTTTATCAATCCAATTCAATACAACTTCTTTGTCTTTGATCCACGATTCCCATATCGTGACTTATTCTAATGATATTAGTTCTAAAATTGATATGAGAGAAACATAATTTATATTCATCAATATATATATGTCTATGTTAGAGATTATCTATCTCTATTTATAGTGATGAAATAATAATATATTCTCTATTATCACCTAATATGAATATGGAAAATTTATCATCATTCATATAATCTTCTATTTTATCCTTGAAATCACTATTATATATTTATCCTTTTATAATAAGAGTTAATAAAACATAATCCACTTATCCATTAATGTATCAAAAATTTATATTTCTATAATATTTCAATCATTTTAATCAATTAATTAAACATCATTACTCAATATGTTTTTCTTTTTATGTAAATATAAGCCTTATTATATATTTTGTATCCCCAAAATATTCTATCATATACAAAATCACCAATAATATGCTAATTATATCCACTATTTTCAATATAATATTTTCTTTAATCATCTGAAAATGTTTTTATGTAGGCCTCTATTTATAATGAATTTCATACGATGTCCCTTATTCACAAATGATTAGCACGTCCCATAAATCTATGTATACTAAAATGTATAAATCATCCATAATAATGTGATGAGAGATTCCAAATTCAATGAGAAATTTTATTGGCTATATTTATCAGCTATATATTTCTTTGATTAACAACTCAATTATGTTTTGAAATTCTACTTTTGATACCTCATGTGTAATGTTATTCTTCTTGAGGTATTTTTAAAATTTAGTTGAATTTTTATATATACCATTTTTAGATATTAACTTCATAATATAATTCCCTGACTCAATCTTACTATTCTACTGAACCTCATTATGAATTCTATTGTATCATTCATATTCATCATGAATTTAATGAAAACCATAATACTCTATTCATCAATAAGGGTAATGAAATCCCATTCCATACATATTATTTACATATTCATTGATGTAAAGAGATTAAAATACATAATGTCAATGATTGAAAATGTTATAATCCTCGATTACCGATATAGATTTCAATAAAAAAAATTTCTCTATATACAGGTTTTATGACCCTTTTTATGACATCATTTAATACATGGAATATCAAATGATTTCATTAGAATAGATAAATTCTGTATTATACATTATTGAATTATACATATACTTTTTTCAAAAATTATTTTCACATATTCAAATATCAGTAGAAAAATATTTTCATGTCAATCCATTAAGAAAATTGTATTTTTTGGCGGAAAACAATTCCTTAATGAGTTTGTAGTGATTCCCTAGATAATAAATCCCTTCTAATTAAATGAGTGTTGAATTCCAAATTCATAGAGTTGACTGAAACATAAGTGATTTTATCTCAATACATTCCCATAGAATCCATAATTTTTTCAGCACATCACTAGCCATAATTGTTTACTATTATAGATATTGGTTTAAATTTTATTTCCACATTGAATTATTTCATCAACTATTTTATTCATATTTTTAAAAGATTCATATACAATGTTATATGTGATGAAAATCCACAATCAATAATCCCATTATGGTAGTTCATTGTAGATTTGATATAAATTTCATACATATTATCCACCATTAGATATTACATTTTATCTATGAGGTGCCTGGTAGTAGTGATGTATAAGAGGTAAACTCATCATTATCTAGTACATAAGTAGATTAAAAAAATTCATATTGTTCCTCCAGTTGTGATAAATTATTATTCATTAAAACCTCTTTAGTTTGGTAGTAATATTATTTCATCTGACTTACTTGGGGATTTATACAAATTAATGAATGCCAAAAATCAATTCCATCATGTATAAAGTCAAAAAAATTAAAAAAATAACAAACTAAAGTGATTATTATAGTTTATTATGAATATAACCACATTTTACATTATTGAAACATGGAATCTATAATAATTAAATATATTCATTCCTATTCACATTATTACATGGTGTGTCCATGAAATACACATAAATAATATTCAATAAGTATAAAAATCACCTCTCTCTAATTCCTTGACAATTCCATATCCCTCATATACCACATTGTTTATTTAATTTCCTTTTGGAGCTATGAATTTGTTTGGAAATCATTTTTTCATTTCATTATAGATCTTGTATTGTACTTATTCGAAATTAGTTTTTATGGTTAACTCACCAACCTTTTATATCCATTGTTTATATCTAAGAATTTTTCATCTTTAGATTTTTGGTATCATAATTGATATCACTTTTACCGATACATATTGTCCATTTGTATTTAGTTTTTTTATACCATTAGATACTTAATTTGACATGTATCTCAATTCACCATCAAGTAACTTTTTATTGTCTATAATAATATATGTATCAATTTATTTTAAATATAATTTCATTTTCATTATCAGTGAAAAAATATATTCTTCATATGAATCAACATTTTAAGGTAGCTTGTATAATCTTGATATAAGTCAGTTTTAAAAATGTCCTAATCATTAATAAAAAAATTTACTCAAAAACTTCTTTTATGAATTAAAAGTTAATATTTTGTTTCTATAACTCTTATAGTTAATGATCAATGTCAAAATTATATTCATAAAAATCTTCTATTGATCCATTCATCATATGTATAATCTTTATGTTTTCATTATTCATATATCATGTTCGATCAAATAAACATGGTTTCTTACCTTGAGAACAATAATGACATTAGTTTGATTTTATTCAGCAGTTTATGATTATTTTATTTTAGATTTTTTCATCATGAAACATATAATGTCTTATTTAAATTATTCTTACATGACATCAATATAAATTTCATTATAATATTCCTCCCTTATCATAAAAATATTCCACTGATACTATATTCTAATGAATTTTTTAGTGGGATGTATCTTTTGAAAGGAAATATTATTCACGGATTCTATGTTATTTTTTCAACATCAATATAATTTTAAAATTTACTATTATATATTTATATATTTTAACTCGCCTTATAATATCAGAAACTTTATATGGGGTGTTTTCCATCAAATATCCATTTTCCAGTGTTTGAAACTTCACAATACTAATTAATAATTCCAATTAAAAAATCATCAACTTTAGCGACCACAATATTATCCACACTATGCTTAAAATTATAGACTGAATACATGAATCTTCATCTCATGTTTAACTTATTATAACATAGTAAATATAGATAGGTGATGTGGAAATCAAGGTGTCATCTTTCTCTTTTTATTATGATGAATTTATCACCAAATTGGTTGAAATGTATTAAACTAGTCTAATTGACATGTGAAATCATGAAACACATAAATTTATAAATATAAAAAAAAATATTCACAGATCACCATTAAGTGGTGATCAATGAATCTTATGATGAAAATGTTTTGATTATATTATAATCCACTATCATTGACATGTTTCATCATATTATAATGATTTATCATTTGTGACTTTTGGATCTTCACACATCATTTTTAATCAATTGAGGAACATGGATCTGCCTCCCTCAAATCAATTCCCATGAAATATCCTTTTTCACTACATTAGATAAAGTTACATTCAATTTTAATGACATGAATGTATAATTAAAATTAATATGATTGCTTAAAAAGGATTTCTTAATTATAATTTGATACTTTTTCACTAATTTATTAACATACTTCTATCTAGATAGTTCGCCCATATCCCTGAAATCCTTGAGTTCTGATTCACCCATGTACCTACAATTAATTAGTAATTATTCAACCATTTCACAAGCTTCAAGTAATTCACCTTTTCATAGATCCTCTATTTCACCGATGTTTTTTCTTAAGGTTATATCACACCACTTATATACAATCATTTTATTTTTATATACATCATCCATACAACACCATTTGAGGTGGATAGGTTTTTAAAACATTTTTTGGTCATTTTAGCATTACAATATAGATTTTACCTATTTACTTTACTCTAAAAGATTCATGAATAACATTTCTAACATGTACTTTTCTCTACATACTTATCTCTAGCCTACTCATGTGTTAGTACCCAATTTTATACTTCTACCAAAACATTTTCTCAAAGACCAATTCATGCATATTTGAAATACATAATGGGATATCCTAAAATACATCTCTATTTTTTAAATAAAAATTATTAAATTTCACATTATATAATACATAAATTCATATCATCACATAGGACTAGGATTCTAATTTAACGGTTCATCATTAACCCCATTCTATTTTGGAGATGCCCGACTTACTTAAAATTTATGTGTCACCCAAATCTACATGTCTGTAACTACCACCCAGTCCTATTCATGTAAAACACCAGGAAACGAAAAATAACTCTATATAAATTATATTTGCAAAAAAATATCTAAATATGGAAAATCACATTCTTTTCTCCATAATATTCTTTGAATATTCAACCCATTTTGTTCACAAAATGTAATAAATCTATGTAAAGCACCACCACTATTTCCTATCTCAAATGATCATCATATACATTCATCAACCGTGAAATGTATTGAATATATATAAAAAACTGACCTCTAAAATAGAAAATCATTATTCTTACAATTATACAATTTTAAATTTCACAAACCATTCAATCATCACAAAAAGCAATGTCTAACCCCCTAATTTTATTGATCATCTATAATATAATATAAACTGCATTATCTAATGTCTAATTTCAAATTTTAGTCTCAATGCATAAAATAACCCCAGCCCTAGGTCAACATGATAATGTATATATTTTATTTCATTGAAATTTTTCCAGATATGATATTATATGATTTACTATTTTAAATATTTAATTTCTATTATGCTTTAAAATTCTATAAAAATAGTCAGAATACACATTGAATTTATAAGAATCTACATTATATTATTAACATATGAATTTAATACCAAAATATGTGAATCATAATAAAATTTAATCACCCATTAAATAAAAAATAACATCATATATATATCTCAATTACATCAATTTCCTTGAAATTATTTACTATATCATCTCAATAAAACATCTAAAAAGTATCATATTGAAATCATAATGTTCAATATATCTATATAAGTAAAAAACCTTATAAATAACATATTTTGTTTAGAATTAATTCTATATTAAAATTATTATGCTCATAAATCTATGTATCTATGACTATAATAATGGAATGATGTGTCAACATAAAACATTATCTTAATGATCATGAATTTTAACTATTCACTAAAAAATCTTTTCCTTCTATAAAATATCATGATACCATAATCAACCACTTCTCAATCCCCATGGTGATGTCTTTGAATATATAACACATTTGAAGAAATCATTAACATTCTATAATAACAGTGGATTTGTAGTGTAAATATTACTTTTTACAAGTCATCAATCCATATAAATTGGTTGACCAACCACTGTTAAATCCATGAGAAAATTATTTTTTCTGATGTTGTGAAACCTTAAAAAATGTATAGTTACTATCTATAAATTCCAAAAGAATCTAATTTTAATGAATATAATATTCCAAATGAATATATTTCATATTCATCCCACATAAATAATACTCAATAAATCTGACTTATCTTGTACTATTTGTGGATTAGTAACCATCTTCTAATAACATCAACAGTACACAATATATATCTATATTTTTCATCTATATAACAACTCGAAAAACCCCTCATTGATGAATGATATTTAGTATCTAAATAAACATTAATTTTTGTATAATTAACATAACATGATAAATCAATTTAAATGATAATTATAATTAGTGTATCCGTAAAATTCATTATTAACTTCCCATATTGAAAAAATATATTTTTATTATACCATGGGTTATCCCTTTGTATATATTATATAAATTTAATTTTATGAAGTTTTTGTTCCTCCAAATCTGGTAAAATGATAAACCTACCGAAAATAATTCCCTTAGAAAAATTTTCTACCCATTATATTTTCCTCAAGACATTATATTTTCTATCTAACAATTTTATTTATGTTCCAAGATAGATAAATTCTAATTGATATATATTATTTTTTAAAAAATATCACATTTATCCCTGGTAAATGAAAATTGATATCCCATTACCATTATCTTTTATTTTTTTTCATTATCATTGTTATATCTAGAATAGTGTTTATTATCAAGAGGGATATTTTTTTTTTCAGGTTCTATGTTCCTGAACATAATTTTAGTGAATTAATAAAGTTCACTTCGTTTCACTACCATTTTAATATTTATTTATTGTTTATTCATTTAAATATGGTTGTAAATTATTTATGAAATATAAAAAATGAGAGTTTTATGTTTTGTTAATGGTGTATTTCAATTTTTTTTTCATATCATAGAATTATTTTGATAAACCATGGGATCTTCATTGAGGTTGGTTTTGATTATCATTCTTCTCTTCTTAGTCATATTTTATTAGGTGATGAATATATTGTAATCTATATTTTTTACAATATATAAATAATATTAAATAAATCCATCAACCAGTAAATGAGTTCGTGAGATGACGAGGATATTTTTAAAAAATGTTAATTAAACAAAAGGTAACACTATTTTTTATTTATTACATATTTCATCATGTTCATTTATTCTAAAACCCATAATTTAGAATTAAAATAATTATTTAAGGTTTTAGATTAAATAATATCCATTTATAACTAATGTTTTGAAATTTAATTGTTATTCAACCATGATTAAAGATATATTATATTAAATAGTTAAGGGTTTTCTATTATAACATCAATAATATTTATTCAATAGTTAATTATTTTAATGAATTATTTTGGAACATTCTTTTAGTTATATATTCTATAATTTCATTAGAAATGATTTTCAATGAGTTCTTCAAGAATTGTTTCACTAATTATTAATTCTATTTAATTCATGGTTGATTAATAAATAAAATTCAAGAGTAAATTTTCATACATATTATGAAATTTATTATGGTATTTCAAAGTTTATTTCTTCATTTTATTATTAAATAGGGATGAGAAATATCCAAACAGTTACAATCCTATCAATAAACATATTGTACCATTTTTCCATCTGATAAATTGATATTACATATAAAAATTGAAAGGGGAGATGGTTAAATTATAATATCATATAATTGTGAGATGAGAACATATTAGAAGATCAGAGACTAATTCTTTGAAAGGTAATTTTTAACAGTGGAAGATCACAGTGGCATGGTATTTGTCAATGTTGCAGTTATTCCATAGAAAATGCTAAGTTTAAATATATTTTAGAATGGAAATTCTATTTTTATGATATTTATAAATTATATACCGAATGATCCCTACTAAAAAAGAATGGTGACCCATGGAGCATAGGATATTTGGTACTACACAATAGAAAATGACAAGTATGGAAATGTAGGAAAAACATAGCAGATTTAGAAAAATAAAAATTTAGATTTTAACTAACTAAAACACATATATATTAGTTAATACATAGTAGTTATATTTTTAATTGAGATTCTATAGTTTAAAATATATTACAAAAATCACACACATGTGAATCAATGTATAAACCCTTTTATACAAGACCTAAAGTCATAGGAATTCTAAAGAGTATATTCATTTATAATCGAATGGTCCCACACACTGTGTTGACCAATATAAATGGTATTTTAGTGTAGATAGAGCATAAGTTCGTATAGAAATATATGTCGAGCTAACCCATGGTTGTATATAATATCTATCCTTATTAGCACACCGTATTGGTCAAATACACATAAACTATATAATAGTAATACATTAATTTCCACTACATTAGGCTGACACACCGTGTATAGTAAAATTACATGTTGTGTAAAGAGTAGTAATTAGTGATTTTGTACATCCATTACCTAGTGAAAATATAACAACCCTTCTCTTTATTACATACATATACATGATTTATTACATGAAATTTAACTTAAGACAGCATATAAGATCGAGTAAGATAATGTATTTGGGGCTTAGTATCATTACATAATGACTTAAAAAATTAAATACAACATCTTTATTAAAAACATCCATTACATGACCACAAAATTCAGTCATACATATCATTTCATGGGATAACCTGAGGACATACATAAGAAAGGGGTGAGTTGTCAAGGCCAATAAGGGAATAAAAATGGAATAACATGAGGAATAAAATACATGTTAGACAATGGGAATATCAATGTATCACAAGATAAACATTAACATAAAGGCATGATAAAACATGATAATCATAACATGGAGATGTTGTAACAACATATAATATTATATTAGCATGTGTCATGGATCATTACACATGGAGCATCAGTAAACACTCATTGAAAGTGAAGCATTAGTTAACCCTAATTGAAAATGAATTAGAATTAGTCAACACTAATTTCACATTATTTATCAGGATACTATAATTTACCCAATGCATTGAAGCACTGTTAGGGTGCACCATTTTTAAACATTTCATATCATGCATAAGTGTGCCACATGGATCATAAATCATGGACTCATCCTCATTTATTACATGATAAAGGAATATTGAACTCATACATGAAACACTTTAATATATAAGTATATGTGAATAAAGATGAATACCCTTGATAGTGAAATAGGCAAGATATTCATTACACAATGACTTTTGCTTCAGAAAAACATTGTGCAATTTCAGCAGTATAACAGTGTGACATAAAAATTCAAAAAAAATTAATGAGAGAGAAAGTGTTTTCTCATAATATGTACATGAAATGGATAGTAAGGGGGTATTATTAATACATGTCCCAACATAAGTATTTAAATTTGGATTCATAATACAAAATTATTTCTAGAATGTAAATGTGACGACACAATTTCCTTACAGAATTTCAGTAATGTAATGGGTTACATGGAAGGCACCAATGAGAGATAAAGGGGACTCTCATCACTCAAACATAAAAAGGAAAATATAGGGGAGGTTCTAAATCACACCCCAACATTTATAAATGAAAATAAAAGGGCATAATAATATTAATAATCATGGATGAAATGAGAATGGAATGAATCCCTTACTTGGAAGTGTGATCCTAAAGGATTGTGAGAGGCTTGATAGAGGATTATTTGGATCTTGGGGAGACTTGGGAGGATTTTAGAGAGTAGGGAAGAGCTTGGATAAACTCTAAAGGCTTTTATAGAAGAAGTAGTGGGAGAGTCGGTGGGTTTATATATGAAAGAAGAGGGAATTTTTTATTATTTAGGGTTGGGACACCACACATTAAACTAATAAAAACAACAAACCAACACATGGTATTTGGCCTTGGTTTTATCCAATGGGGAGTAGAAAACAATATTTTATAATTAAAATGGCCTAAAATTTTAAAATAATAGTGTTGCTTATGTGGAGGTGAGTCACACATTAATAAAAATCAATTTAAAAAGATAAATAGTTTTATAAGTTTTGAAGGGTCCACTAAAGCTTTACAAAATAAATAAAACAAAAAAAAATCTCAAAATAGCAATAGTAAATCATATAATGATGAACCTATAGTGTAGTATTTTATTACAACAATTTTGGGTCAGTATAATGACATAAAACACATTATATAATAAATATTACTTAATTTTTACCCAAAAATTTGACCATCTTGGATAATTATGAAAAATTACCCATTGGATAATTCTGACATCCTGATTCCAAAAATAAAATCATTTTGTCTAAATAATTTTATATATATGTGAAATTTAATTTTTAAAATAATAACTGATTTTTATTGAAAAATCATGTGTTATAACTAATACAGCTTTCAAAACATAGTAAAAATTACAATTGCATTCATGAAATTATATGATCATTTATATTTAATAAAAATTAATTTAATAATAATAATGTTTTATGAAAACATTATTTAATTAAAAAATCCATTAAATTATCAAAATATGTTTTTTAGTTTAATATTGATTGAAAATAGTATTTGTGCTTTAAAAACTATTTACTAAGTGAAAATAATAAAATTAATGTATATTATTTATTATATACAAAAAT
This sequence comes from Viscum album, assembly GCA_963277665.1. Lineage (NCBI taxonomy): Eukaryota > Viridiplantae > Streptophyta > Magnoliopsida > Santalales > Viscaceae > Viscum > Viscum album. The sequence continues at coordinate 711,284,513 of OY728140.1, forward strand.
ATTGCACAAAATTATAGTGCTATGTTTTTATTACATAACCCCTTATAACAACCACATAATACTGACAAGTAATGTGTGTAATAGTGAAAGACTCTCGGAGTTGCTCAGATAACGTCTCCTGGGTGGTAATCACTCTCATCTTCCACTTCTCCCATAAGGGGCTCTATTCGAGCTTGACATGATGAAGCTCGTCTTGGGCATGGTCCAGAGTGAAACCTAATGACCTCACCACCTTTCTGAGTTCCAAAAAATGGGCTTTGTATTTGGAATGTCTACTGGATGAGGCTATCAATTTCATTGTTTGAGTAAATTGGATTTTTTAAATCTCTATATTTATACTAATATGGTGATCACTGTTCAATGAATATATTAGAAACAGTTAAAATTATTAATTGTATTTTAAAATAAAAAAAGTTGAAACCATGGAATTCCATATTTTATATAACCATTTCACTTAATAATAAATATAATTAGATCAAGAATAATTTTTATTATTAAAATATTTGGTCGTTACAATCTTCCCCACTTATAAAATTTCTCCATTGATTTTTTTCCCACAATAACACAGATCGGTGTAACTTTAATTCATCACTTCCTCCGATTCCAACATTTCCTCTTCAATGTTTTTGTTTATCAACAACACTTTAACGAGGTTCATTGTCTTATTTCATATAAATTTTTCTCTACTATCTAAGATCATTGCATGTTGCTTCTCCTATTAAAGATCATCCCCTAAATGTACTACCTATGAAGAGAGTACATGTGAAAGGACTAGAATGTACTTCCATATGTGGGATACATGAAAGACATCATGAACTATGGCTATGCTAGGTAGAAGTGCCAGTCGATAGGCCACAATCCCGACACAATCAATAATCTCAAAGAGGATGATGTACCTAATAATTAACTTCCCTTTCGTTTCAAACCTTTTGGCCTTCTTCAATGGAGATATTCATAGAAATACCTTGTAGATGACTTTAAATTCATGGTCTCATCGACTGTTGTCTTCCTTACTCTTATGTCGACCTTGGGCTGCCTTGATATGTTGGAAAATGGTTTTCACCTTCTCCATAATTACTTCAACTATTTCAGGCCCTAGCAGCTTATGCTCACAAACATACTGCCAAAACAATGGTTTTTTTCACCTTTTCCCATAAATGGATTCATATATTTCCATTCATATGCGTGATTGGAAACAATTATTGTTTCAGAATTCAACCATAGTATGATTTTGTTCCCATCCTCCTTTGAATTCCATAGAACATGATGTTAATATATAATCTAGTGTCAGAATATTTCACTCTGATTGGACATCATTTTGTGGATGATAGGTCGTAATGAGGTCCAGTTCAGTGCTTCGAGAATATTGGAGACTTTTACCGAACTTTGAGGTGAACCTTGGATCACAATATAATACAATCAATAGTGGTACTCCATACAGCCTTAACACTTCTTTTATGTCAATCTATGCAATTTGATCGAGTGATTAGTCCTCTCAAATCGCTAAATGTGAGCTATCTTCGTATGATGATTCACGACGTCCCATATTGCAATGTTTCCTCTCGATGTTCTTGGATGTATAGTGATAATGTCCATGGTAATGTTTTCCCACTTCCATTTTGGTTTGGGAAGTGGTTGCAGCGTCCCCTCAGAATTTTTCCTCACTGCCTTCACTTGCTGACATACCATGCAATTTGATCTATATTCCACAATATCCCTTTTTATATTCCCCACCAAAAGTTTTCTCAGAGATCTCGATATATATTTGTGCTCCCTAGGTGAATATAGAAGGTTGAGCTATGAGTGTCATCCAGAAGCTCCTTCATTATCTCTAGATCAGATGGTACACATAATTGTGACCAAAATCTCACAATTCAATCCTTGTCAACCACGAACTCTAATTATTACCCATTTATGATAGTTTCTAACCTTTTTAAAATTTACACATCCTTTCATTGAGAATCCATGATTTTTTTATATAAGGGACAATTGAGAAATCGTAGGAGAAATGATTGATGATGTTCCTCCCTTAATGTTTCTCAAGTCTATCCTCTATAAATCATACAATATTGGAAACTTTTCAATTCTCATCATTGATAAAGATGCATGATATGATCTACCTAGAGCATCTTCCACATTTTTTTTTCATATCAGGATGGTGGTGGATTGATTTTTCATAATCGTTGATGAGTTCTATCTATCTTCATTGGCACATATTAAACAGTTTTTCTTTAAATAGATATTTTAGAATCTTTTAATCAGTATATATCTCACACTTCTCTTGATTAAGATAATGTCACCATATTTTTAACACAATGATCACTATCTCCAACTCCAGATCATGCGTGGGATAGATTTCTCTTAGATTTTTAGCTTCCTTGATGCATGAGAAATCACATAATCATTCTTCATCAATAAACCACCCATGACTTTCTTCGAAGAATCACTGAATACCAAAACATTTCTGTACATGTGGGTAATATGGGCCAATGTGCAATGATATTTATCCTTTTCAACTCCTTGAAGCTCTCTTTTCTTTCAACACACCAAGAAAATATTACCACCTTCCATGTCATCTTGGTAATAGGGATAAAAAATAGTTAGAAATTTCTCACAAATTAGAGATAATATCCAGCTAACCCCAAGATGCTATAGAAATTTGTTACTGATGCTGTCATCTTCCATCCCTCAATTGCAGTTTTCTTGGAGGAATCCAAAGATATACATTGCAAGTGATGAAATAAACCAAGCATGAGTCCTCCTTCAACCAGAATTCACACTTTCTATACTTTTCTTATAGCTTCTCTTTCCACAAGATATCTAGTATAGTTCATAGATGCACCTCCTAATACTATTTTTTTGGTATACATTAGAATATATTCTATAAAGAATACCACAAATTTGTTGCGGTAATATCTAAAGACTCTATTAATCATGTCAATGAATATTTCTGGAGCATTAGTGAGTCCTAAAGGCATTACTATGAATTCATAGTGCCTATGTCTTGTACAAAAAGCAGTCTTTGGTATATCTTCTTTCTTGACCTTTACTTGATAATATCCCGATCACCAATATACCTTGAAGAAGTATTGTTCTCCACAAAGTAGATTGAATAAGTCATCAATTTCTGGAAGAGGATATATATTCTTTATCGCGATTTTGTTAAGCTCACGATAAATCATTTTCAAGGCACTTTGAAACATCCTTCTTCTTGACGAAGAGGACTACTAGACCCCATGGTAATGCACTAGGGCGTAAAACACTTTATCCAAATTCTCATGTAGTTTTTTCTTCTACTCCTTAAGCTGCACATCAGCCATTCTATACGGAGTCATCGATATTGGAAAATCCCCAGGTATAAGGTCAATTGAGAATTCAATATCTCTTCTTGGAGGAAGAAAATGCAATATTTCAGGAAACACATATGGGAATTCCCTCACAATATGCATGTCTTCAAGGATGGTTGTCTCCATGGACTCAAGCATCAGAGCCTGATACGCATGCTCATAGGGTAGTAATATCTATGCTTGAGAAGATGGTTCTAAATAAGATTCATATTCCTCATTTCACTTGTATAGAATTATGGTTTGATTCTCCATATGGATAATGATTTCCCTCTCACGGAAATTTATGTTGTATCTATATAGGGAAATCCAATCCATGGCATAAATTGAACGAAATTCCACCAAAGGGAATATGAAGAGGATCTCTAGGAAGATAAATCTACAAATTATGATAGGGGAGGAGTTATATTCATGGGATGCAATGATTTCCCTATTTTTCGTACTCACAAACATCTTCACTTCCACGATTTTTTTGTGATGTGGGGATTGTTCTACGAATCCATTGGGATAAAAATAATTTATAGAACTAGAATAAGAAATTATGTTTTATATTTCAAAATGAATAAATAGAGTACCTATCACCCATTCATTGATGGGGTTCACTTCGGTGGTAGTTACAACAAAAGCTCCCCCTTGCAGCCTTGGAGGTTGTTGGTTTCCTCCGAAAACCCTTGGCTATGGCACAGATTTGTACGATGCCTTGGTTCATCGTAGTTGAAGCAATGAACAACGGGTCGAGAGTCTAATGGATTGTTATTCACCTCTATCATACATGTAGGTCTTCCATGTCAGTAGTTAATGGATAGGTGTTCTTCTCTTCCCAACCTAATGATTTTTATTGTCCCCATCATGCAATTTTCAGGGTGCTTCTTTCCGCACCATTGGCATGTGGGGTGCGAGATTTTTATATCACCATTGGATTTATCCATCAGACCTATATATTTTAAGTCCACCTTATAGTTAATATCCCCATGATACCCTTGAGATTATCTTATCTTCATTTCAACTATGAGGTCACATTTGACAATTTTCTTATAGTTGTCGAAGTCACAGATCTCCAGGGCATTCCGCAAGAAAGGTTTCATCCCCCCATATTAGTGGGAAATCATGCATTTGGGGGTAATGACAAAGCAAGACATGTATCATGTAATCCTTGTGATATTTTCCTCATATGTTCTGATGGATTCATTTTCTTTTTTTCTTTATGGAAATGAAGTCCCTTTCTATCTTAATATGGAGGGTGAGAGGAAAATATTTATCGAAACTCATTTTCCAAAAATCCTTCCATTTCAACCCCAAGATCTCCCCCTCAGGCATCATATTTTTTTATAAATTCCCACCATTTATTGGCTTCACCGTCTATATGATAAGTATCCATAAGAACCTTATCTTGTTCAGAACATTGAATGATAGAGAAGATCTTTTGAATTGAGTTAATCCATTGTTTGACGTTTGAGGGATCAAATGATCAATTAAAAATAGGAGGCCTTGGTCTCATGAAGCACTCTATGGTGACTTGTTCTATCATTGGGGGGGGGGGGGTTTGAACATTCACCATGACCCATGTTTCTATTCAAATCTTGAGATAACTGAGAGAGTATCCAAATAACGTTCGCAATTCCTTCTCCCATCAGATTTAGAATCTCATTAGAATAGTTGTCACATTCATCTTCACATTGTTTGTTATCCCGATTCCTCCTATTATCTTCCTTTGTCTAGAATAAAAGAACTATTAGGGGTAACACATAAATGGTAATCCAATGGAAAAATGGATGACTTATAAATATCTTTTTTTCATTAACATATGAATCTATAGGCTTCAATCTACGTTATACCAGATCTACTATCTATCATTTAATATTAGGGGAATTTTCATTTCCTTAACAATTATTGTTACTAAGATTGTGAATTTACAAATGCATATCCCCCATGAGTGACATAACCAAGAGTGCAGTAAGGCCCATTGTCATGTACCAAGATACCCTAGGTCAAGCCCAAAACACTTTATCATAGTTTTCACTCCTAGGTGCATCTGTGCCAGAGCCACCTCTACCATCTCGTATCCAGATGGGGATGCATTTCCTAGATAAACCACTTACTAAATACTCACAAATTATTAGGTATGTTTTTATTATACTTAGTCTGATCCCTAAGGCTTTCACTATGGTTTTCGAATCCTAATCCCCAAAATAACTAATCCTATATTTGATACCAACTATAACAACCCTTCTCTTTATTACAAATTTAGATACAATTTATTACACAAAAGTTAACATAATAAAACATAGAAGATAAAGAGGACAATTTTATTTTGTGATATGCATCCTTACATAATAAAATAAATCATGAAATAAAATATTGTTATTGAAAACTTCTCTAACATTACCACAAAATTCCTTCGTACATCACATTGCATGGGATAACCTGAGGACATACATAAGAAAGGGGTGATCTATAAATCCTAGTAAGGGAATCAACATTGAATAACATGAGAACAAAAATACATGTTAGAAAATAGGAATATCAATGGATCATAATGGAAACAGGAACATAATGTCATGATAAATCATGCCAATCATAACATGGAGATGGGGTAACAACATTTAACATGATATTAGCATGAGACAAGCCTCATTGCACATGGAGTATGAGTAAACCCTAATTGCACGTGAAGCAGGAGTAAACCCTCATTAAAAATGAATTATCATGATTCAACACTCATTACACTTGATTTTTCCTGATACTATACTTTACCCAATGCATTAGAGTGCTATTAGGGAACACCCTTCTTAAACATTTCATTTCATGCATAAATGCGCCACATGGATCATACAACATGGATTCATCATCATTTACTCCACAATAAATGAATGTGTAACTCATACTAGAAACACTATAAACAATAATTAAATTTTCATAAAGATTAATACCCTTGACAATGAAATGGTAATGGTATTCACTACATAATGACTATGGCATGGAAAAAACATTGTACAATTTCAGCAGCATAACATTGTGACATAATAATACATAAAAATGGTTAATGACAAAGAAAGTAGTGTCTCCTAAAATGTATATTAAATGGATATTATGGGTTCATATAGATACATTCACAAATCCAAATATAAGTAACGAAATTTGGATTCATAATACAAAATAATTTCGTGAATGTAAAATGGGAGAGAGAAATTACTTAAGAAATTTTGGCATTGTAACAGGTATACATGGAAGTCACAGATTAGAGATAAAGGAGTCTATCATCATTTAAGAATACATTGGACAGTATAGGGGAGGTGTGAAATAATACCCCAACATTAATAACTGAAAATATAAGGGCATAGCAATATTAACAAACTTCGATGAAATGAGAAAGGAAGGAATCCCTTACATGGGTGTGAGATCCCAAAGGCTTGAGAGAGTCTTGAGAGAGGATTCCTGAGTGCTTGGAGTGACTTAGGAGGATTCAAGAGAGATTATTAAAGAGGATGGACGAACACCAATGGATTTTAGTGAAGAGGATGTGGGAGCATGGGTGTGTTTATATAATAAAGGAGAGAGAATTTTTTATTATTTGGGTATGGGACACCACACATTAAACTAGTCAAAACCACAAACCAACCCATGGTTTTAGCCCCTATATTTTTTCCATAGGGTATTGGAAGAAAATATTTTACAAGGACAATGCCTTATCTTCTCAAAATAATAAGGTAGATTATGTCGACGCGAGTCGCACTCTCAAGGAATTCAATTTAAAAAGTTGAATAGTTTTACAAGTATTGGAGGGTTCACATAAGCTTGGTAAAATATGTCAAACAAACCTAAAATAATATTATTTAAATGGTAAAACATATAACGCTCGAACATAGTGTATATAATATTTCATTAAATCACTATATGGTTATTATGATGTCATAAAACATAATATATAATTAAACAGTTTTTAATGTTTACCCAAAAATCGAAAGTCTCAAAAACATATGAAAAAAATAACCATTAGATAAATTTGATGTCTAGATTCAAAAAATAATATTTATTTTATCTAAATAATTTTCTAAATATATGAATTTTCACTTTTAAAATAAAAATATTCATTTATTGAAAAATCACGGGTTTTGACAAAAACAGTTTTCAAACATTAAAAAAATTACAATTGTATTCATAAGATTTTAGGATAATTAATATTTAATAAAAACTAATTTAATAATAATAATATTTTATGAAAATAATATTTAATTAATAATTCAAGTAATTTATCAAAATATATTTCTTATTTGAATATTAACTAAAAATACTATTTGGGATTTAAAAACTATTTACAAAGTAACAATAATAAAATGAATGCATATTAATTATTATATAAATAAATAATGTTCATACTCTTAATGGTATGGTATTGTAACATAAAGTCGTATAACATACACATAAGACTAAAGGATAAGGTTTTTGATGGTGACAGACTCTTGGGGTGGCTCAGATAACTTCGATCAGGTGGTAATCTCTCTCAACTTCCATGTCTCCCATAGGTGGTTCTGTTTGAACAAAAAAACGTTGAAGCTCTTCTTGGGATTATTCAAGAGAGAAGCCCAATGAAACCACCTCCTTTCTAAGCACTATCAAATGGGCTCCATATGTAGAATTTCTACTGGATAAGGCCATCACATCTTTTGTCTAAGTAAATTTTATTTCTTAAATCTGTATATTTATACTAATCATGTGGTCACTATTCAACGACTATATTAGCAATAGTCAAAATTCTCTATGGTATTTTAAAATTAAAAAATATAAAAACCACACAAGGTCATATGTGATATAAAAATTTCACAAAATAACATATTTAATTAGGTCAAGGGGAATTTTCATTATTAAAATATTGGGTCGTTATAGAAAATATTATATACTTGAGTAGTCTATTGAAATTAATTTTTTATATATATATTATGATTCATTTCTCATAATTTTAAGGATGTTTTTATGATATTTATATAGATATTAACCTATAGATTTATATTGATTATATATGTTTGGTCATGTATTTTAAGTTATTTGTTTTAGTAAAAATTGATATGTTATGAATATAGGATAATGCACCATCAAAATTATTCCAGAGTTATGCATGCAACCCCATCATTTGGATTAAGGCATATAAGATCCATACCAATACATATTCTTCTAATTATGTCATGAGTTTTTTAACCCCATGATCTTGAAGGGTTTTGGGCCCCCTATACTATATGTGGAGTTATAACTCCCCCAAATTAATGAATACAAGAATACTATTTGTAGAGGTCAGTGTACTCTCTATGGTATAGGTTGTTGGTCATATATCCTTTGGAGACTGAACAACCTTTAACCTCTATCACTAACTAGATTACGTGCGTTGATATAGTACCCATTACATCCAATAGGTACCATTTCTAAAGAATGGAATACACTAGATTATTTTATGAATCTCAATTCATATTTCCAAAAATTTAAAATCATTAACATAAATTGAATAGTTTAGGAATATAATCTATAATCCAAAAAAATTCTTTGGGGATGTATTTACTCGTAAATCCTTCATAATGGTTTGTAAAAAAACTGTAAATTCTCCAAATCATATCCCTTTGGGGTTTCAATCCAGGTGCGTAGTAGGGCTCATTTTCCTTTACTAGTATACCTCAGGTGAAGCATGAAACTCAAATGTCTGAGTTTTCACTCATAGGTACATCTATTCCAAAACCACATCCACTTGAAGTATCTATATGAGGATGTATTTCTAGGAAAACCCACATAATATCTATATTTCTAAAAAAATTGTATGTTCTTATATACTAATCCTCAATGTCTATTTAGGGTAGTGTTCTCTAATTATATTTTTCCTAAATCCAATTTCCATGTTTTGTAATAAATATCCTCTGATTCCAACTACAATGCCCCAACCCCAGTTACCCAGATTTTGTGTATTGTTACATTACATTGGGATGACCACAAGAGATCAAGTCATGGAATATTGATTAGTTTAGACGTCTTGCAATTACTAGATAAATTTATAGGTTTTACATTTCATTATGAAATGAGAAAGAATCATTGTGTCAACTTTGAACATACTCATATCTCTTGGAATATCACTTCTGGATAGTTATAATATACTTATTCACATATTGGTAAAATTAAACATAAGAAAGGGGTGATCTCACATGCTCAGTAAAGATAAATATATATCAGAAATTATCTTAAATAAGTATAAACATTTAACCCAATATATAATACTAAAACACAAGACTTTTAAAAATAAACATTAGCATAATATAGAAATGATAAATCAAATAATTCCATTTACTTATTCAAATGGATATTCTACTAGATGGATAACCACATGTAATATAAATAGATAATCTCATTATGATAGAATTCATAATTCCAGAAATCAAAACCACATATTAAAGGCTTCATTCTAAGACTACAGATAAAAAACAATTGTAAAGGACTTATTCCAGGACACTACTCTATCTCATTAGACCTACGGATGCATTGCGGGGCAATAGCAGGCCCTACCTGTTACATACTATGTCCAATGCATTCCTCAAATGAAAATGGCGAAATATTAAATAATCATTTGTATTTATATAACATACAAAAGATTAATACATTAACCATAAACCATGAATAACATATAAATAACACATCCGTAGAAGAAAATATAAAAAAATAAATAAATTATGGAATATTTTATAATTCTAAATTAACATAAACTAAACATAAAATCCAACAATAGATTTTGACATACATGAAATCACTGCAAAAAATAATTGAGATAAATATCTCTCTCTACTTTGAAATCATTTGAAAGTCACATATAAATAAAAGAAGAATTTGTTTTGAAAATAATAATATAATCTTGTAAAGGAATTTTACATGGTGTTATAATGGCAGAAAATAGTTCACCTGCCATATATGTTAAAAAAATTTCTTTCCTTAATTTGATGAAGAGGTCATAAAGTACCTTGTTTTGAAAACGAAATCATTATTCTTTTAAAAACAATTACAAGTCACAAAAGTGTATAATTGAATTTAACACATAGTCTATGAAATTGGAATTTTATTTGAAATACATTTTTTAAAAACATGGATGTGTATGATAGTGATGTCCCAGTTGATACTTAAGTATAAACAACCTCATGTAATAATGATATTGTAAAATTAACCATTACCTATTACTTTTCTTCAGTCGAGGGTATGTTAAACTCTTTATAATAGTTAAATCATTGTAATTAAATTATAAATAAACCCCATACATAAAAATGATATCATATATGATCCTTCAATATTGCCTTGTTAAAAATATATCTATAGTATCATTGTTTTGTGGGTAAGATGATTCGTTTTACGCTTTATGTTTTATTACGTTAGTCATTATTGTTATGGATAAGATGTATTTGACTCATATCCATAATGATATTATTTATTTAAAAATTATTTTTTAATCATAAAATGAAATTATTATCTAATGGTTATGATGGGGAAAGAAATCCCAACGCGTTGTTGAGATGGTAAGTTCAATTTATGCACAAGCGACAATACCATTCTAGTGATGGTGAAATCATATGTAATTAGATGCTATATTATATATAAATAATAATTAAAATTATATAATACTATTTAAATCAATTATACTCGTTATTATATCGATCCAAATAATGAAGTGTTGAATAACAATCTACACCATGACGTAGAGACGACAAGACGTACGTACACACCCATGGTGACATTGTCATTCATAGGATGGATTGAATAATGAATATGGTTGTAAAATATTTTTAATAACATATCAGTATATAGATGGTAATGGGTTTATTATTTTAGTTTTCTAACAATATATAAATAATAAGTAGAAGAATATTAGAACATTGAAAGATATGATAAAATAATTACCTATACTTCAGGTGCTTCATTTTGATTTGAACAAAATGGCTCTTTAGGTTAGATTTTGATAAATATAATGCCTCAAAGATGTTGTTAGTGTAGCATGTAAGATATTTTGGCATGGTTTGGCCAAGCCAAATTTCTTTGTATGTTTCAATTTAAGAGAAGGTGAAGTACCCATTTATAATAGAGGTGAGGGGGACTTTAGGAAAAGCTTGAAATATTAATTTATTATAAAATTGATTTCGGAATCTACTAGCTCCAAATAAATTTATTTTGAGGAGAAGATGGGGATGGGTTGAAATCCTATCAACCAATAGGTTTTAGACATGTTTAGGTCACCATATTAAATTTATGTTTTAGATATAACTCTTAGTTAAAATGTTTAACTTTTACCATGTCTTCTTGTATTTGTATACTACATAGTTAATATTGTTACTATAAAATGTCAAGAGAACAAAAAGTGGTACATTGATGACATATATAACATTATATTAGTCATTTTTCTGAATATAATATTTTATGAATATTATACCATTTCAAAAAATAGTATTTTTTTAAAAACACATTTTGTCAATTTTGAAACTATTCAGTATTTTGTTTTTTTGAAACTCATAAGAACATTATTACTTAAAAATTTTCATTTAATCAACCATAACATGTCAAATTCACTTATAAAATTATTTGATCAAATGAAATGATTCAAATTACATTTATTTTAATATTTATAATATCAATTATTTAAATGATTCATTAATAAGGTAACAGTTCCATCATCATTGAGTCATAAATAAATTTATTTATTTAACATATTAAAATTATAAATAAAATAATATGATGTGTGAAATATTTTTATCCTTATAATGAATATTTATAGATGAATTTATCATATGTATAACCCTATATTAAAATTTTTAATTATTAATATTCGAAGTTAACTCTTCTAACTCTTCTTTAAATAAAATATAATAAATGTCATAATCTACTCCAAATTGATCAAAAAAGACCTTATTTTTGTCCTGAAGTTGATTTTTGTTGAAAAAAACTAATAAAATATAATTATGACATGTGTGGGGGTAATTTTATAATATTATAATATTATTTTTACCTTTAATTACCAAACTAATTATAAATATGGTAACTAAAAATCAAAATTTTCTATTCAAAATAAATTATGTTTTTCCTTCTGATCCACATTTTAATTACTGATAAAAACCATGTCTGTCTGATTTTTAAAATTCAATTCGCATAAGTGGTAATATTTTATTTTATGAAAATTTTCTCATCTGCCTAGAAGGTGGGTAAAAGACGTTAAAAAATTCAATAAAATAAAATATGTTTAATATTATAATAAAATGACTCCAAGGAAATTAATTGGACTAATATAGATATTATGTATCTATTTTGATTTTAAAATAAATTTAAATTAAAAAATAATTATTTAAAAAAAATGTCGGTATTAAACAACAATGAAGTTTTTTACTGTTCATCAATAAATGAATGTTTTTAGAAAAAAATTCACCCGTGATAATTTTCTTATTTCAAAACAAAAAATGAATTCCATTTTGAAATATAAAATTATTAAAATTTCAAAAAGTTTGTATTTCAATTGAAAACTAATTTTTTAAACAACAAGTATGATTGGTCGTGGTATTCTAAAACCTAGAGCTGTGTACAACACAAGCTATTATATTAATTAAATAGAAGGGTATCAAGGAACATTTTGGTGTTTCATCATTTTTTCCAAATTATAAATGGACTGATAATGATTTAAATTGGGATAATAAATGATTATTAAATAAATTTTGAAATGAATCACTGAATTATCTTTATTTAAAGGTCTATGTGGCCTTATGGGCCTAAATTAATTCATTTAAAACACTTTTTTATGAAGTCCTTAGATAATATAATTATTTAAAAATCATTATATATACTCATTTATCTTCCAAAAAAGTCTTTTTAAAATTATAATTCATCAAAATTTGACTTTTAATATACTATTAAGATAAGGATAATATATTTTATTAAGTTAGATTAGATTAAAAGTGAATAATATATATTATGTAATGAAAATATTTTCAGTACTTAATAAATAAAAACCTAGAGTTTCATATCAGATAAAGTGTGAAGATTTTAAATTCAAAACATAACATAATCAAAGGTAAACACAAAAATAAATGAAATGGGAATTTTTAAATTGATATTTTTTTTATAATAGACATATCTATTTTAGAAGATATGATAATAGAATATACATAGTCAATGGTAAAATGATTAATCCTTACATTTAAAGGAATAATATAGTATTGGAGTCTATATTTATATATAAGAAATAATCCACAAAATAATCTATTAGAGGAATTTAAATTTAATTCTTTAAATAATTTAAAAAAATATCATTTTTTTGGTATCATTTTTTTGAATAAAAATATATCAACAACATATCAGAATTATAATAATAAATTTCATTATGATTTTTTAGATTTTGAGCCTAGTGTGTAACTCTAATAGTCGAATTCGTATATTTTATAAAGAACAAAATTTTTTCTGCTTCAGAAAACAAGAATCAAATATCCATCAATATATAACTCCATTTTATATATTTTTCAAGATTATTCTAATAAAATTATATTATATTATATTATGACTTGTATGAGAAAAAGTATGGCCAAATTTAGGGAAGTTACATAAAAAAGATGAAATATTTCTTTTATTTCCCATAAAAGGTGAAATAATGTTCATTTAGAGGATTTTTTTAAATTATATATTTAATATTTTTGTATTATTTATATTCAAATGGATTAAGGTTTCATTAATGTAATTGATTTCTTGAATGATTATTAGATTCATTTAAGTCTACCATTTCGGTAAACAAATTATATTGTATGAGGACTACCCATCTATTAGAAATTGATTAAATAATAATTATGGAGTAAACTGTAATAATTTTTCTATATCTGTTACTAAAATTTCATTTATTCAAATCCATTTTGAAAACACATATTTCTATTAATAACGAAAAAGAGAATGAAAATTCATCAAATGAATCTTGTAACATAAAAATAATTAGTAGGATATGATTAACAGGTGAATATATGAATGAAAATTGATATCAAATGTAAAAAGAGGAAAACATGGGCTATCATATTGTTTTTTTAATTTGATTAATTTAAAATATCTTTTTTTTAAATTTACATGACTAAATTTGATAATTTGTGTGATAAAATACCAATATTTTGTGCTATTTTTAATTTAAACTAATGAATATTAATTTTAATTATAATTTTTCTCCAAATATATCATTAGGGTCTATAACATTTTTTTAAGGTAAAAATAACAATAAATTAGAGAATTTATAAACTGGACATGAAAATAATATTAAAAAATGATACAGATATGATCAAATAGTCTTAAATAATGAAGGCACTCTGGTGGTTAAAATAAGTTTCTTTTTTATGTTTTTTAAGGTTCAATTACCACTAGAGAATGAATGAGTACAAAAGTTATTGTATTGAACTAAATTATTGTATAAGGATATTATTAACACTTATTTTGAATATTTGAATGGAATCCCGCATTTTTATAACATAACATTACACTACATTGTACAGAAAAATGGTCATTTAATTTTTATGTTCATTGATATAAGATATATAATACATAGAAACATAAAACATTCATTTAATATATTTGTAATTACTCTTTAGGGGTTTATCCTATGTTACATTTACATCTCTCAAAAGTTGGGGTCATACAATAATGGATCAAGGAAAGAATTATGCCATGTAACAGAAACAATTTACATGTGATCATTAAGAGTATTAACAATAAAATGAGAGATATCATTAGGGAATGAGAAATAAAAAACGAGGCATATCATAGTAAAGATAAAATCAATCATAACACGGAAATGTGGCCACAACATTTAAAAGATACATTCATAAGAATAAAACATAGGTTTTTCAACAAGGTGTCCTAAATGAAATTACTAGGGATATTCACTATTGTATCATACAAGATGTTATATATAGAGATTAAATTCTTTTTCCAATTCAATAGAGTTATATCATGGATCATCATCTAGTTTTATTAATATATATGATCCAAATAGATCACAATTAATCATTTTATTAATAACTAATGGAGAATTTTGAATGGGTTTCTTATCAAAATCGAGGCATTTAAAAAGTTCATAATGACTTGATCAGTATATCATTTTTACTTCTTGGAAAGGGTATATAGATTTAATATGTGTAATTACCTAAACTATATAAATAAATATTTCATTTATATTAATAACCATATAAAACAAATATGTGTAATTAATCACAGAATAAAAACAAAAGATAATTATTTATACATAAAAATATTGCAATTAAATTTGCTAGCATGATGGGTATAAAATGTTGTTTTAGAAATGAGAAACATTAGTGGGGAAAACTTTATCCCATATTGATAAAAGAGTTTGGTATTGACGGTATGGTTAAAAGTGTAATAAAATATATTATATCTTACATTTTTAAGTGACATAAATAGTGGTTCTTCTATTGAAGAGACATTAATTTTATGTCCAAATCCTTGATGAGTTAATCCATAATCTGTTGGAATGGATCATTGGGGGACAAAAAAAACATAGGGAGACCCCGCTGGTGGAAAACCCATGAAAAATTATTTAATGATTTCTTTGAAGTTAAATAAAAAGGTGAAACATGTGGTTATTTATAAAAGAAGTGGTGGATTAGTTTAATAAAATAAAATATCATCCCTATTAATCTAGATTTCAGGAATAGAAAAACCATCATCTTAACCATGGTTTTTTCCCATGGTAATGGATATTTGGGACATAATTTATGCCATTTAAATCCACCATAGTCACAAATATTTTTTTATTACTTCATTTAAAATGTATAAGTTAAATTTCCACAACATAATGTTTTAATGTCAGTGTTTCCATTTTAGGATTTCGAAATGAAATTTATAGGATTGGATGTTTATAAAAATATATTTAAATATTTTAATGAAGTAAAATAACACATTTTCGGATATGCATTTTGTATAATTAGTTATTAAATAATTTTTACATAATTAATAAATCTTTGAATATACCAAAAACCCTAAATTGTATTTTTATTATTCTCGAAAAGAAAATGAATTTTTTAAACTCTAAGAAATTAATCCTAAACAAATTTTGATATCCTTAATAAAAAAATATTTTTATTTTATTAAAATAATTCTCTATGAATTAGAAATTTATATTTTAAATTAAAATCTCGTATTTAATAATAAATATTTGTTTGTAATTCTTAGTCAAATATGTGACACTTAAACATTTCATAGGATATGATAAAATTGCCTTATCATTTATATTTTATGTAGCCTTCCTATTTCACTTAAATAAATATTACTTTGAATGCGTAAGTTTATTATATGAATTTATGAATTGTTTGATAAGTATAATTTCTATTTGAAAAATTGATTTATCAAATTGTTTATTAATTATGAATGTATATTATAAAGAAAAAATATTATAAAAAGGAATATATGGAATAAAATTATAATTATACTATGTAATTCAACATTAATGGACAAATTCATTGTCAAATTACCTATTCTAAAACCATTACGTGACATAACAGCAATGTTTTTTCTGGTGAGAGATTCTTGGGGTGACCTCACTATCATTGACCAAGTGGTAATTTCCTCTAACTAAAAAATTTCATAAAGAAAACTTTTATCAATATGAAATTGTTAAATATTTTCATTAGCTTGTTCAAGGGAGAATCATAATGATGTTACATCCCTCTCATATTCGAAAAAATGGTCTTCATACAACATGAATCTTCTGGTTGAGGTCATTACTTCTAAATTATGCATTAACTTTCCATTTTCTTTACAAATTATAAACAATAATATTATTATTAAATTTATTACCTTTGTGTATTGTTCTAATAGATAATGTTGTAAAATTATTATTCTGTTAGATGAAAATATTTAAATATTGGTCCTAATGATTTCAAATCATGATGGTTTCATTTCACTATATACTCTATAAATATAACTGCGTCTCTTCTTTAAATATTCACTACAATTAAAAAAATGTAATATATTTTATTTTTATGCATTAGAGATTGGTTTAGGAATATTTTTTTTATTTTTCTTGTGTTGTTAATGAGGTTGAAGATTCTAATATATTGAATTAATCTATATTTTAAAATTTGGGAATTTCTATTTTATATTTTTTCTCCAATTGTGATGTTTGGTATTAAAATTGGTGTTATATATTACTAATTTATTGATCAATATTAAATAGATATGGTTTTATTATATGTAACATAATGTATAATTAATTTCCTACAAAAATAATATCATTTAAAAAGAATGGGTCAATAGATTCTCCCCCTTTAGAAATTTCATCCCTAAAATTTCAAATCATTCATTGAGTTCTGAAACGGTGATGTTACTTCTACTTCATTTATTCCATTGGCCTTGATGTCACCACTTCAAAATTTTGGTTCCTCCACAACACATTAACAATTCTTGTATTCTTGTTGTGTATATCCTGGTCTCTATAGTCCAAGATCTTTACATGTTAATCATCATAAGATATTTCATCTTCCATCTTTACAACATCCTAATTTATTACTTTGTAGTGATCATGTAAGTACATTCTCAAGAGATATATGTTGAATACATCTTGAACTTACGATATATTTGGTAGATGTTGTAGATGATAAGATACTTCTCATATGTTATCATGGATTTCATAATGTCCAATGTACCTAGGGATAAGGTACACTTCCTTTAAAAACCACATGAGTATCATACATGGTGAGATTTGAAAGAAATATTTGTCATAAACCTCAAAATCCAAGTCCCCTAGATGGTTTTTAGCATTACACATCAGCTGAATCTGAAAATATTTTTTATGTTATTGGATTTAAGAATTTTTTATTTTCATCACATTCACTATATAAGACACAAGAATCATTGTCTCACGAACATCATCCAAAAACTAAGGAGTTATATAATACTTTCCTTAGAGAAGCATATGTTTTCATTAGAATACTCAAGTAGATGTTGTTGTTATAAATGAACTCAACTAATGGGAGTTATTGACTACTTACACCTTTAAATTCCAATGATCATGGTCTTACCATATCATAGTGTTTCTAAATAGTCATATTAGATCATCCATGAATTTAGGGGTGATAGGAAATATTGAAAATCATTTCAGTATTTCAAAAATGTTGATGACACCTCTAGAATTTAGATATGAACCTTTGATTATGATTAGTGATGATAGAACTTTTCACCCCATGAAGCATCACCGCATTCTTTAATTAAATCATGGAAGGTAATTTATTAGGGTAGTATTATCTAATATGGATAAAAAGGGTAGTCATGGTGTGTTGGTCCACTATAACCTATATCACATTGTATCTTTTGGATGTTTATTGGAGACATGTGACAATTTACATGGTGATAGTTTTTCACTTACATGTTCATATGGTTAGTAGATGCAATACCCATATACTAGTTTGTCACTCCACCTTCTCTTTCTATCATACCAAGAACCCTGCAATGTATTTGGGAATATAACTTTTCATATTATCCCACCAATAATTTTAGGAAGGTCCATATACATTTTAGTCCTTCCACGATGTGTAGAATATTTCGAGTTATGAGATTCAGCCATCAGATATTTCTCAAACATTGTAACAGATAAAACATATAGGATAGTAATATATTTTAATACTCTTTATTGAACAACATTGAACATAGGAATCTTCCCATTCCTCACATACTCTATCATCTTCTGTATATAAGGATCTTCTGTTAGAGATTTCTTGATATTCTTTATTTTTTATTTTTGAAATATCATTTGGAATAGAATTGTTAATATACCTTCAATCATTATTCTCATGTCCATCCTTACTAGATTCCTGATATGTGGGTCTCCCCAAATCGCCGTCAATGCTAGTAGAATATGGTGTTTCCAACTTTATGTATAAATGATTTTATTTCTATTTCGGTGTGATAATTAATTGAACATTCATATCCTTTATGATATTCTCACCATAACCTTTCTCTCATCTTCCATTACTCCTTTGTAAATATATACTTAAAATTTTGGTGGTCTATATATATATCAAAATGTTTCCCATAATGATATTTTGCCAATATTATTAGTGACTAAAATACTATATATAGCTCCAGTTTACCCATATGATAATTCTGATCATGGGTATTTTACTATCAAGATGCTTAAGAAATCACCACGTCATTTTCCCCAAGGAGTCAACAAATCCCTCTAGAGTTGAATAAATATTAAGAACAAATAATTCTCCTATATAATGTACAATTAACATTGGTGAAAAAAATATCTTCTTAATTTTATGAATACAATTTATACGCTCCATTATATAGATAAACATATATCCTTTTCAATTTAATAGGGTTAGTGAATTAGAAATTCATTAGTTCTTTTCACAAAAATTATATAATATACTACTAAACAAAGGAAACTATCTATCTAAGTTACTATTGTTGGATGATTCCACTCCTCTACAAATATCTTAAAGGAAGAGTTAATTGAGATTGTATCATTGGTTAAATATCTCTAAAGAAAGAAATGAGTGGTAAACTAAATTCACATTTCCTAAATTTCCCAAATAGCCTCTCATTCCTCAGAGTTTTCAATAATACCCTTATATGATAATCATTATTATTGTGAATTTTGGAATATTTGATAATATAATAAATAAAAAACACAAATATTTGACAAGGGAAATCAATAATTACTCTATTCATCACTATGAACTCTCCATTTAGCATGTTGGTTTTTTATTCTATATTCATTTTGAATTTGTAGGAAATAAATGAATGTGTATAACCATAATCAAACAATGTACTTTCTAACTTGTAACAAACAATGATTATACTAGCCACCACATTATATAGATCATGTACATCAACTGTCATAATAAATAATTCTTCTACATATTCCATTGGACTATTCTAAGGTTTATTATGATTTACCACAATTATCTTCTTATTTTGATAGTGTTTGGAATAGGACCCATGATCACTATTGTTAAAACATTGAACTTCGATATGGGACTACACCATATTTCATTTTTCATTAATGTTGAGAAGTTTAACATTCACATCAACATGGTAGTTTTGATCTATATGGATACCTTTTCCATACATGTATCACCTTATACACCCATAAAAAATAGGTCAATGATTTCTTAATTCCATATGTTTTCAATTGCGGTGTTTCTCATACATTCCTCCTCGATTCTGATCAATTATCTTCCATATATCTGGATCCATAGGCATCATATTCTTAGATGACCTATGTTCCCACTTCATTTCTCAAGACTGTAGTTAAACATTTCTACCACTCTGAATTATCTCCTCCTATAATTAATAATCATTATTAAATATATTCTACTAAAAATGGTGTCTTTTTCCACAAAATAATTCATAGACAATGTTCATCAACTTTATTACAATATTATAGGTGTATAGAGAATATTTTAAAATTTTTATCATATAACATCCTACATATTCAAATTAATTCTACATTAGATCCAGGAATGGATTTTCCATTTTTGTTCTCATTGAATAAGAATAATATTTATTTAAAATTATTCCAATAAACACATCCCATTACATTGAATCAATCTCCTTACTTAGTATCATGTTTCTAATCAGTGTCCACTATTGATTATGTTATCCTTCTAAGAGATATACTACCATGGTGACTTTATCATTTCTATGAACAGCTGAGTATAAAAAATATCATTTCTATAGAATATATCGATTATTTAGAAATCAATTGGTTGGTAGATCAACTAAATTAAGGTGGTTGTTAGATCATCATGGTATGAATGGAAAATAGATTAATTTGTTTTGAATCTGGATACTCAACATGATTCAAGTTATTTTTCATAATTTATATAGTTTATTCACCATTCTCATGATTTTATCTCTTATGGATTCCACTAGATGTCTATCATTCCATCATCCATTGTGTTCATAAATATATGAAACTCCTCCTATTATAAAAATATTCTAAAGAAAACCATACTGAGAATTGTTCTTCTATGAACAATTATATAAATAAAAATGAGTTTTATGTCTAAAAAATTATGATTAAGTAGGTTATTATTTAACAAAAATTACAATTTCAATAAATCATACACAATTTTTCATAAAAAGAAAGTTATTAATAAAATAGAACCCTCATGAGTGTAAAAAATGTAGTGTATAAAGGATATATTTCATGCCACAGTTCTCAATCAAGTCATGCTCAGTGTGGAATTTTCAAGTGTTACCCCTGGGTACATCTATGTCATAGCCACATCCACATGTTTGTATCCATATAGGATTTTCATTTATAAGAAACTAATTAATTAATTATTCTCCAAAATACCTGGTTTTTTTCCAATATTTGACCTTTTTCTAGATTTTATACTAATGATTTTAATTCCTTATTCGCGTAATTAAAAAATCGTTAATTGATTCCAAATATGGAATCCCACTTTTTTCTAAAATAATTTTTCATTACATGGTGAAAAACAAGAATCTATTATGGTTTAGATTCTGGTAAATAAGGTATATTATACGTGATAACATAATACACTTTTATTATAATGATTAAATGACTATTCATTTTTTCATCCTAAGAAACATCTACCACATCTCATAACCTGGGTACATACATCAATGTTAAGGGCTATGATTGAGGCCTAATAATAGAAACATATTACACATGATTATGATGAAAAATTATTAAACTATAATGAATAACTTTATGAAATTATAATGTGATCATGAGGAATATAATAAAAAAAACATTCCTTGAAACATTGATATGTGGAAACAAAATTAAAATGAGACATTATTAATCTTATTTCCATGGTTTTTCATCAAGGTGTCATTAGTAAAAATCCCAAGGGTTATTACATAATGAATCATGAAACATGTCATTTATAAATATTAAATTCATGGAAATTTTTTCTGATTTATGTCAGGGATAATATTTTATATGTTTTAATTAATTTTATCCATAAAAATATTAATAATCAATTTCATTTGTATCTCGTGGAGAATAAAGAATGAATTTATTATCAAAATCACTGTGTTTCAAATGTGGATAAAGACATCATAATTTCATATTTTTAAGCCCATGAAAAGGGAATGTGTTATTTTAATGATAAAATAAACAAATAGAATGAATTATTTATCAATAAATTTGGATACACCTATAAATAAATAGATTTTGGTTTTCATAAAAAAAAATAGAATAGAATTTCATGAAGAGAAAATTTTGTGATGCAAATTCTCTAAAACGATTGGAACAAAATGTCATTACCAAAAATAGTAAAATGATATGGAAAATGCTATCCAATTTATAAAACATAATTTTGAATTAAGAGTAATATCTAAAGGTCATTTGAAGATAGTAACCCAATCATTTGTAATACATTTGAAATGTGGTTTTTGAATTGGTGAGAAAGGAGGGATAATTCCCCTACCTTAAAGAGTTACACCTATATCATTAGGAATGGATATTTGTGAGCTAGAGGATATGTTGAGGAATTCATAAAGAGGATAAACTACTATATATTCGTGGATAATGGATTTTATTTCAATTATAATGCTGAAATGGGTGATTTTTTATTGAAAATGTGAATGATTTGTTTGTGAAATTAAAAATATAGGCCTTATTTTTCTATGTTGTGTAAAATGAAGATCTATTAGCATCCCAAGAGGGTTTTCTAGTTTTTATGAATATTTGGGAAACATTTATAATATTTTAATCAACCATAATAAAAAATAAAATTTTCAATTTTCTTTTAGCATGGGAAATTATTTTTTTGTGTAATGTATTTTTTTCTAATGACAATGATTCTATTTTATCCTCAAAAAAGTCATTTACAGGTTTGGAAATTGGTTTAAATCTATTAAAATATATGATATTAAAAAATGAAAACTTTTTTTCATGGATTATGGTTATTTATTTATTAAATCTATATTACTTTTTTATGAGGTCATTAAACGCATCAAAACACCCAAACTACATATTAACAATTTGGTGAATAATAATGTATTTTTATAAATACACATAAATTCATTTAACATAATTCCAACATCCTAATATCAAATTTAATGTTTATTTAATTAAAATAAAAATCTAAATATTATATTTTTGACTTTTACATATAAAAATCCATATTTATTAAAATATATCCGGTTATAAGGAATAATAAATTAATGTCACTAATACTTTTCTATGAAATAATAAAATTATTTATTCATTTGTATTTATATAAAAATATTCTTACGTACTATTTCATTAAAATAGATATTATCTAGAATACTATTATTCATTATAAGAATTTATATATCATTCAAAATATGCATATTTGTTTCTGAAAATCTATTTATATATTTTCATCTCAACTAAACATACACTATTAAAAAATAACTATTCTTATAATGGATTTAATGGAATAAAAAACATATTTATAAAAAAATGACACTCTATATTATAATTTCCTAGACACATTACACAGTATAACACCCAGGTACGACCTAAGGGTATGGAGTGTAATGCTGATAGATTCATGAGGGAACTCAACAAACATCGACCGAGTGATAATTTCCACTAATATGAAATTATCCCAATGGTGATTTTATTTTTTAATTACTTGTAGAAGATCATTATTTTATTTATTAAGGGATATCCATGGTCATTCAATCTCCCTTCTATGTTATGAAAAATGGGCTTTAAATGGGATCACTTTACCAGTTGGGGACATTGCTTCTACTTTCCATGTTCATTATTATTTTTCCTTACTATTTATAAAAACATATTCTAAAATTACTGCTATTACCCATGAGTATATTTTCCAATGGTTACAATAAAAGATTGTCTTATTTGACCAATATTCCGGATGTGGTCAAATCTCAATGGTCACATTTCATTTTATACTCAATAAATACCAATTAATTATTTTATTAACTATTCACTAAATGTCCTACCAAGATATATATTTTAATTTTCTATGATGTTGATTGTGTTAATATTATTTGTCTTTATATGTGTATTTTTTTTATTTAGGGCGATGATTCTATTTGATTGGAATGATCCATATTTTCTATATTCAACATAATAATTTTTAATTTCATCAAGACATAATTATAGACATTTAAATTTGTTTCATATCTGAACAATACATTCATAATTATTAATGTGATATTGTTTTTCTATATAATTTAATTTAATAGAAATTTTATTAGGATAAAATATTATTTAAAAAATGGATATTACAATTTTATGCACAATGTGACGATTATTTAATCTATAAGAATCATTGATATTTCCAAAAAATGTATATCCATTCCCTAAAATAGATATAAATGTTCTTATCATTTAAGTAATCTATTGAAACTATTAGAATATTATAATATACACTTAATAAATCTAACATTAAAAAGGGATTCATTAGATAATAAATATTTCTTTCCTCACATATAGAAATATCTAGCTACATGTTTAATTTCCCCTCTATTTTAAGTGGGATAAAAATCATGAAATGGAAATTTTAATGGATAGGTTTTTGTTTCACATTTAATAACATGATATTATCCCATACATGAAAAACATATTTCATTATCAATGGAACATTATAATTTTATTAAATGTATATATACCTTCTTTTGATTACATAACAATAATGCATCCCCTCATAATCTCTTATAAGTTGTTCAATTTGTAAAAAAAATTAGGACATGTCTATTGAGATTTGGCATATCTCTACTCTAAATGGGATATAACCATTATTATCCATTTTTATAATAGAAAAATAAATATTGAGTTTGATAAAGTATTAATATTATATATGGGGTAAGAATAAAAGGGAATTGTATGGAATTTATTTAATAGTAATGAAACTCAACCCCTGTTATTGTTTTAAATTTTTATCTAAAAATTGATTAAATATTAAATTATCATTGAACTATATTTAAATGATTGGTTATATAAAATATAATGTTTAAATAATTTAAATTGAAAAATACTTAGATAATACCTTGTTTTCCATATATGTAAATTGAATGAAATTTTAATAAAATTAATGTTATTTAAATAACCATTGAAAATTGTTCCACTCAGAAGAATAAATTAATAAGGTAATAAATTTCATATTGAATTTTAAAAATAAATATATTAATTGATGTAGTTTATGGTGGTGTTTACAAGAAATTAATATATCATTGTTTTATTAATGTGGGGGAATCGTAATCCTTATGGTGTTTGATTCAAGAGTGTCGATTAAAAATGTAGTTTTTGAATGGTGGATTGTTTTTAATACATCCCATGAATAATTATCCTAATCTCAAACCATTCCGACTCCCTAAAATTAATCATTTTACTTTACATTTATGGTTCCTAAATGTTTCAATGGGTCTCTATTATAGTCTCACAACTCTATATTTTTCCTAGATCAGTTTCTTATTGATATGTTTACATGGTTTTACAACACTATATACTATTTCAACACCCCATTAAATAATTTATAATTTCAAAGAAATAGATTTAAGTGTATATATATTTATAGTGGTGGACATCACTCATGATCGATAGTGTGATTTGTTTATGTGTGATATTCAGAATGATCTTCTTTTAATAGATGATATATTTTAACATGTGTTATTATTATTATTAGGTCTCTGTTTGGTTATGTATACTTTTTAATCTCAACCCCATTAAAAATAATTCTTTCATAAATAGAAGTTGTAATCAATATTATAAGACCCCCCCTCGGTTGATGACACTTCCTAACATGTGACCTAAAATATTTAATGATTTGTCCAATAAGAAGCAATATATATAATACATAATTTGTTTTAGAATAATCTATGTGATAATAATCATTACTTAATTATTTTAATCTAAATTAGTATTTTTTTAATCAGGATAAAATTTTAGGTCACTCTTTTTTATCAAATAATACACACTTTTAAATTTTAAATAAAAATTTGAAGTATATTTTAAAAAGAATTTGGATATTCAAGTTCATTATTTCAATATTCAATTACATTTTAAAAAAAATGTTTTAATATTTTTTTAATATTTATTTCTAATATTTGAAGTTTCATACTCTAATATGGATTGACGTTTTATTGATTTTTTACCACATTTTTTTCATGAGATGTTTTTAT
The DNA here is from genome assembly GCA_963277665.1 of Viscum album. Classification (NCBI taxonomy): domain Eukaryota; kingdom Viridiplantae; phylum Streptophyta; class Magnoliopsida; order Santalales; family Viscaceae; genus Viscum; species Viscum album. The sequence continues at coordinate 711,311,002 of OY728140.1, forward strand.
AAATTTTTATCCTAATTTTTAAGTAGATCAAATCATGTAATAGCAATTTACGATATTTATATGGATATCACCTCATTTTAGTGTCGGGTCAAGGTAATTCTAGATTTCATGTTCTTATATAAATATAACATTAAAAAATACATGTGTATGTAATGTTCAAGATTGATGTATTGTTATAATGCATAGATCAATATAATGCTGAAAATACCCATGTAAGGTTAAGATACTTGTTTAATAAGGGTAATATATGTATTCATCATTTTATATCCATATAAATTAGTATCTTTCATAAGTTTAGTCACTCATAAATAAGGGCTATGTAAATGTGACCTCATGCTCCAATATCATATGTAAAGGACCACTATTAATAAATATACCAATGGAAGAGTAATATGGGCCTATTTATGTGTAATACCATGATATAAAACATTCAAAATTGTTATTTAGTACATATATTTATCTATTATCATAGAATTAGTACATTGTTTCATGATTAATTTTTTATCTTATATGGATACATATAATGGATCTCAAACATGGTTCAATATATCCTCACAATTTAATAGTGTTCTATAAGTGTATGCCAATTTTTATAGAGGTTATGTAAGCTATTTTTATTGATTTATAATAATTGAGAAGCCTCATTTGATGAAGAATGATTGATGTAGAGATAATCAAAGACTATAATGAACTAACAAATCTTACTATATAATCCAACATATTAAAAAATTAATGCATATGATTATTTCCACATCTGTTAGAGGGGTTAAACATTGTTCACCATAAATATGCTGGTGAATAGTGGACATCTATAATGCACTAACCTCGATTACCTAGAGCCGGTACATTATTACATGACAATGGCATGATCACAAGGGATCAAATCTTGAATGAACGATCTGTTTAGTACTCTTTGAAGTACTATATACATTCATAAGATTTACAATACATCATGAAATAAAAACATCAACCCCATTTTGTCTCTTTTTGAACACACTTACATCCTTATCTTATCCAAACATATCAACCATAAAATACTTCTTCACATTATTGGAATAATAAAACATAGAAAGGGGTGATCTCATATGATCAGTAAGGATAACAGTATAGTGGAAACTTTTATAAATAATAATTAACATTTAAGATAATGTATAAGACTAAAACAACATCCATTTAAAATTAAACATCATCATCATATGGAAAAGATAAAATCAAATAATTCCATTTACTTAATCAAATGGATATTCTACTAGTAAAATAATCACATGAAATATCAATAGCCACTTTCATTATGAAGGAATGCATAATTACGAACATCATAACACATACTGAAGGACTTGTTCCAAGTCTACAAATAAGATTTTGTCAAGGCTTTGTGCCAAGACACTAGTTTTTATTATGGGACCTACCCATGAATCAAGGATCTATATTGGACTCCACCTGTCACTTACTATGTTTAATGCATTCCTCATATGAAAATGTTTAAACATAATATAATCATTCATATTAAAACTAGCACACGAAATGTCAATACATTATACGAAAACCCCGAATTGTGTAAAAATAACACATCCACAGTAAAAAATATCACAAAACCTTAAATAAAATATTGAATATTTGTATACTAATAAATCAACTTCAAACAAGTTTAAAATCCATCAAAGGATGTTGAGATAGATGAAATGAAAACTATTTGAAATAAATACCTCTTTCTATTTTAAAATCATTTATAAGACACATAATTATAATAGAAAACATTTATTTTTAAAATATTCATATAAGCATTTTTTGGAAGCTTTGAAGATGATATAATGGTGGAAAATATCCTCACCCTTTGAATAAGTAAAAAAAATATTCATAAATAAATTTTGTTGAAAAGGTCATAATGTACCTTGTTTGAAAAATGACGGAAATATTTATATCAAACTATTTTTTAAAAATTAAAACAAGGGTATAAATTAATTTAACCCATAGTCTAGTAAATAGAAAAAAAATTTTGAAATACATTTTTAAGAAACATTGTTGTGGATGACGAAGAGGTCCCTGTAGATACTTATGTAAACACAACCTCAAATAATAAATAGATTGTGAAATTAAAACTTGCCATGTAATTTCCCTTAATTGATTGTATTTTAACCTCTTGTATAATAGTTAAAACTTTTTTAGTAAATTATACAAGAACTATGTACATAAATTTGATATCATATGTGATCCTCTAATATTGCATTGTTAATAATATTTTAGTAGTATCATGATTTCGGGTGTTAACTGATTCGTTTTCCATTACATGCATGGTTACATAATCCAAGTTTTTTATGGGTATGATATATTTTATTCATATAAAGAATGATATTATGTTCATAAAAATTATTTTTAATAATACAATATAAATTATTTTTGAATGAATATGAGGGGGAATGAATTACATCGCGTTCATGGAGATGGTAATCCGTACGTATGCCCGAGCGACAATATAATTATATTGATGTTGAAATAGTATTTAATTGGATGGTATATCATATATAAAGAATCATTATCATGTTTTATTTTTTTTTTACATCAATTATACTCATTATTATACCCATCAAAATAATGACGTGTTTGAATAACCAACTACACCACGACGTGGAGACGGTAAGACGTACATATGAACGTATGATGAATTTGTCCTTCATATGATGTATAGAATAATGAATATGGTTGTACAATTTAAATAATAACATCAAATTATATATAATATACTGCATTTATAATTTGAAAATGGATATAACAAAGAAAGGGTGAGTGACAAAAGAAAACAATTTGAAAGAGGTGATTAAATATTTACCTCTTCTTCAAGTTCTTCCTTTTGATTTGATCATAAGTGATCCATAGGTTGGAATTATGACCAAAGTAATGACTCTAAGATGAAGGGAGGAAAGTTGGTAAGATATTTGGGTAGGTTTTGGCAGATACAAATGGATTTGGAGGTGTAAAATTAAGAGAAGGGGAAATACCCTTTTATAAGAGAGGTGAGGGTCACTTCAGTAAAAGCTTGAAATATTATTTTATAGGAAATTCAATTTCGGTTTCTAATGGATCCAAAATGGTTTATTTAGAGGATATGGTGGTTATGGGTCGAAAATATCTGAACCAATATGTTTTAGACTGGTTTATGTCACGATATTAACATTATCTCTTAAATTTAACTCTAAGTTAAATAGTTTGACATTGACCATGTCTCAACGTTTTTTTATATTATATAGTAACAAAAATACTATAATAATAAAATAAAACACCTTATGGTTAATTACTAATATATATAACCTTATCTATGTATTTTGGCTGAACCATATATATTTAAGAATATTTTATTATTTAATAATATAGTATTTTATTAAAAATCTCAATTATGTATATTTTGACACTATTTAGTATTTGGTTTTTTTGATAATCATAACAGTATCATCACATCAAATAAAATTATTTAATAAAACCTAAAATATTATATTAACCTATAAAATTAGTGGAATTCATCAAATATATCAAATTTCATTTATTTGGATATTTATAATATCAATTATTTCAATGTTTCACTAATAAGATAGTTACAACATCATCATTGTTTCATAAATAAATTAAATTATAAAATGTATAAAAATTATAAATTAAATATCATTATATAGGAAATATTTATAGCTTTCTATTGAATATTTTTAGTCTAATTTATCTTAAATATACCCCTATATTTAAAATGGTTTAGTTATTAAACATTGAATTTAACTCTTTTAACTCTTCATTTAATAAAATAATTATAAATGTCCTAATCTAATCCATGTAGAGAAAAGGGATCATATTTTATTCATAAGGTTTTTTTGGTCTAATTACACTTTTCCAATAGAATTAGGATATGTGTTATGGTAAATTTTATATCATTTTTACCCATAATAACCCTATATACTTTTAACCTTGGTAAATAAAAGTCAAAAGTTTCTATTCAGAAAAAATTATTTTCAACTTATTGAACCACATTTTACATACTTATATCATCCATGTCTCTCGAATTTTTCAAATTCAACTCATAAAAGAGGTGAAATTGTGTTTTATGAAAATTTGTAATTTCTCCTCGAAGGTGGGTAAAAGATGTTAAAAAGTTAAATAAAATATTATATATCTAAACTTATTATGAAATTATTCCAATGAATTGAATTGAAGATATATACGTATTATGTATCTATTTGGACCTAAAATAAATTAAAATAAAATAACTAATTATTTAAATACAAAGTCGGTTTTAAACAATAACACAATCTTTTTCACTATTCAAAAAAAATTAAAAGTTCACAAAAAAATAAATAAATATAACCTAAGCTAACTTTGATATTCTGAATGAAAATATGAATTCCATTTTAAAAATTAAAATTTATAAAACTTCAGAAATTCAGTATTACTATTCATAATGGTTATTTCGATTGTTCATGGTGTGTTAAAACTCAATGTGGCATACAATTCAAGCTACTGAATTATTCAAAGGGAAACGTACTGTGGAAGATTTGGATGCTACATTATCCCCTCCTTAATATAATTTCATCCACAAAATTTCTAGAATATTACTGAATAAAATGATTCAGGTGGTTCTTTGTTATAAGTTCATCAGGTTACCAATTTGCATCTTACATCATATGATTTCTCTATAGAACTTTCACCCGATGAGTCATCTGGTTTGTCAACACTTGTTCACTGGTATCAATAATTCTGATAGGATCTTCACAATAAGACAAATTGGGTTATAGTTCTAATTCTTCATAAGTGGTTATATTCTTTGGGTCCAGTATGTGTTTTATCGATAGTAATACGTGGGACATATCATGGACTTTAGAGACAGTTGGAGGAATTTGCAAAATGATAATATAAAAATCCAATTCATTCTAGAATTTTGAATGATCAGATTTACCTATGACTCAATTTACCCTTCTTACCAAAATTTATAACACCGTTAAATGGAGATACCATCAATAAAATATGGTCTCTTACTTGAAATTCCAAATCCTTCATTCGGTTTTCGCATTGATCTTTTGCCTACTTTGGGCTGCTTTGATGTGTGTTTGGATAATTTTCACATTTTTCAATTGTTTCTAAAACAAATTTGAGGCCTATGAGTTTTCTTTCACCGACATCAACCCAACAAGATGGTGTGCGATATCTCTTTCCATATAACGCTTCTTATGGTGCCATCTAAATACATGAATAAAAGATATTGTTATAGGAAAATTCTATTAGAGGTAAACATTGATCCCACATATCTTGAAAATCAAGTGATCTAGATCTCAACATGTCTTCTAAGGTTTGAATTGTCTTTTCTAACTGTCCATCGGTTTGAGGGAGGTAGGCAGTGCACAAATGAAGTTAAGTATCAAAGGCCTTCAGAAGACATATCAGTATCTTGATGTAAAACGGGGATCAATATCAGAAAAAATCTATACGGGTACTCCATGAATTTTTACAGCATCATTAATATATTGTATTTCTAAAAGTTCAAGTGGTAAATATTCTATTATAGAATGAAAATGTGATGGATTGGTAAGATGATAAACAATGACCCATATTGCATCATTTCATTTAGGAGTCTTTGTTATTCACATGATAATGTCCATTGTAATATCATCCCATTTTTACTTAGGTATGGGAAGAGGTTTCATGACTCCTCCAGGATGTTGTCTTCCAACTTTCAATTTTTGGCAAACCATACATCTCGACACAAAATTAACAATCTCTCTCTTCATGTTGTCCCACCAAAAATGTTCATTCAAATATCCATACATCGTAGTGATACCTAAGTGTATATAGAAATTGGAGCAATGTGAATCATCCAACAATTCTGTTTTTAGACCTGGTATATCGGGAACACAAAACCTCTTCCCAAATTTCAAAAATCTATGTTCATATTCGAAGTTGATCAATCTCAGATCGTTCACAGGTTTAACCTTCTTTTGAAATTCCACATCAGCAGTCTGAGACCTTTTTATCCTTCCTAGTAAATATGGTTTGGAAACCATTTGAAAAAGAAGTGTTGTCTCACCTTCCATGGTTATTCCCATATCAATCATTACTAGATCCATGCATATAGGATCCTTTTCAACTCTCATCTTATTCAAAACATCATGATCCTTTCTTCTCAAAGCATCTCCCACATTATTTGCCTTCCCCGGGTGGTATTGTATAGTGCTATCATAATCCTTGAGTAGTTCAAGCCATCGGATTTGCCTTATATAATGTTCATTTTATGAGAAAATATACTTTAAACTCTTATGATCAGAATAAATCTCACAATTTTCACCATAGATATAGTTTCTCCATATTTTCAAAGCGGACATTTAAACTGAAAACTCAAGATCATGAGTGGGATATTTTTTCTCATGAATGTTTAGCTGTCTTGATCTATAGGTGATAACTCTATCATTATGCATAAGGGCCCAACCAAGTTCATTCTTTTAAGCATCACTATAGACAAAAAATCCATAATTACCCGGTGGTAGATTCAAGATAGAATAATTAACTAATATTCTCTTTAGTTCATCAAATCATTCTTCACACTCTTTTTTCCAAACAAATTTAAACCCTTTATATGTGATCTTGGTTAATGGGTTATCCATTTGGGCAAAATACTGGATAAAACATCGATAATAACCAGCTAATCGAATAAAATTGCATACATCAGCTATACTCGTCAGTTTTGGCCATTATTATATTTTCGTGGTCTTTCACGGATCAACATAGATTCCATTCTTATAGACAATATTTCCAAAAAAACAAATCTCCTGAAGCTAGAATTCACACTTTCTAAATTTCCCAAATAATTCATTTTTTTTAGGAGTCCTTAGGATAATGCGCAATTGATTTTCATGATCTTCGTCGGTTTTTGAGTATTTTAAAATATCATCGATAAATACAACTACAAAGTCATCAATATATTCCTTGAAAAGTTTATTCATTAGATCCATGATGACATAGGGTGCATTATTCAATCCAAAAGGCATTACTATAAACACATAATGCTCGTACCTGGTTTGAAATGCTGTTATCAGAATGTCTTCCTTGTTCACACACAATAGATGATATCTAGATCTAAAGTCAATATTTGAAAAATACTTCGCTCCATGAAGTTGGTTGAATAAATCATCAATGAGGGGTAGGGGATACTTGTTCTTTATTGTTGTAGCATTGATATCCATGTAGTCAACACACATCCTAATAGATCCATCTTTATTCAATAAAAAACGTATAGGGGCTCCCCATGGAGAAATACTAGGGAGAATAAATCCCTTATTACTCAATTCATCTTATTGTACTTTAGTTACACTAGTTATACAGTGGTCACTCTATAAGAGGTCTTCAATATGGGTCTTGAACCAGGAATTAAATCAATAAAAAACTAAATTTCTCATTCTGGATGATGTCTAGGTGAATCCTCTAGAAATACATCAACATATTTTTTTAACAATAGGTACATCCTCTTTAAAAACATTATTTTCCTCACCAATAGTTATTTCATTGTATTTCTCCCAATAATTGAATTTAGTAGAGATATTGGGGGAGGATCTAGATAAGAATCAGGTGGTGATGTTTCTACTCTAAAGATTAGGTATTCCGTATCAACATAAAAAATTGTATCCTCCTTCCTCTTATAATAAATATTCACATCATGGTTTCAAATCCAATCCATTCCAAGGATTATATCAAATTAAATCATTTGTATGATGACGATATCAGGAGATAAAGAACATTTATATGCCCTAATAGGGAACTAATTCACAAAACATTGTTGTGATGATACTCCCCTTAGGTGATTTGACAAAAAACTTCCTTGGTAAGTCAAATTCAAAATATCTAATTTTCATCGAAAATGGGAAGATATGAAACAATGCGATGATTCAGGATTAAATAAAGCATTGGATAAACTCGAGGAAACCAATAAATTACCCGCCACCACGTCTTTTAGAGCTTTAACCTCAATAGTAGTGATCACATAATATTGGCCTTGTTTGGATGGACTTTTAAAGTTATTTTACCTTAGTAATTAATACATTCATTTGCATAATTTACATTTACTATACAATTGTAGCATTCAACATTGATATCCCCTTTCTTTACTTTGCAAACACGAGCTTGGTGGCCTTTTTCACCACAATTGTAACAGAATATAATTCCCATGAAGAATGTACTGGGGTGTTTCTTCCCACATTTACCACAGGATTGATATTCAAATTTTCTCTTCTTCCCGTTATATCCATTTCCAGTGTGTTATGCATATCTCTTTTTCTCTTGCTTTTCTTTAATGTCACTAGACATAGAAAATTAAATTTATGTCTTGATAGACATATGAGACTATCTTCATACGATGAGAAGGATCAGAAGACTAATTGTTGATGGGGAAATTTAGTTAACCCATCAATGAATCGACCAACACTACTCCTTTGGTTACTTATATAATCTACTGCATGCCTTTCTAACCTTGTAAATATAGCCTCACACTTTGCGACATTTTTAACCTTCTATTGCCTCAGACTCAGAAATTGTCTTTCTAGATCCACTTGATGGTCATAAGGAAAGTATTTTTCTATGAAAATATCTTTAAACTACCGAAATTCCATGTTCGATACTTCTACATCATCCTTTGTATTTTGGATTAATGACCACCATTGATCTGCGTCTCCCAGGTGGCGATAAACTGCCATGATAACATTTTCAATTTCCCTACTCCCCAAATCATGAAATATTTTCTCTAAAAAATTTATCCACTTCTCAAATACTAATGGATTTGTACTCCCATTTAATGTTGTTTATTTTTTCTACATGAAATGGTCTTACATTGATCCTCCGCATTGTGGATCTAGGTGATCCATTTGGGTAAGGTTATTATTCATAACCCGAGTGAGATGTCCTAGTATGATGATAAGCTGATAAACAGTAGTTGTATCACTAGATCCACTATAAATATATTGAGTAGGGGGGAAATCACTACATGGAGTATGTTCTTTGATACAGTTTCCATTCCTTCCTCTAGGTAGAATTTCTAAACAATGGCCTACAGTAGATTAGTTTATTAATCACAATACATAATCCCAAACTTGTAAAACACATTAACATAAACTAAAAAGTTTCTAGATATAAAAAATAATCATAAAAATGTTTTCATTGTGGATGTATATACTCATAACCCCTAGATAATTGTTTGTAATGAAAATGGAAATTATCCTAAGCATATACCAAAGACGTTTCATAACCAAGAATGCAGCAAGGCCCGTTGTTGTGCACCAGTTCCAATTTGATTCAAGATCAGAGCAGTGTTTTTGTGTTTTAACCAAAGGTACATTGATAGAGAAAATATTTTCAATTAATTTATATTTAATATCATTGGTTTAAACCCACGTAATTTTTCCTCTAAGATGAATTGTTTCATTTTTATGATAATGGTGTTATTTTGAGCTGAATAGTAAAAATTGGCCATTTTGGATTTTTAACAGTTTTAAATTATATCTGTAGTTTGACCATAACATTATCTACACAGCTCCAAATTGCAAAATTATTTATTTTCCAGATTCTAAACATCCAGGGATTAATTTACTATTATTGCACCAAAAGTTGAATCGGCCATATGGAAGCTCAAAAAAAAGCTCAAAACTGGGAGAAAGAAACTTTTTGCAGTTATGGCTAGTTTTGGTGTGGGATCCATAACTCATCCACGGTGGGCCCAAATGTTGTGATGTTTTGTGGGTGGATGAGAAATGAGTTTTGGAGCATCGTTTATGAAGGATGAACCGAGTGAATTGGCCGTTTATGGGTTCATTAAATCACCCTAATCCAGAGGATTTCGTTTTGGAGAGTCTGGCTGGACAAAATAAATGCTCATAGTAAAACGGTTATAACTCTCGGAATACATGTCCAAATACGCTGATATTTTGAGGGGACATGGAAACGGGAATTATGAACAACATTAATGAGAGGATCAATGCGTGAAGATGTCATTTAATGGGTCTACAATGTGTCAACATTTAGGGGAAACAGTCTGGCTATAAATGGAGGAGAGAACCACCCTCTCAAATCATCCCATTCTCCACCTCATTCCTTCTGGGAAACCATGAAGGAGAACTTTTCATCTTTCTCTTTTATTTATTTTCTTTTTCATAGTTTTGTAATTCCTTCTTCTTCCCCATTCAACTCGATTACCCTTAACATTATGGGGTAAACTTTTGGAGTGATTGGGGAAGGGTTGGTTTTCTACATTGAAATGATTGAGTTCTTGGACGCAAGTTAATAAATTACTTTCTTCTTAAAAGTTGTTTTAAATTTCTTATAGGGGATTCTATTATCAAGTACAATCATTCTTGAATATTAATTCCATTATTTTACTTGGTAAAATAATCAATATCTCCCTCCACTAAATTCTTGGTTTATATATGATGGAATAAACCAGGAATTAGTGGTGAAGTACTTGACGATCGTTAGTACATGTAAAAGGTGTAGTGAATATTATTGATTGTTTGAGATAAAAAAAACCCGATCGGGTATTTCCCATTTCAATTAAGGATATTCAATACAACTATTTTACACATGGATGGAGAGTTGACCAAACCAAGATCTTGGTAATGTTTTCTCTCACAATAATAATTTCACCAAAGAAGTGAGAGGAAACGATTGTGGAAACTCACTTTAATCAACAAAGAAGAAGAGGATTGAATTAAATTGAACAAGGATAGAATTACAATTATTAAAATAGACCCTGACCTAATCACCCTTTTTAATATCATAGTTTTTTAATCATTTTAATTTCAAATTTCATTTCAAAAACACAACATTTTTTTACCCTCGTTTTAAAGTGACAACTCATTTTGTGTGCACTCCTCTTCGGGAGACATCCTAGGTCAACCACTTTACTAAATTTTAAATTAGGAAATAATTTTTTTGCCATGCCCTATGACAGGCATGCATCAAACATGGTGTCGTTACTGGGGAGGTAATTCCACAATTTCTTTGTAAATATTTCACTTTTTCAAAATTTATTTTTTTTTTAAAAAATATTTTACCATGTTGTTTTCAAATGATTATTTGATTAATTCATGGAAAAATTACCCACAGGTGCAAGAACTAGTTATTGAATCACCTTGGTCTATATAGTATAAAGTTTCTTTCTTGGCTAAACAAATTCGGGGAGCTCAAATCCAAATCATAATAGAGGATGAATTCAAGGATCCCGTTGAAAACCTTAAAGAGAACCTCGAATACCCAGTGTTGGAGGGTTTGGAAAGAAAATTAATTGAACATCATGAGTATTTTCAGGAATTTTATCATGAAATGATCAGTGTACAACACCAAGAAGAAGAAGTTCACAAGGATATTGAAGCCAAATTTGAAAGAATTAGTCAAACAATTCAAAACCTAGAGACCTCAATACAGTGGATAGCGGAACAAGTACATGCATCCTAGGATCCACAACTAGAGCCAGAACAAGAACCAGAACCAGAAAAATTGATGGAAGTAGTATCCTCTCAAATCATTCAAGTTGAAGAACCCATGGAGGCCTTGATTAAATTAAAATAAGATCCATTGAGCCCATCTCAATCAATGTTGGAGAAGATTGATGAAAAATATTTAGTTATTGAAATGTATATGGGAGATCAAAAAGATCTAGATAACTCCTGGAATGAGTGTGAGGAACCTCTTGATACAAATATTCCTGATAATATAAATGATCTAGAAACATTGAAGGAAGAAACCAATCAAGCAGTGGAATTTGAAGAGAAGATAGAGGAGTCTGACTACCTTCTTCTATCTACAGGAATCCAACTCCAAGTGCCTCTTCCCTTTGAAGAAGAAATTGAATCCTTACAAGCTCAGGGAGTTAATCTTTTCATAAACTCATAATTTTTTGATTGTGTTGAAACTGAATTGAGTATTACCTCCCATTGTTTTAATTTTTCAGATTCATCCAACACTTGTATTTCCTTGGAGGGAGAATATGCATCTGAAGTGGAACATCTAGAGATCCCCAAACCTGTTGAACATTTAATGGAAGGAGTACATGAGAAGATCAAAGTGATTTTTTTGGAAGAAAATGATACAAAAGATACTTAATTTGAAAGTGAAGAATTTGATATTGATTCTTCATGCTTTATTTTTTTTAAATAGAATTAAACTCTGACATTCCCTTTGATTTTTTCCCAGATGTATCATACCTTCAGCCACCGCTGGAGAATAAAGAAGATGCTTTTCATGCGGAACCCAAGAAGGAGGAGGCTCTGTACTTCATCCTACCCCCACCATGCACGGTGTACCACATTGCAAAGGGGGTGGATCTGGTGTACTCTATCTATGGATTCCTCCTCAACAAGAATAATGAAATTAAAGCTAGGAAGAGCCACATGTGGTGGTTCAAATCAATGAAATCTCATCCACCATCAGATTGGCGAAAATCGATTAGAACTGCCCCAATGGAGGTAGTCAAAACCCGGGGCCCACTTGGGGGATTAAACCAAGTTTTATCCTTCTATTCTCAGCCTATTTATATTTTAATTTATTTCAATAAATATCATATGTTTTCTTTTTTTCTTTTATTTGTAGGTTTTTAGAGTGCAACACTTTGGAGGATAACTCAATGTTAGACTGCGAATAAATCAGGTTGTACCTCTCCTTCACACTTTCTTGATGTTGTGATTCATTTTAAAATTGGATTATATGTTAAATAAACCTGAATGTAGTGAGAAAACTACATCACTTAAATATGGGGGAGGGAACCTTTATAGTATAGGATTTCCATTTGATAATTTTTTTCACAAAAAAACTTATGTGTTTTCAAATTTTTGTGTGGTTATTTTTTCAATTTTTGGTGCATTTCTGAAACTTTTGAGCTGAAATGATTATCAATACCATTTTTGAAACCCATGTCAATGAGTGAACCAATAAATTTCATGAAACCGAGCTTAATTGAATTGTTAAATGACTTCTTTTCAAGTTCAAATCTTTTAGAATTTCATGAAAAGTAGACTGATTTTTGAAACCCATTCCATATTTCACTGTCTATATCTTTGAAATCACTTTCCTGTGAGGCTTTTGAACCATTTTTGTCATATTCTTTTCATTCACCTCATTTCTTGAGAGAACCAGACCATGTTTTCTTTAACTAGAATTTGATTTATTCCTTTCGAAACATGAGGGTTTGGGGTATGTGTGTTTTAAATGATTGAGGAATTTATTTGGTTTTAAGCCCCATTTTCAAAATAATCCTTTTCATTATGGCCCAACTTTACATTTATCCTTCATTATAGCCCTATTATCCATGAATTTCCTATTAGGTTAGCCACATTACATGCCAATTTTCTCTATCCTACCTGCTCTTGAAGTGAAATTTCATGATATAGTTGAACTTCAGTGTGGGGGAAGATGTCCTGTGGTGTACTACCTCATTTGGTGATACTTTGGGTGGAAAAAATATTGTGGAAGAGATACGTGTGATGCTGAAAAAGTATTCTGTTGAAGGCTGTTCCTTTTCTAGAGCTTTCATGATAAGAGATGTTGTGCCTTTCTGGAGCTTCCAATGCAAAAAAAAGTTGTGCCTATCTGGAGTTTAAAAAAAATCATGTTTGAAAAGATTGAAATTTTTTCTTCCGAGCTGATTGAATGATGATGGAGCCTATTTTCAACAAAGGGGATGTGTAGGAGACCATATTTGAGTGAAAATTAGAATCTTTCAATTTTGCTTCAATAAGAGCCAAGCCTTCCTTTTTCATCCTCAGAACTTTTAACATCTAAATCCTACCAACCGGAAGCCACAGAACAACCCTAAAAATTACTCATGAGAAACACATGTCCTTGACTCACATCGGGTGGAGAAGTAAGAATTTATCAAGCCAATGGTGACTCTTGTGTGAGTTTGTATGAGGAAAGCCTTGTTCAACATTTACATTGGTGAGATAAGAAAAAATTATTATGAGGTAGGTATTTTGTGTACATGGGATAAGAAATGAAGTGAAAATATATTAAAATATTAAATGGAGAACTTGAAATAACTGTTTTTGATGAGGCATGATATCTTTTTGTTTCATGAAATTGATTTGATAGATCTCATTGATATGTGTTTTGGATTTGATTTGATTTAATTTTTACTTGTCCAGGAGTCGAAGTTCTAAGTATGGGGGAATTGATAGAGAAAATATTTGCAATTAATTTATATTGAATATAATTTTTTAAAACCCACAAAAGTGTTCCTCTAAGATGAATTGTTTCATTTTTATGATAATGGTGTTATTTTAAGATTAATAGTAAAAATTGGCCATTTTGGATTTTTAACAATTTTAAATTATTTCTGTAGTTTGGCCATAACATTATCTACATGGCTCCAAATTGAAAAATTCTATCTTTTCCAAATTCTAAACATCCAGGGATTAATTTACTATTTTTGGACCAAATGCTGAATCGGCCATATGGAAGCTAAAAAGAAGCTCACAAGTGGGCGAAAGAAAACTGTTTTCAGTTATTCCTAGTTTTGGTGTGGGATATATAACTCATCCATGGTGGGCCCAAATGTTGTGAATTTCGGTGGGTGGACGTGAAAGGAGTTTTGGAGCATCTTTAATGGAGGAATAACCGAGTGAATTTGCCATTTATGGGTCCATTAATCACCCTAATCCGGAGGATTTCGTTTTGGAGAGTCTAACTGGAGAGAATAAATGCTCATAGTAAAACGGCCATAACTCTCAGAATACATGTCTAAATCCGATGATATTTTGAGGGGACATGGCCAAGGGAATTATGAAAAACATTCCAAAAAGGCTTAATGCATGTAGATATCATTTAATGGGACTACAAAGCATCATAATTCGGAGGAAACATTCTTGCTATAAAAGGAGGAGAGCTCCACCCTCTCAAATCATCCCATTCTCCACCTCATTCCTTCCGGGAAACCAAGAAGAACTTTTCAGCTTTATCTTTTATTTATTTTCTTTTTCATAGTTTTGTAATGCTTTCTTCTTCCCCATTCAACTCGATTACCCTTTCCATGGTGGGGTAAACATTTGGAGTGATTGGGGAAGGGTTGGTTTTCAACATTGAAATACTTTAGTTCTTAGATGCAATTGAATAAATTTCTTTATTCTTCAAAGTTGTTTTCAATTTCTTATAGAGGATTTTATTATCATGTTTGATCTTTCATGAATATTAATTACTTTATTGATTTTTTCCTTGGTAAAATAATCAATATCTCCCTCCACTAAATTCTGGTTTATATACGATGGAATATACCAGGAATTAGTGATGAAGTACTCGACGATCGTTAGTACGTGTAAAAGGTGTAGTGAATATTCTTGATTTTTTGGGATAAACAAAACCCGATCGATTATTTCCCATTTCAATTAAGGATATTCAATACAACTACATTACACATGGAAGGAGAGTTGACCAAACCGAGATCTTGGTAATGTTTTCTCTCATAATAATAATTTCCCCAAGTAAGTGAGAGGAAATGATTGTGGATACTCAGTTTAATCAATAGAGAAGAAAAGGTTTGAATTAAATTGAACAAGGATAGAATTACAATTAGGAAACAGACCCCGACCTAATCAACCTTTTTAATATCATAGTTTTTCAATCATTTTAATTTCAAATTTAATTTCAAAAACACAATATTTTTACCCTCGTTTTAAAGTGACATCTAATTTTGTGTGCACTCCTCTTCAGAAGACATCCTAGGTCAACCACTTTAATACATTTAAAAGTATATAATTGTTTTTCCACGCCCTATGACAGGCGTGCGTCAAACTTGGTGCCATTTCCGGGGAGGTAATGCAACAATTTATATGTAAATATTTCACTTTTTCAAATTTTTTTTAAAAAATATTTTACCATGTTTGTTTGAAATGATTATTTGTTTAATTCATGGAACAATTACCCACAAGTGTGATAACCAGTTATTGAATCACCTTGGTCTATAGATTATAAATTTTCTTTCTTGGCTAAAAAAATTTGGGGAGCTCGAATCCAAATCGTAACAGAGGATGAATTCAGGGATCTCATTGAAAACCTTAAAGAGAACCTCGAATACCCAGTGTTGGAGGGTTTGGCAAGAGAATTAATTGACCTTCAGAAGTATTTTCCGGAATTTTATCATGAAATGATCAATTTAATACACCAAGAAGAAGAACTTCACAAGGATATTGAAGTCCAGTTTGATAGAATTAGTCAAACAATTCAAAACCTAGAGACCTCAATACAATGGATAACAGAACAAGTACATGCATCCCAGGATCCACAACTAGAGCCAGAACAAGAACCAGAACCATAAAAATTGATGGAAGAAGTATCCTCACAAATCGTTCAAGTTGAAGAACCCAAGGAGGACTTGATGAAATTAAAAGAAGATCCATTGAGCCCATCTCAGTCAATGTTGGAGAAGATTGATGAAGAATATTTAGCTATTGAAATTAATATGGGAGATCAACAATATCTAGATAACTTCTAAAATGAGTGTGTAGAACTTCTTGATACAACTATTCCTGATAATGTAGATGATCAAACAACATTGAAGGAAGAAACCAACCAAGCAGTGGAATTTGAAGAGAAGATAGAGGAGTCTGCCTACCTTCCTCTATCTACAGAAATTAAACTCCAAGTTCCACCTCCCTTTGAAGAAGAAATTGAATCCAAACAAGCTCAGGGAGTTAATCTTTTCATAAACTCATTATCTTTTGACTGTGTTGAAAATGAATTGAGTATTACCTACCCTTGTTTTAATTTTTCATATTCATCCAACACTTGTATTTCCTTGGAGGGAGAATATGCATCTAAAGAGGAACATCTGGAGCTCCCCAAACCTATTGAACATTTAATGTAAGGAGTACATGAGAAGAACAAAGTGAATTTTTTTGAGGAAAATGAGACACAGGATACTTACTTTGAAAGGGAAGAATTTGATATTGATTCTTCATGCTTTAATTTTTTTTAAATAGAATTAAACTGTGACATTCCCTACAATTTTCCCCCAGATGTATCATACCTTCAGAAACAACTGGAGAATAAAGAAGATGTTGTTCATGAGGAACCCAAGAAGGAGGAGGCTCTGTACTTCATCCTACCCCCACCACGCATGGTGTACCACATTGCGAAGGGGGTGGATCTATTGTACTCTATATATGGAGTCCTCCTCAACAAAAACAGTGAAATGAAAGCTGGGAAGAGCCACATGTGGTGGTTCAAATAATAGAAACCTCATCCACCATCAGATTGGGGATAATTGATTAGAACTGCCCTTCTGGAGGCAGTCAAAACCAAGGGCCCACTTGGGGGATTAAACCAAGTTTTATCCTTTTATTCTCATCCTATTTATATTTTAATTTATTTCAATAAATATCTTATGTTTTCTTTTGTTCTTTTATTTGTAGGTTTTCAGAGTGCAACACTTAGTAGGATAATTCAATGTTGCACTCTGAATAAATTAGGTTGTACCTCTTCTTGACACTTTCATGATGTTGTGAATCATTTTAAAATTGGCTTACATGTTAAATAAACCTGAATTCAGTGAGGTCACTTCATCACTTATGTGTGGGGGAGGGAACCTTTGTAGTATAGGATTTTCATTTGATATTTTTTTTCACAAAAAAAATAAAAAAACAATGTGTTTTCAAATTTTTGTGTGTTTATTTTTTCAATTTTTGGTGCGTTTCTAAAACTTTTGAGCTGAAATGATTATCAATACCATTTTTGAAACCCATGTCAATGAGTGAACCACTCTATTTTTTGAAACCGAGCTTAAATGAATGCTGAAATGACTTCTTTTCAAGTTAAAATATTTTATAATTTCATGAAAAGTACACTAATTTTTGAAACCCATGGCATATTTCACTGTCTATATATTTGAAATCACTTTCCTGTGAGGCTTCTGAACCATTTTGTCATATTCTTTTCATTCACCTCATTTCTTGAGAGAACCAGACCATGCTTTCTTTAACAAGAATTTGATTTATTCCTTTCGAAACTTGAGGGTTTGGGGTACATGTGTTTTAAATGATTGAGGCATTTATTTGGTTTTAAGCCCCCTTTTCAAAATAATCCTTTTCATTATGGCCCACTTTTACAGGTATCCTTCATTGTAGCCCCTAGTAGCCATGAATTGCCTGTTAGGTTAGCCTAATTAAAAGCCAATTTTCCCTATCCTACCTGCTCTTGAAGTGAAATTGCATGATCTAGTTGAACTTAAGTGTGGGGGAAGAAGTACTGTGGTGTACTACCTCATTTGGTGATACATTGGATGGAAATTAAATTGTGGAAGAGATGCGTGTGATGCTGAAAAATTATTCTGTTGAAATCTGTGCCTTTTATGGAGCTTCATGATAAGAGAAGTTGTGCCTTTCTGGAGCTTCCAATGTAAAAAGAAAGTTGTGCCTATCTGAAGCATTAAAAAAATCATGTTTGAAAAGATTGAAATTTTTGCTACTGAGCTGATTGAATGATGATGGATCCTATTTTCAACAAAGGGGAAGTGAAGGAGACCATATTTGAGTGAAAATTAGAATCTTTCAATTTTGCTTCAATAAGAGTCAAGCCTTCTTTTTTCAGCCTCAGAACTTTTAACATCTAAATACTACCAACCGGAAGCCACAGAACAACCCTGAAAATTACTCATGAGAAACACATGTCCTTGACTCACATCGTGTGGAGAAGTAAGAATTTATCAAGCCTATGATGACTCTTGTGTGAGTTTGGATGAGAAAAGCCTTGTTCAACATTTACATTTGTGAGATAACAGAAAATTAATGTGAGGTAGGTATTTTGTGTGCATGGGATAAGAAATGAAGTGGAAATATATTAAAATCTTAAATGGAGAACTTGAAATAATTGTTTTTGATGAGGCATGATATCTTGTTGTTTCTTGAAATTGATATGATAGACCTCATTGATATGTGTTTTGTATTTGATTTGATTTAATTTTTACTTGTCCAGGAGTCCAAGTGATAAGTGTGGGGGAATTGATAGAGCAAATATTTGAAACTAATTTATATTGAATATAATTGTTTTAAACCCATAAAAGTGAATCTCTAAGATGAATTGTTTCATTTTTATGATAATGGTGTTATTTTGAGCTGAATAGTAAAAATTGGCCATTTTGGATTTTTAACAGTTTTAAATTATTTCTGTAGTTTGTCCATAACATTATCTACACTGATCCAAATTGAAAACTTCTTTCTCTTCCATTTCTAAACATCCATGGATTAATTTACTATATTTGGACCAAAAGCCGAATCAGCCATATGGAAGCTCAAAAGAATCTCACAATTGGGCGAAAGAAAACTGTTTGCAGTTCATCCTAGTTTTGGTGTGGGATCCATAACTCATCTATGGTGTGCACATATGTTGTGAATTTTGGTGGGTGGATGCGAAAGGAGTTTTGGAGAATCTTTTATGAAGTAAGAACCGAGTGAATTGGCCTTTTATGGGGTCATTAAATCTCCCTAATCCAGAGGATTGCGTTTTGGAGAGTATGACTGGACAGAATAAATGCTCATAGTAAAAAGGTCATAACTCTCAGAATACAGGTCCAAATCTGCTGATATTTTGTGGGGACACGATCGAGGGAATTATGAACAATATTCAAGAAAGGATCAGTACGTTAAGATATCATTTAATGGGGATACAACGCGTCAAAATTTGGGGGAAACATTCTGGCTATAAAAGGAAGAGATCTCCACCCTCTCAAATCATCCCATTCTCCACCACATTCCTTCAGGGACACCAAGAAGGAGAACTATTCAGATTTATCTTTTATTTATTTTATTTTTCATAGTTTTGTAATTCCATCTTCTTCCCCGTTAAACTCGATTACCCTTACCATGGTGGGGTAATCTTTTGGAGTGATTGGGGAAGGGTTGGTTTTCTACATTGAAATGCTTGAGTTCTTGGACGCAATTGAATAAATTTCTTTCTTCTTCAAAGTTGTTTTCAATTTCTTATAGAGGATTTTATTATCAAGTTCGATCATTCTTGAATATTAATTCTGTTATTGATTTTTTCCTTGGTAAAATAATCAATATCTCCCTCCACTAAATTCTGGTTTATATACGGTGGAATAAACCAGGAAATAGTGATGAAGTACCCGATGATCGTCATTATGTGTTAAAGGTGTAGTGAATATTCTTGATTGTTTGGGATAAACAAAACTGAATCGAGTATTTCCCATTTCAATTAAGGATATTCAATACAACTATTTTACACATGGAAGGATAGTTGACCAAACCGAGAACTTGGTAAGGTTTTCTCCCACAATAATAATTTTACCAAGTATGTGAGAGGAAAATATTGTGGAAACTCACTTTAATCAACAAAGAAGAAGAGGTTTGAATTAAATTGAACAAGTATATCATTAAAATTAGGAAACAGACCCCGACATAATCACCCTTTTTAATATCATAGTTTTTCAATCATTTTAATTTCAAATTTCATTTCAAAAACACAACATTTTTTTTACCATCATTTTAAAGTGACAACTCGTTTTGTGTGAACTCCTCTTCGGGATACATCCTAAGTCAACAATTTTACTACATCTTAACTTAGGAAATAATTGTTTTTCCATGCCCTATGACAGGCGTGCGTCATACATCTATGGAAGAGCCACCTGTAAGAGCTCATATCCATACATGGATGTATTTCATGGAAACTCACAAAATACCTATAGTACCAAAATTCTAAGAAGTTCTATTCTAATCCTCACGGTCTATTTTTGTGTAATTTTCTATGATCAGCGGTTTTCTAAATCTAGATTCTTAGGATTTTACTAAACTTACTCTGATACCAAATGTAACACCCCAACACCAGTTACCCAGAGTCGGTGCCTAATTAATTAACATTGGCATGGTCACAAGGGATCAAATCCAAAAAGACTGATCAGTTTAGTAGCCTTGGATATACTAGATTCATTCATAAGTTCTACATTACATCATGAAATAAAGACATCAACAAAATTTTGTCCCATTTTGAACACAAGTATATCCTTAGACGATCCCTTCAAGTCAACCCTAAAATACTTCTTCACATCCTAGAAAAAATAACTCATATAAAGGGGTGAGCTCAGATGATCAGTAAGGATAAAATATAGAGGAAACATTCATAAATAACAATAAACATTCAAGGAAATATATAATACTAAAACCAAATACTTTTAAATATAAACTTCATCATACTATGGAAAAGATAAAATCAAATATTTCCATTTACTTATTCCAATGGATATTCTACTGGTCGAATTATGTCATTAAATATCAATATCCACTTTCATAATGATGGAATGCATAATTTCAGACTTCATAACTACATAGTCAAGGCCTTGTGCCAAGACTACAAATACGATTTTTTCAAGTCCTCATGCCAACACACTAGTTTATCTCATGAGACCTACCGATGCATCAAGGAGCTATAGAGGGCTCCACCAAACACATAAAATTTCCAATGCATTCCTCATATGAAACGTTTTAAACATAACGTAAACATTGGTATTAAAACTATCTTACGAAATGTCAAATCTTTATCCATAAACCATGAATGGTGTAAAAAAACACAAATATAGTAAAACATATCATAAAACATTCAATAAAATATGGAAGATCTGTATCATAATAAATCAACTTCAATCATGTTTCAAATATATCAAAGGATGTTGACATATATGAAATGAAAACTATTTGAAATAAATACCTCTTTCTATTTTAAAATCATTTAATCTTAAAATAATTATAAAAGATATCAGTTATTTTGAAAATTTTATTATAATCTTGTATGGTAAGCGTAAAAAATGACGTAACAGCAGAAAATAGCCACACACACCGTATAAGTTAAAAAGGCATTCTTACAATAACTTTGTTGAAAAGGTCCTAAAGAAACTTACTTGGAAAAGGAAGGAAATATTCCATTTAAACCATTGTATAAAAATTAAAACAAGGGTATAAATGGTTTTAACCCATAGTGTATTAAATAGTTAAAATGGATTGAAATAAATTTTTGAGAATTAGGGACATGGATAACGAAGAGGTCCTAGTAGATTAATACATAAAAACAACATCATATAACAAAGATATTGTGAAATTAACACATAAATTTTACTTTTACTTAGTCGATGGTTTGTTAACATCTTGTATAATTGTTAAAAAATATTTATTATATTATATAATAACTATATACATAAATATGATATCATATATTATCCTCTAATATTGCGTTGTTAATAATAGTTCAGTTGTATCAAAATATTGTGTGTTAACTGATTCTTTTTACATTGTATGCTTGGTTACATAATCCACATTTGTTATGGATAAGATGTGTTTGATTAATGTACATAATGATATTATTTACATAAATATTATTTTTAATCATAAAAGGAAAATTATTTTTGAATAATTTTTTTGGGGAATGAATGTCTTCGTGTTTGTGGAGATGGTAATCCGTACGTACGCACGAGCGAAAATATCATTTTATTTATGTTGAAATCGTATGTCATTGGATGGTATGTCATATATAAAGGATCATTATCATGTTATGTTTATTATTTATGTCATTTATAATCATTATTATACACATACAAATAATGAAGTGTTTGAATAATAGATTACACCACGACGTAGAGACGGTAAGATGTACGTACGCTAGTATGGTGACTTTGTCATTCATATGATTGATAGAATAATGAATATGGTTGTACCATGTTGATAATAACCTCATAGTATATAGAAGATATTGGTGTTATTATTTTATAATGGAAACAATAAAGAAATAGGTTGCGGAAGAATAATATAACTTGAAAGAGGGGATGAAATTTTTACCTCTCCTTCGGGTTCTTCCTTTTGATTTGATCAAAAGGGCTCCATAGATTATATTTATGACCAAAGGAAGAACTATAGAATGAAAGGAGAAACGTAGGGAGGATATGTGGGTTGGGGAGGGCCAAGCCAAATGGATTTTGAGTTGTGAAATTAAGAGAAGGTGATGTACCATTTTATAAGAGAGATTAGGGCCGCTTTATGAAAAGCTTGAAATGTTATTTTATAATAAAATAATTTTCGGTTTCTAATGGATCAAAAATGATTTATTTAAAGGATAAGGTGGGGATCAGTCAAACACCCTCCAACCAATTGGTTTTAGACTATTTAGGTCACCATATAAACCTTATCAATTATATTTAACTCTTAGTTAAATTTTTTGACATTTACCATCTCTCTTTGTATTTTTATATTATATGGTTAATAAACACATTATAACAAGACAATGAAACCCCAATTGGTTTATTATTAATATATATAACCCTATATATTTCCTTTGGAATAACCTTAGATTTGTAAGTATATTATATCAATTAATAATATTGTATTTGTTTTATAAACTCAATTATGTCAATTTTGACACAATTAATTATTTGGTTTTTGTGAAAATAATAACCTCATGATTAATTCGAAGAAAAATTATTTAATCAAACCTAACATTTACTATTAACCTATAAAATCAGTTTAATTCATTGGAAGTCTTAAATTATATTTATTTGGATATTTAAAATATCAATTATTTTAATCTTTCATTAATAAGGTAATTACTGCATCATCATTGTGACATAAATAAATCAAATTATATTTTGCAAAACATTTATAAATAAAATAAAATTATGTAGAAAATATGATTATATTTATAATGAATATTTATAGTAAAACCTATCTTATGTATAACCCTATATTAAAAATGTTTTAGTTATTAAATTTGGAATTTACCTCTTTTAACTCTTCTTTAAATAAAATAATACTAAATGTCCAAATCCAATCCAAGTGGACCAAAGGGAATCATATTTTATTAATAAGGTTATTTTTTGTCAAATTACACATATCCAATAGAATTAGTACATGTGTTAGGGTAATTATAATATAATGTTTACCCTTAATTATCGAATTTACATTTAACCGTGGTAAATAAAAGTCAAAAGTTACTATTCAATAAAAACTATTTAATCATATTGAACAACATTTTACTTACTAATATAAACTGTGTCTATCAGATTTTTGAAATTCATCTCACAGAAGTGGTAAAATAAGTTTTTATGTAAACTTGTAAATGCTCATATATGGTGGGTAAAAGACTTTTAAAAGTTCAATAAAATTTTATATATCTGAACTTATTATGAAATGACTACAATGAATTACATTGAACATATATAGTTATTATGTATCTATTTTTACCTTAAATATATTAATATTAAATAACTATTTATTTAAATAAAAAGTTGGTTTTAAATAGTATCGTAGTGTTTTTCACTGTTCAGAAAAAATTGAAAGTTCTTGGAAAAATAACAAAAAATTCAACCTATGCTATTTTGGAAATTCTGAATCCAAAAATGAAATCCATTTTGAACATTAAAATTTATTAAATTTTAAAAAGTTGTTGTTACTATTAATAATGACTAGTTTGATTGGTCATTGTGTGTTAAAACTCTATGTTGCGTACAATGAAATCAACAACATTATTCAAAGGGAAACATACCATGGAAGATTTGGGTGTTACACAATCACCTTATCCTGATAGTGATTTGGTTAGGATCTGTAGACTTTAATCTACAGTAATGTTTTTTTTAAGGATACTACATTAAAAATTAATTGAATATCTGGAAATAGGGAGATGATGAATTCCCTCATTCAAATGAACAAAAATAACATAGAAGAAACCGAATGGTTGGGAAGCAACTGATAGAATGGAGATTCGAGGATGGAGGTTGATCAAATGAAAACATGATGATATGAAAATTGTTTCTCAAAAAATATAACTATATACATATGTAAATTTGTGATATTTTTTTAAAGGTAACTAATTTCACCCATCATAGATCCATCACCTTATAATAGAGATTTATTGACACATTTTATATCCATGATCGATGTTTTAAATTTTCTTTGACCAAGTTAAAATAATTTTATCAATAATCAATATAAATTTTCATATTCATCATTTTTTGTTTCTACTAATATATATGCTTGTAATTTCCTCCATTAACACCATAGATTCATAACAGTTTCATAAAAAAATTTCAAACATAATTTCTTACTCATAACATCACCACAATTTATTGTAAATTTTCTTCTATGTTTTTGGTTTATTTTATATATTTTCACACACACATTCCTTTTGGGATAGACCACAATTTTTTATTTACAAGATTTATCTTTTTAAAGGTAAATTTATGTGTTCACAGCAAATCAGACCATAAAACATGTAATAATACTAACACATAGAAAAAACAAAATAATGACCCCAATATAGATCATCAAATTTTGGGAAATATTTTAAAAAATATTTATTAAGAAAATAAACTATCTTAATGAATGTTTTTGGGATAAAATGATTATAAAAATATTGTGGATCCATATTTTATCAATATTTCTCTAAATTAAGTAGATTAATTATAATAAATTATCCATAAGGATATAGTTATTAATTTTTAAAAATATCTCATCTAAAAAGAATTTTATTTATTGATTCAAGAAATTGAAAAATAATAAAATAGATTTAATTATTAATAATATTGAAATCAATGTGTTATTCACTTTCATTATAACTCATGTTTGGTTCCATGTAATAGATAAAATAAAAAACACATTCATGGTCATATTAAACTAACATTAATGTAAAATTAAAATGTTTCAATATAAATAATATAGGCATGATAATGGGTATATTTAAAACACATCACCCCAAATGTAGAAGATGTTTTCTATTACGTATAACAAAAGATATCATATATCATTTTTTTTAACATTACCTCCGATGAATCTGATTTTATCTGCAACCTGTTGAAATGTATAAATAATTGATTATAGTAGATTAATATTATAATAGATGAAAAATGGATTTTGAGTTTGATGGAGAAGTGAAATATTTTTGGACATTCCTGAGGCTCCATTAATTATTTGAAAAAAATTTCAATATGGATCCATATATTTGTAAACCAGTTATAAATTACTTAAAATATGGGATAAATATATTATTAATAGGTAGATAATCCTAAATGATTTATTAAAAAAATATAAATTAACAAAATATGCCAATTGATTTAGTTACATAAAACACAAAGTAACCTTCTATCATTAATATTCATTTGATAATTAGTTTTCATGAATAAATATAGAAACCATTCCCCTCACTGACCACTCAATGAATGTCTTGGTCATTTTATCATCATCAAAGAATGTCCCTTTTTTATCCTCCTACCATCTCTATAGCTCCATTTACTAACTCTTTAAGGATTGCGAAAGGACCTAAACATTAATGTCTTAGATTCATAGGAAATATATGGAAATATATAATTAAATACAATCAACCATTGAATAACCTAAAATTATCTATTTTCAAATGATTTAATAATGAAAATGCATTTTTCAATCTTTAGATGTCCTTGAATTTAGATGTTATTCCCATATAATATATTATAACACATTAAATAGTAAAATAGTTCTATCAATATAATATTTTCACTCATTGATTATTTCCTTAACAGCTGAAATGAAGAACCTTGTAAATCATAATGTGTATGTGAATGAATTTACAAAAAATGAGCTAGTATAGAGACATCCCAAAAGGGGTGTTAAATATAGACCGATACTCCCATGGAGCATCATATTACTTTATAGACTATTCCTTAATAAAGCCAAAAAAAATTAACTGATAAGTGTGTAAGATATTTATTTAAAACCTAGTATTTTATATATGATTATAGATGATATATACTACCAACATTTTTAACACAACTATTATTTTATGTACTGTTTGAATATTCATTATTATAGTGGGATCAATTATTGTTAATTAAGGCTTTGGGGACAATAAATATTTATTATAATTTTTTATTAATAAATATTACAACTCTACTATCTTAGTCTTTGTGATATTTCATAATTTTGATCTAATTGGGGACATAATCTATTTTCCCTTAAATATTTTACTTCCCATGAAATATTGAAAATGATATCCTAAAATTAAATCCCCAAAAATCAATTATATCATATTATGTAATTCATATTTGTGGTACAACCACTGTAATTACTACATTTTCTATCTTTTTTATTTATTATAGATAGATACAATGCTTCTAGAATAGAAAAAAATGACAAGTCCAATAATACCTAGACATGAGATATTTTTTCATATCCCTTATTCCAGTGGTGTCCTACTCATGTGGAATAGTCTCAACCATCAATAATGTACTACACATCTTCCTTAGGGAGATACCATCTTAAACTTCCATAATAAAACCTTTAAAAAATGGTTTATAAAAAAATATTGATGAAGAAATGAAATTAATTTCTCTCTTTAATGTGGTGTGATAATCTTAGGAATATCCTTAGTAGTAAGGTAGTTTGATAAAATTTTATACCAAAATATTTGCTTCATCGAAATCAGATGTAGTTTTTTATCATGGAAAATGGAATTGAAATCTCTTGTGTTATTGAATTGGGTGTTGGGTAGCCAAATAGGTGTCCATCCACTAAATTTCAAACTCCATTCGAATAACTATTTTCTATACAAGATTATTAAAATAAAAGGGACATTTCATTAGTATATATTTTTTATATATTATTGAAAATGGATATTTTACTGTAGTATGGTTTGAAAAACTATTGCATTGTATCTGATTAAAAATATTCATAACTGAAATAGTAGAAAAAATATATCTATATCTAATTTCATAGTGTTGGTGTCATTTAATTATGAGCAATGTAGTGATATACATGAAATAAATGACATGAAAACATTCATCATTCCTTTTCCCAATTACAAAAATGAAAAAAAAATAACTAGAACTACACATTATTTTTCATGGATACATACAATATTGGACATTGATGACAGGTTATGATGATATTTTTTATACGATTCCATTGAATGACATCAACAACTTCTATCAAAAAAATAAATATATTGGAAATTAATATATCAAATGTATTTATTAAACCCTGAAAAATACCTAATTATTATCCAGCGGAGAGCATTATAACATCACCTAGAGGGTAAAACCTTTGATTAAACACTATTATATGAATTTTAGCTTTTCAAACCCTCATATAAACCTTATAAACCAAAAACATTCCCATAGTAACCCTTAATGAAATTTCTAAAATTATTAATCAAATTCATCTCATTAAATATTTTAAAAATTGATTCTATATAATAAAATATAAATGAAAGTCCATTAGAAAAAATGATAATTATCTTATAAAAATAATGTTAATCATAGTATTAATATATGAGAATATATCCATCATAAAGATTAAAAATCAGTCTAAACCAATACAAAATCCAATGGTAATTCTTCAGTAATTTTTTTTCCTATATGAGAATTTTTATGTTTTTTTTTCCAATTTCTATAAGGCCATATAAATTTAGTAGTAAAAAAATAATTTAGAAAATAGAACAATTCATTCAATTTAATCCTCTCAAAAATGTGATCTAAAAATAAAATGGTAAAATAGACATTTATATTGTAAAAATTAATATTACTAATATCAGTATAATCTCCCACATTAATAACCTTAATAATGATAATTTTATCCATAGTTTTATTAGTTATATCAATAAAACTGAATTCATTGGAACCAATTTTATATTGTTGAACTAATGGATACAATACTTCCTATAAAAAGGCAACAAAAAAAACATTTCAATTACTTATTATCCAATAAATTATTTATAAATGGGTATCATAAACCTGCATGGATATCGTGGTACCCCAATAACTATGATGAATCTGAAATAGCATAAAGGATCATCTCGATCCCTATTTTTTAGAGAATAACATCTAAATTTTTTTAATAATATAAAGGGAACAATTTTAATAGAAATAAATTTAATATGATAGATACATGTCCACATGGTCAACACTCCTCATGGTGAACATAAAATAAAAAATAGTTAAACATACCCAAATCAAATTATCTTCATAGTACTCTTCATATATTTAGATAAATAACCCAAAATCCCATGAAACAGTCTAATAATATCTCCACTACTCAATTCCAATATAACAAGGCATGGAAAATAATTTTTATATTTTTAAAACAAAAAATTTTCCAAATAAAATGTTTACTAATACATTAAAATAGACATAAATTGTTGTTTTACAGAAAAAAATTATATAAAATAGTTGTCATGAATAAAACAAATATACAACAAGAGATCATTTCCCAAATATACATTTATGTGCCTACACATTAAAACACAAGATTTGGGGATCCCATTATTGGAAATCAATGTACACCCAAATAGGGGATCCCATAATTGGTGATTAGTATACACCCCGTTAGAGGATCCAACTATGGGGAAGAAGTGTACAATAAATTTTGGGATCTCATTATGGGAAATAAATCTACACCCCATTTGGCAGTCCATTATGGGTAGTTATACTACCAATAAATTTTGGGGAAAAACACAATAAATTAATTATAAATACAATTTTCTTATGTTAGTATTCAGAATTCCCTTATAATTTCATTACTATATCAAATATTTCATCACATGAAATTACTTTCTAATTATATTTCAAACTAATACATTTTTATTAATGATCCTAGTCAAATCACATTCATCAAATCCATTTTAAAATCATCCCATTAATTTAATCAAATTTACTCACCTATTTAAATTTCATTTAAATTTTTGGTTTTTCATAAACTTCATGCCAATATCTAAATAAAATTTCAACCATCTCTATCCTTGTTTTTTAGAATTAATTAAATTTAATTTAAATATAATTGTGTAATTTAATGTTTAAAATTAAGGGAAATTATTCCTAGATTCACCTATATTTAGTCACGTATTCAAATCAACAAACAGACAAAATTGTGATCATCCAATGAAGAACCATGTTGTAGGATATCAAAAAGCACGACAAAGTATGAAATTCCAAAAAATTGGTGATTTTGTTCAACAATATCATTATGATGTATCTATATCAAAGGATGAGAGAAGGAGAATATGTTAGAAAACTACCAGACCCATGATCTACATACGAAAAAAGCGATCAAATGACATCAATTATGATGAAATTTACCATGACAAGGGGTTGAGGATCCAAAACAGGGTCATTAGAACCTTAATGTCCAAAATAATTTTTGTATTGTAAAAATGGGTTGATTTGGTTATAAATCAGTTTTCCTGATATTTTAAAATTAATTATGTAAAGACTCTGAAATTTCGTGGATATTTTTTTCTTAAATATATTGAAATGTTACGAATCCATGAAAATTGACGGCGTGTGATGATGAGGCATAGTGTGCTAGGAATAAATTTTTGATGTTTTATTCAGGTACGTTCAGTAAACGTACGAGCGGGTTTTATTAAATTTTGAACCGCTGTTCGGAATTAAAATCTTAGGGCACCATTTTACTCGCAACACTGATATTAGCTTAAGAAGGCTTTCACCTCGACTGTAGATGGTCAGAAATAAAATATAGTTTTTAGGTTTATAATAACAGAATTAAATAAAAATAATTTTGTAGCTTTATTTTTATTTGGTTGGTGGATGCCTCCATGTAGAAGTTGGAGGTGGGGACCACCACACCTTAACCTCCCATGAGAGGTTATGGTGGTGGGGCCCACCTGAACCTTACCACATCTTCATGTTTAATATTGTGGGGATCACCCAAAGTTAAAACCTCTTGAACTACCCATTATGTGGGGATAAACCTCTTGATCCCCCAAAATAATGGTGCCACCACCCCTCCCCCATAATGGATCCAATGAATAAAAATTTATGGTTCAATATCCTCCACATTAATTTTGGGCCAATCTCTTGAATTTATTAATTAGAGATAACCTAAATAATGAACCCATTTGAATAGTGTACCAACAATTAAATTGGGGAAATCATATCACTTTTTCATTTTTGGTGGAATATTGGGGATAAGACAGCGTGGGAGAAGTAGAGTTCCTCAATGAAGAACCTTATCTCCCCACAAAGAATGATGAATGATTTCATCTAATGAAACACGCTGGCAATGATCTCCTTAGATCTTCTTCTGCGGACTCCTACCGATGTAGAACGTCTTCCACAACAGACGTGTGATCTTGAGATTGGAAGTGTTTGGCGGACGTGATAAATGATGATCTCCTCCATCTTCTTTCTGCAATTTCATCATTGAACAATGAACAAAGGTAGGGTACATTTCCTTTAAGTTCCACATTCTTCCTTTTTTCAAAACAAAGAACGTGGATGCTTTATTTGTTCAGGTGGATTGTTGTGGTTCGTTTTAAGGGACCGATTGCTATCACACTAAACCCGGAGGGTGTGGGCCAAACTAACATGACTCGACACCCTCCGTCGTTCTCTTTTGTGATGTCCTTTGGCAAGGCAATGAAACGACAAGGTGATGAAGGAGGCAAAGAAAAAAGCCACGCTCCCTGCAGCTTCCATCATCTGCACCGCCCTCGTGTCATCCCGCACCACCACCGGCCGAACCAGCACCCGACCGCACCCCCGCCGGCCTGCCCGAACACCTCCCAACCCCCATCCGGCCAACCCAGCCACCTCCCATTAGCCTGTCCGGCCACCTCTCGGCCGCCATCTGGCCTACTCAACCGCCTCCTGGCCTACCCGAACACCTCCCATGCGCCCGGATGAACTACACCAGCCCCCCCCCCCACCGCTTCAGGCTAAACCAGCCTCAGCAATCTGGGACTAGCCACCCGTGCGGTGCAGACCACACCAGTCTCAGCCATCCAAGCCGAGCCGACCGAGCCACTACTGTCGTGGATCACGCTAAACCGGCCTCAGCCATCCGAGCCGAGCCGCTGAGCTGCACCCCACACACGCCTAGATGGGATGGCCTTTCACGCCCCTCGTGGCGCCTCCAGGCCGAACAACCCATACACAGACCCACGTCCGATCCGCGCCCTCACGAATGGTCCACGCCGTAATAGTACTCACGGCCCTCACGACCTGCTGGGCTAGGCCTAGCGGGCTAGGCCAAATCCCATGGGTCGGATCAGAATAAGTCGGGTCTGGTCGGTCCGACCTGGTAGGACCGGACCCAGGCCCACTACGACCCTTTACATTCTTTTGGACATATCTTTAGCACCAAATGTCCGTTTGATGAACCATCAGTGGCGCTGGTAATCTTGGTGCTTTACAGTCCCTCTGAGTATACCCCACAAGAGTTCAGGGTATAGTTGAGTTACGGTCAGGTTGGACCTTGCACGAATATAACCGAGGCCTTGAGACTAAAAGGCTAATAACCCACAGACCAAGCGTCTGAATGATGCGCCGTCTATTGCATTGAGACCCCTGTGACGTGAAAGACCTATGTGATAATTCTTAGTTGGACTTTATTGCAGTTGATGCATCAACACTTTTCTTGAGGAGAGGACCCTCCCAGAATCAAGGATGCTTTGTGCAGAAACCCTGTGGCTAGCTGCGCTCTGTCCACTATTCCCGGATCCTCTGTTGGTTTGAAAGCTCTGACTACTGTTCCTAGATCCTGTGTGGGTTCGACCGCTCTGACTAGTATTCCTGGATCATGTGTGGGTTCAACAACTCTGACTACTGATCCTGGATCCTATGTGGGTTTGACATATCTGAAATATGTTCCTAGATCCTGGGTGGGTTCGATAGTTCTGATTTTCTTAACCAAGATCCTACATGGGTTCGGGAGATTAGATGATTTAGTGGCTAAATCTAATCATCTCTAAATCTCAACAGAATTTTTATACCTATGTCAGATGAGTCAGTAACTTTTGTGTTTACCTCATGATTGAGATGGATAACTTGATAACTAAGTTATATGTATGGGCATATACCTAATTGGGGTTAACTATTGATTTCATGCCTTGTGGATTATCCTTTTTGGTTTTTGTGAGACCTTGTGGGTATTGAGGTCCCTACTGAGTATCATTATAATCACCCCCTACACGGACTATGCTCCCACCACATTGTGTTGGATGCAGATGACAGGCATTGATGACCGAGGCAGAGTGTACTAGGAATGGACGGTACCCAGAGGTGGACCACACAGAGTGGTGGTACATGGAGGAGACGATTGGACATGGAGTGTTGTGAAGGCTATCTGTTCCTACCCTTCAAGTTGGATTTCCTGATTGAATATCTTGGAGCTATTTTCCATTTTTCCAGATCCTGTACTTTACAGTTCGACTTGTATTTCCGGACCCTTTTAATTTTCAGCACACTTTTCTTATATAGATTTACTTAGTGTTTTGATTCTAGATCGTACTATGTTTTGTGCTTTTTCAGGTTATAAAGGTAATTCCTTCCCGGTTTTAGTGATTTACTCTTTTGGTGGTAGGGGCTAGACCCTGGCCTATGGAAGGTGGGCTTTGGGTAGTCACGGCATGGGCCCCAGGGGACGGGTCATGAAAAATTGGTATCATAGGAGTTGGTTCTACTGCAGAACATAAGACTCTAATCTTTTATATGAAGAAATAGTGTTAAGGGTATTTAGTGTGGTTTTCAGTTCATGGAGTCTAGTTTTGCTGCAGTGGATGGCATATCCATATACCAGGACCCTGACTTCTAATTTCAGACTTTGTGCATGAAAACAATGATTGCCTGTGTGTTTTGAAGAGTTTTCATTGATTTCATTGAGTCATCACACCAGGTATAACATTTTGACCATGGAACTACTATTTATTTTCAATATTCCTCCACGTAGATAGCCAGCTGGGGTTCCGTGAGTTGTATAAGATGGTATCACACCGAGCGACGATGCCTCGGTACAGGTCCCTATCACAACGGAGACACCTGCGGTACCACTACCTATTGGTCCATCGATACCACCAGCCCCAGCAGCCGACGATGCATGGATCTTGAGCGTGTTTCATGAGTTCCAATGCTAGAGGCCACCTAGGTTCTGAGGTGGGACGGACCCGCATGCATCTAAGGATTGGATGGAGGCTGTGGTGAGAGACTTTAGACTGGTAGGCACACCAGCCAACCATATGATGATCCTTATCGCGAGTATCATTCAGGTTGGAGCATGCAGATGGTGGAGCCTGAGGCTCCATGTGCATGACGAGGTGACCCTACTCTACGTAGACTTCGAGAGCCTGTTTTGGTTAGAGTTTTCCAAAATAACCCTATGTACAGTGTGGATAATGGAGCTACTTCATCTGCATCTGTTTATCATTACGATGGCACAGTACTTAGTGAGATTCACTGAACTCTCGCACTACTCCACAGATATGGTGCGAGACCCATTCTTTAGGGCTCGGACATTCGAGAAGTGGCTCAGGTGAGAGATCATGGCTTCGATGATCTCCCTCAGCATCCCGATGCAGGTAGGGGTGTTGGAGTGATCCCTCTTAGTGGAGAGTATCCTTTCTGAGTAGTCACTAGAAATGAGACATGCCACAAGGGATCACGTAGAGTAGTCTTCTGTAGCTGAAATCAAACAGATGTCACAGTGATCCAATCAGACCAGACCATACAGTTGATGAACTCAGAACTCATGTTCAGTTGTGCATGGTACATGAGACAGAGCCAGTCACACAAGGAACATGCAATGTTTCACATGCGTCAGGAAGGTTCACATGTAATGAGACTATATGACCCTCCATGAAAACGATTTTCAAACAGTTGAGGGACCTCCTAGGCAGAGGTAGAAGTTCGATCGATGTGATCCATAGGGTGCAGGTGGATGTGGCAGAGGTGCTGGTTGTGCAACTAGTTGTGGACGATGTTATGAGTTGTTACCACCACCACCACGAGGAGGTCCACTCAGACCACAAGGAGTAGGTGGATAGGGGAGATCCCAGCTCCAGGCAGATGAGGCTTAAGATCATGGTGCTCTAGAGATGATTCGAGGTATGGTCTGTGTCTTTCAACAATAGCTGTAGTTTTTTTAGACACAGGTTCCAACCACTCCTTCATTTCCACTACCCTCATTTGAAGGTCGAAGATTCTGACGGAGCTATTGGATCAATCATTACGGCTACAGACTCCTATGGGAGATGATTCGACGATTATGCCCTATTTCCATTAGTGTGATCATACTATAGGAGGCAAGAGCATCGGCTGAGATCTCTTAGTAGCGGCGTCAAGTCCTTACAATGTCATCTTGGCTATGGACTATTTTTCTACTGTCCATGCTCAGATTTACTATATTAGGAGCAAAGTGCGGTGTTTCCACACAGATGGGTCCAGGTTCAACTTTACAGGTGAGAAAAGAGCCTTTTCAGCGCCGGATGGACATGGTTGGAGGAGATTACAGTCAATCACTCATCATCTGGCTTTCCTTACCCTCAAATCAGTTGACGTGGAGAGTCCAACTTATCCTGTAGTGGTGGACCAGTATGCGAATGTTTTACTTGATGATGTCACAGGTCTACCTCCTCATAGAGTGGTGGACTTATACAATGACCTGTACCCCAGGAAGACAACGATATCGACACCAGCGTATCAGATGGCTCACACGGAGCTTCCCAAGCTGCGGTTATAGCTAGAGGACTTGTAGGGGGAAGGGATTCATCTGGCCTAGTGTTTCTCCATGGGCAGCCTCGATTTTATTCACCTAAAAGGTGGATGGGAGCATGAATATTTGTGTCGACTATCGTCTCCTGAACCAGGTGACCATGAAGAATAAGTACCCATTCCCTAGGATTGACGACTTGTTTGATTAGTTGTATGGAGCACATTATTTATTGAAGATAGACCTCAGATCAAGCTATCACCAGCTCAGAGTTTGAGATGAGGATGTGTAGAAGACAACCATCATATGTTGGTACAACCACTATGAGTTCTTGGTTATGCCTTTCGGCATAACCAATGCTCCAGAAGTGTTCATGGGACTCAATAATAGGATTTTCCTTCCATACCTTGACCTCTTTTTCGTAGTCTTCATTGGCGAAATTCTGATCTACTCATCTATAGAAGAGGAGAATGACAACCTTTTTCCGGTAGTACTGGATACACTCCGAGAGCACCTGATTTATAGTATGCTCTCGACGTGCCATTTTGGGATCCGAGAGGTTAAATATTGGGATATGTCATCTCGGAGGCTGGAGTTGTAGTGGATCCAGTGAATATTGAGGAGATACTTTCTTGGGAGACACCTTGTAGTGTGAGGAGGTACATAGTTTCTTGGGTTTGGCTGGTTACTACCGTAGATTTGTTACAAACTTCTCCAGAGGTGTAACACCACTATCAGCCTTGACGAAGAATGGGAAACGCTTCTTGTGGTTGGAGAGATTATAGCTATGTTTTCATGAGTTGAGGCAGAGGCTGAAAAGTGCCCCCATAATGAGGCTTTCAAAGATGTCATAGGTTACATAGTCTACTACGACACATAAGGAACTAGACTCGGGTGTGTCGTGATGTAGGAGCGAGTAGTGATCACATATGGTTATCGACAGCTGACACAGAACGAGCATAACTACGCTACCCATGACCTAGAGTAAGCAGCAGTGGACTTCACCTTGAATATGTGGTGACTCTATATAATGGGAGATCATTTTACCATGTATTCTTATCATAAGAGTCTCAGATATATATTCTTTAATAAGGACCTGAACCAGAGACATCGACGTTGGATTGAGTTCCTCTAGGACTATGACTTCGAGATAGTCTCTAATCTAGGGAAGGGGAATGTTGTTACAGATGCACTTAGCAGGAGTTCTGGTATACATCTGTTAGGAGAAGCAAAAGAGTATATAGTTTCTTTACAGATATCCTTTGTGGACCAATATGGAACAACTGTTATTCTATCTCTTACAGTGACCCCCACTTCATCAGTGAGTGAAAGAGGCACTTCATGAAGACGCTGACTGCGAGACACGACGTGCTCAGATATCCATAGGATTGATATTTAAAATTTCCCTTCTTCAATGTATTTTAATTTCCATAGTGTTATGCAGATATCTTTTTCTCTTACTTTTCTTTAATGTAACAAGCCATTGAAAATTCAATTTCTGTCTGGATAGTTGCATGATAGTATATCTTCGTATGATGAGAAGGATTTTGAGAATAATGCTCAATGGAGGAATTTTTTTAACCCATAAATGAATTGACCAATATTACTCCTTAGATTATGTATATAATCTACTGCATGCCTTGATAACCTTGTAAATATAGCCTCATACATTGCGACATTTTCATCCTCCTATTGCCTCAGACTCTGAAATTGCCTTTCTAAATCCGCTCGATGGCCATGAGGAAAGTATTTTTCTATGAGAATTTCTTTAAAAATTCTACATTCCATGTTCGATACTTCTTCATCATCCTTTGTGTTTTGGATTAATGACCACCATTGATCTGCATCTCTCATGTGGCGATAAACTGCCATGATAACATTTTCCATTTTGCTACTCCCCAAAGCATGAAATATTTTCCATGAGAAATTTATCCATTTTTGAGCTACTAATGGATTTTTACTCCCATTGAATGTTGGTTATTTTTTCCACATGAAGTGTTCTGACATTGGTCCTCCGCGTTGTGGATCTGGGTGCTCCATACAGGTAAGGTTGTTATTCATAACCTGAGTGAGATGTCCCGGTATGGAAACAAGATGATTAACACAAGTTGCATCACTTGCTCCACTATAAATATTTTGAGTAGGAGGGAAATACCTACATGGAGTAAGTGCATTGATACAGTTTGCATTCCTTCCTCTAGGTTCCATTTCTAAATAATAGCCTAGAGTAGAGTAGTTTATTAATCACAATACATAATCTGAAACTTGTATAACAAATTACCATAAATTGAATAGTTTCTGTATATAATCCATATTCATAAAAATGTTTTAATTGTGGATGTATATACTCATAAACCCTAGATTATGGTTTTTAATGAAAATGAGAATTATCCAAATCATATACCCAAGGAGTTTCATTACCAAGAATGCAGCAAGACCCATTATCGTGCACCAGTTCCTATTCGAGTCTAGCTCAGAGCAGTGTTTTCGAGTTTTTCCCCAAGGTACATCTATGGAAGAGCCACCTATAATATCTCATATCTATACATGGATATATTTCATGGAAACTCACAAAATCCCCACAGTTCCAAAATTTTATGAAGTTATATACTAATCCTCACCGTCTATTTTTTGGTAATGTTGTCTAATATAAGGTTTTCTATATCTAGATTCTGAGGATTTTATTAAACTTACTCAGATACCAACTTTAAAGCCCTGACTCTGGCCTTTTTACATAACATTGGCATGGTCACAAGGGAGAAAA
Organism: Viscum album; assembly: GCA_963277665.1. NCBI lineage: Eukaryota > Viridiplantae > Streptophyta > Magnoliopsida > Santalales > Viscaceae > Viscum > Viscum album. Next base: position 711,349,222 of record OY728140.1, read on the forward strand.
TCCCAAAATACTGAACAGTTTAGTAGACATGGATGTACTAGATACATTCATATGTTTTACATCACGTCATGAAATAAAGACATCAACAAAATTTTATCCCATTTTGAACACAATTATATCCCTAAACGATCCCTGGAGGTCAACCATAAAATACTACTTCACATCCTGGAAAAAATAAATCATATAAAGGGGTGAGCTCAGATGATCAGTAAGGATAACAATATAGTGAAAACATTCACAAATAAGTATAAACATTTAAGGCAATATATAAGACTAAAAAAAGCCTTTTAAACATAAAATTCAGCATACTATGGAAAAGATAAAATCAAAAAATGCCATTTAATTATTCCAATGGATATTCTACTAGTCGAATAATGACATTGAATATCAATAGCCACTTTCATAATGATGGAATAAATAATGCCAGACTTCATAACCACATGGTCAAGGCCTTGTGCCAAGACTACAAATAATTTTTTTTCAAGTCCCCATGCCAAGACACTAGTTTATCTCATGAGACCTACCGATGTATCAAGGAGCTATATAGGGCTCCACCCATCACTTACTATGTCCAATGCATTCCTCATAAGAAACAATTTAAACATAACATAAACAGTCGTATTAAAACTAGCTTATGAAATGTCAATATGTTATCCATAAACCATGAATGGTGTAAAAACACAACCATAGTAAAACATTTCATAAAACATTCAATACAATATATATGATTTGTATCATAATAAATCAACATCAATCGTGTTTAAAATCTATCAATGGTTTTTGACATAGATGAAATGAAAACTATTTGAAATAAATACCTATTTCTATTTTAAAATAATTTAAAAGTCAAATGATTATAAAAGATAAAATTTATTTTGAAAATATTATTATAATCTGGTATGGGAATCTCAAACAATGATATAAAAATAGAAAATAACCACACCTTCCGTCTAAGTTAAAAAAGGAATTCTTAGATTAATTTTGTTGAAAAGGTCATAAAGAACCTTGTTTGGAAAAGGACAGAAATATTCCTTTCAAAACATTTTATAAAAGTTCAATCAAGGGTTTAAATGGTTTTAAACCATAGTGTAGTAAATAGTAAAAATGGTTTGAAATACATTTTTGAGAATAAGGGATGTGGATAACGAAGAGGTCTTAGTAGATAATTACGTAGAAACAACATCAGATAATAATGATATTGTGAAATTAACACTTACCTTGTACTTTTCCTTAGAAGATGGTATGTTAACCTCCTGTATAACAATTAAAACATTATTATTAAATTATTCATGAACTATATACATAAATATGATTTCATATATGATCCTCTAATATTGCATTATTAATAATAGTTCAATAGTATCATCATTTAGTGTGTTAACTGATTAATTTTACTTTGTGTGCTTGGTTATGTAAGCCATGTTTGTTATGGATAGGATGTATTTGATTCATATACATAATGATATTATTTTCATAAATATTCCTTTTATTCATAAAATGAAAATTATTTTTGAATAATTTTTATGGGGAATGAACCTCTTCGTGTTCGTGGAGATGGTAATCTGTACGTACACATGAGTGACAATATCATTATATTGATGGTGAAATAGTATGTCATTGGATGGTATGTCATATATACAAAATCATTAACATGTTATATTTTTTATTTAGGTCATTTATAATCATTATTATACCCATCCAAATAATGAAGTGTTTGAATAATCGACTACACCGTGACTTGGAGACGGTAAGATGTACGTACGCTAGTATGGTGACTTTGTCATTCATATGATGGATAAAATAATGAATATGGATGTAACATTTTAATAATAGACTCAAATTATATAGAAGATATTGGTGTAATTATTTTATAATGGAAACAACAAAGAAATAAGGAGTGGAAAAATAATAGAACTTGAAAGAGGTGATGAAATATTTACCACTCCATCGGGTTCTTCCTTTTGATTTGATCAAAAGGGATCCATAGGATGGATTTAGGACCAAAGGAAGGCCTCTAGGATGAGAAGATAGATTTTGGGAGGATATTTCGGTCGGGGATGGCCGAGCCAAAATGATTTGGAGGTGTGAAATTAAGAGAAGGTGATGCACCCTTTTATAAGAGAGATGATGGTCACCTTATGAAAAGATTGAAATTTTATTTTATAATAAAATAATTTTCGGTTTCTTATGGCTTAAAAATTATTTATTTCAAGGATAAAGTGGGTATGGGTCAAAAACCTTCCAAACAATAGGTTTTATACAGGTTTTGGTCACCATATTAACCTTATCTTTTAGATTTAACTCTTATTTAAATAATTTGACAATTACCATCTCTCTTTGTATTTTTATATTATATGGTTAATAAACTCACTATAACAAGCCATTAAAACCACAATTAGTTTATTATTAATATATATGACCCTATATAAGTCCTCTAGAATAACCTTAAAATTTTAGGGATATTATATCAATTAATAATGATGAATTTTTTTAAAAAATCAATTATGTGAATTTTGACACTATTAATTATTTGTTTTTTGTGAAAATAATAACTTCATGATTACTTCAAAAGAAATTATTTAGTAAAACCTAATTAACCTAGAAAATAAGTGTAATTCATAGGATTTCTTAAATTACATTTATTGGGATATTTACAATATCAATTATATTAATCTTTCATTAATAAGGTAATTACTACATCATCAATGGGATATAAATAAATAAATTTATTTATTGAAAAAAATTATAAATAAAATATAATTATGTATAAAATCTTATTATATTTATAATGAATATTTATTTTCTTACTTATCTTATGTATATCCCCATATTAAAAATCGTTTAGTTATTAAATTTTGAATTTACCTCTTTTAACTCTTCTGTTAATAAAATAATACTAAATGTCCTAGTCTAATCCAAGTGGACCATAGGGTGTCATATTTTATTCCTAAGGTTGTTTTTGGTCAAATTACACATATCCAATAATATTAGTACATGTGTTAGGGTAATTATAATATAATGTTTACCCCTAATTATCATATTTACTTTTAACAATGGTAAATAAAAGTCAAAAGTTATTATTCACCAAAACTATTTAATCATATTGAACCACATTTTACTTACTACTATAAACCATGTCTATCCGATTTTTGAAATTCAACTCACATAAGTGGTAAACATTATGTTTTATGTAAATTTTTAAATGCTCATATATGGTGGGTAAAAGGCTGTAAAAAGTTCAATAAAATTTTATATATCTAAACTTATTATCAAATGACTCCAATGAATTACATTGAACATATATAGGTCTTATTTTTTCTATTTTGACATAAAATATAATAATATTAAATAACTATTTATTTAAATGAAAAATTTGGTTTTAAACAGTATCGCAGTGTTTTTCACTGTTCTTCAATAATTGAAAGTTCTCATAAAAATAAAAAAATTCTACCTATACTATTTTAGAAATTCCAAATCCAAAAATGAATTCCATTTTGAACATTAAAATTTATTAAATTTTCAAAAATTTGGTATTACTATTTATAATGACTAGTTTGATTGGTCATTGTTTTTTAAAACTCCATGTTGCATACAACGAAAGCTACAACATTATTCAAAGGGAAAAATACCAAGGAAGATTTGGGTGTTACACCATCACCTTGTCATGATAGTTATTTGGTTAGGATTTGTAGAATTTAATCTATAATAACGGTTTTTGTAAGGATACTACATTCAAAATTTATTGAATATATAGAAATAGGGAGATGATGAATTCTCTCATTCAAATGAATAGAAATAACATAGAAGAAACCGAAGGGTTGGGTAGCAATTGATATAATGGAGATTCAAGGAGGGAGGTTGATCAAATGAAAACATGATGAATTGAAAATTGTTTTTGAAAATAATATAACTATATACATATCTGAACTTGTGGTATTTGTTTTTAAAAGGTAACTAATTACACACAACATAGATCCATCACCTTATAACAAATATTTATTGACACATTTTATATCTATGATCGATGTTTTTAATTTTCTTTGACCAAGTTAAAATCAATTTACCAATAATCAATATAAATTTTCATATTCATCATTTTTTATTTTTACTAATATATATGCCTGTAATTTCATCCATTAACACCATAGATTCATAACAGTTTCATAAAAAAAATTTCAAACAAATATTTTTACTCATAATAGTACCACAATTTTTTGTAATTTTTCTTCTATGATTTTTTCAATTGTATATATTTTCACACACACGTTCCTTTTGGGATAAACCACTATTTTTTATTTACAAGATTTGCCTTTTAAAGGTGAATTTATGTGTTCACAACAAATCACACCATAAAACATGTAATAACACTAACATAAAGAAAAAACCAAATATTGACCCTAATATAGAACATCAAATTTAGGAAAATATTTAAAAAAATATTTACTAATAAAATTAACTATCTTAAGGAATGTATTTGGGATAAAATGATAATAAAAATATAATGGTTCCATATTTTTTCAATATTTATCTAAATTAAGTAGATTAATTATAATATATTATTCAGAAGGATATAGTTATTAATTTTTTACAAATATTTCATCTAAAGATAATTTTAGTTATTTATTCTAGAAATTGAAAAATAATAAAATAGATTTCATTATTAATAATGTTGAAATCAATATGTAATTCTTCTTCATTATGACACATACTTGGTTCCATGTAATAGATGAAAGAAAATACACATTCATGGTCATATTAAAGTAACATTAATGTAAAATAAAAATGTTTCAAAATAAATAATATATGCATTAAAATGGGTATATTTAAAACACAACACCCCCAATGTAGAGGATTTTGTCTATTACATATATTAAAAGATATCATATCTCATTCTTTTTAAACATTCACTCTGATCAATCTGATTCTATCTATTACATGTTTAAATATATAAATAATTGATTGTAGTAGATTAATATTATAATAGATGAAAAATTTTGTTTGAGTTTTATGGAGAGGTGAAATAGTTTTGGACATTCCTGGGGCTCCATTAATTATTTGAAAAAAAATCAATATGGATCCATATTATTGTAAACTAGTTATAAATTCCTTAAAATATGGGATAAATATATTTTTAATAGGTAGATAATCATAAATGTTTTATTAAAAACAATATAAAATAACAAAATATGCCAATTTATTTAGTTACATAAAACACTAATTTACCTTTTATCATTTATATTCATTTGATTATTAGTTTTCATGAATAAATATAGAATCCATTCCCCTTGATGACCACTTAATGAATTTCATGGTCATTTTATCATCATCAAAGAATGTCCCTTTTTTCTTCACCTACCATCTCTATAGCTCCATTAACTAACTCCATAATTATTGTGAAAGGACCTAAAACCCTAATGTCTGAGATTCCTAGGGAATATATAGAAATATATAATTAAAAACAATAATCCTTTAACCAACCTAAAATTATCTATTTCGAATGATTAAATCATGAAAATCCAATGTTAAATGTTTATAATTCCATGAATTTAGATGTGATTCTCATAAAATAGATTATAACACACTAAACACTAATAGAGTTCTATCACTATAATATTTTCACACAATGATCATTTCCTTAACAACTTAAATGAAACCCCTTCTAAATCATAATGTGTAAGTGAATGAATTTACTAAAAATGAGCTAGTATAGAGACATCCCAATTGGGGTGTTAAATATAGTCAAATACTCCAATGGAGCATCATATTACTTCATAGTCTATTCTTTAGTTAAGCCAAATAAATTTATCTGATAAGTGTGTAAGATCATTATTTGAAACCTAGTATTTTCTATATGATTATAGATGATATATACTACCAATGTTTTTAACACAACTATAATTTTATGTAATGTTTGATTATTAATTATTATAGTGGGATCAATTATTGTTAATTAGGGATTTGGGACAATAAATATTGAATGTATTTTATTATTAATAAATATATCAACTCTATTATCTTAGTTATTGAGATATTTCATAATTTGGAACAAATTGGGGACATAGTCCATTTTCCATAAAATATTTTCCTTCCCATTAAATATTGGAAATGATATCATAAAATTAAACCCCAAAAAATCAATTATATCATATTATATAATACATATTTGTGTTACGACCACTTTAATTAATACATTTTATATGTTTTTTAATTATTATAGATAGATAAAATGCCTCTAGAATAGAAAAAAAAGATAAGTCCAATAATGCCTAGACATGAGAAATTTTTTCATATCCTTTATTCCAATGGTGTCCTACTAATGTGGAATAGTCACAATCATCAATAATGTACTACACCCCTTCCTTAGGGAGATTCCATCTTATACCTCTATAATATAACCTTTTTAATAAAAATGGTTTATCAAAAAAATAGTGATTAATAAATGAATTTAATTTCCCTCTTTAATGTGGTGTGATAATCATAGGAATATCCATAGTAGTAAGGTTGTTTGATAAAATATTATACCAACATATTTGCTTCACCGAGATTAGAATTAGTTTTTTATCATATAAAATGGAATTGAAATCTCTTGGGTCATTGAATTGGGTGTTGGATATCCTAAATTGGCGTCCATCCACTAAATTTCAAACACCATGCTAATAACTATTTTCTATAAAAGATTATTGAAATAAGAGGGACATCTCATTAGTCTATATTTTCTATATATTATTGAAAATGTATATTTTACTGTAGAATGGTTCGAATAACTATTACATTTTATCTTATTAAAAATATTCTTAACTGAAATAGTGTAAAAAATATATCTATATCTTATTTCTCAGTGTTTTTGTAATTTAATTATGAGAAATGTAGTGACATACTTGAAATAAATGAGGTGAAAACATTCATAATTTCTTTTCCCTATTAAAACAATGGAAAATAATAACTGGAACCACATATTATTTTTCATGGATACATAAAATATAGGACATTGATGATTGGTTATGATGATATTTTTTATATGATTCCATTGAATGAGATCGACAACTAGTATCAACAAAATAAATATATTGGAAATTAATATATCAAATGTATTTATTGAACCTTAAAAAATACCTAATTATTATCTAACATAGATCATTATAAAATCACCTAGAGGGTAAAACCTTTGATTCCACACTATTATATGACTTTTAGCTTTTCAAACCCACATATAAAACTTATAAACCAAAAACATTCCCATAGTGTCCCAAAATGAAATTTTTAAAATTATGAATCAAATTCATCTATCTAAATATTTTAAAAATTGATTCTATATTCTAAAATATATATCAATGTCCATTAGAAAAAATGATAATTCTCTTATTAAAATATTCTTAATCCTATTATTAATATATGAGAATATATCCATCAGAAATATTAAAACATTTTCTAAACCAATACAAAATCCAATGGTAATTCTTTAGTAAAAATAATTTCTTATATAAAAATGTTTATGTAGTTTTTTCCATGTTCTATAAGGCCATATTAATTTAGTAGTAAACAAAATACAAATTTATAAAATAGAACAATTAATTCATTTTAATCCTCTAAAAAATTTGATCTAAAAATAGAATGGTAAAATGGACATTTAAATTGTGAAAATTAATATTTCAAAAATCAGTAAAATCTCCCACATTAATCACCTTTATAATGATAATTTTTTCTATCATTTTATTAGTCATATCAATAAAACTGAATTAATTGGAAACAATTTGATATTTTTGAACTAATGGATACCATAATTTCGATAAAAAGGAAACAGAAAAACATTGTAATTATTTATTATCTAATAAATTATTTCTAAATTGGTATCATGAACCTGCATGGATACTGTGGTACACCAATAACTGAGATGAATCTGAAATAGTGTGAAGGATCATCTTGATCCCTATTTTTTAGATAATAACATCTACAATTATTTAATAAAATAAAGGGAAAATTTTTAACACAAATAAATTTAATATAACAGATACATGTCCACATGGTCAACACTCCTCAATGTGAACATAAAAGAAAAAATAGGTAAACAAACCCAAATCAAAATATCTTCTTAGTACTCTTCATATATTCAGATAAAGAACCCCAAATCCCATGAAACAAGCTAATAATATCTCCACTAATCAATGCCAATATAACAAGGCATGGAAAATCATTTTTATATTTTGAAAACAAAATATCTTCCAAATAAAATGTCTGCTGATAAATTAAAATAGACATAAATGGTTGTTTTACAGAAAAAAATTATATAAAATAGTTTTCATGAATAAAACCACTCTACAACAAGAGATCATTTCTCAAATATAAATTTATGTCCCTACTCATTAAAACACATGATTCGAGGATCCCATTATTGGAAATCAAAGTATGCGCCAAATTGGGGATCCCATAATGGGTTATTAGTATACACCCCATTAGGGGATCCAACTATGGGAAAGAAATGTACAATACATTTTGGGATCTCATCATGGGAAATTAATCTATACCCCATTTGGAAGCCCATTATGGGTATTCAAACTACCAATCAATTTTGGGAAAACAAATCACAATAAATTAATTATAAATATATTTTTCTTATGTTAGTATTCAACATTTCCTTATAATTTCAATACTGTATCAAAGATTTCATTATATGAAATAATTTTCTAATTATATTTCAAAATAATTTTTTTTGTAATGATCCTAGTCAAATCACATTCATCAAATCCATTTAAAAACCAACCCATCAATTTTATCAAATTTACATAACAATTTAAATTTCATTAAAATTTTCAGTTTTTTATAAATTTCATGCCAATCACTAAATGAAATGTCAACCATCTCAAACCTAGGTATTTAGAATTAATTTAAATTAATTTAAATATGATTGTTTAATTTAATGTTGCAATTGAATGGAAATTATTTCTATATGCACCTATATTTAGTCACGCAATCAAATCAACAAAAAGAAAACATCGGGATTATCCAATGAAGAACCATGTTGTAGGATTTCAAAACGCACAACAAAGTATGAAATTCAACAAAATTGGTGATTTTATTCAGCATTATCATTATGATGTATCAATATAAAAGGATGGGAGAAGGATAATATTTTAGAAAACTACATGACCTATGATCTATAAAAGAAAAAAGAGATCAAATGACATCAACTATACTGAAATTCACCATGATAAGGGTTTGAGGATCCAACACATGGTCATTAGAACCCTAATGTCCAAAATAAATTATGTAGTGTAGAAATGGGTTGATTAGGTTATAAATTAGTGTTCATAATATTTTAAAATTAAGTATGTAGAGACTTGGATATTCCGATGACTTTTTTTTCTTAAATACAATGAAATTTTACGAGTCTGGGAAAATTGACGGCGTGTGATTATGAAGTGTAGTGCACCCAGAATCAATTTTTGATGTTTTTTCAGGTACGTTCATTAAATGTAGGAGAGGGTTTTTTTAAATTTTGAACCGGTGTCCGGAATTGAAATCTGAGTGCACCGTCGTACTCACAGCGCCAATATTTTCATATGAAGACTTTAACCTCAATGGTAGATGGTCAGAAATAAAATATAGTTTTTTGGTTTATAATGAAAGAATTAAATAAAAATAAGCTTATTGCATTATTTTTATTTGGTTGGTTTATGACTCCATGTGGAAGTTTTAGGTGGGGACCACCACACCATAACCTCCCGTGAGAGGTTATGGTGGTGTGTCCTACCCGAATATAACCGCCTCTTCATGTTTAATATGGTGGGGACCACCCATGGTTAAAACCTCTTGAATTACCGATTAAGTGGGGAGAAACCTCTTGATCCCCCAACTTAAGGGTTCCACTACCCCTCCAACATATTGAATCCAATGCATATGAATTTATGGTTCCATATCCTCCACATTAATTTTGTGCCAACTGCTTGAATTATTTAATTGAAGATAACCTAATTAATGAACCCATTTGAATAGTGGGCCAACAATTAAATTGGGGAATCATATCACTTTTTCATTTTGGGTGGAATATTGGAGAGAGGAGATCTTGGGATAAATATAGTTCCTTAATGAAGAACCTCATCTCCCAACGAAGAATAAAGAATGTGTTCATCCAATGAAACACCCTGGCAACGATCTCCTTTGATCTTCTTCCCCTGGATCCTACCGACGTGGAATGTCTTCCACAACTGACGTCCGAGCTCGAGAATGGAAGTTTGTGGTAGATGTGATGAACGACGATCTCCTCCATCTTCTTTCCGCGATTTCATCGTCGAACTATGAACAAAGGTATGGGTTAATTTCATTTAAGTACCACGTTCATACTTTCTTTCAAAACAAAGAATGAGGATGCTTTCTTTTTGCAGGTGGATTGTTGATATTCTTTCAAAAGGAACTATTTATATTACCCTAAACCTAGAGGGTGCAATCCAAACTAACATGGACCGAAACCCACCTTATATAATTTTTTGTGAAGTCCTTTGGCACATAAACGAAACGACAAGGCGATGAAGGAGGGAAAGACACAATCCATGCTACCTGCGACTTCCATCACCGGTGCCACCCCCGCGGCATCCCACACCACCACCGGCCAAACTATCCCCCGACCGAGACCCCGCCGGCCTGCCCGACCACCTCCCTGTAGCCTTCCGGACTGCCCAAACACCTCCCGGCCTTCCCATCCACCTGTCATGTTCCTAGATGAACTACGTCGGCCTGCGCGCCCCACATGCCCCATGCCGCTGCTGGATAAACCGGCCTCGACCATCCAGGTCGAGCTGCCCGCGTCGCTCCCCTCATGGCCCGGACCGCACCGGTCTTGGCCATCCGGGCTGAGCCGCCCGAGCAGTGCCCATCGCAGCGCTGGCCGAAATGGCCTCAGCCATCTAGGCCAAGCTTCCGAGCTGCGCCCCCCATGCTCCTGGCCGGGCCAGCCTTTCGTGCCCCTCGAGGCACCTCTAGGGCGAACAACCCTTACGCTGACCCACGGTCGGTCCTCACCCTCACGAATGGTTTGTGTTTTCATACTACTAGCAGATTTTGTTGCATGTTGGGTCGGGCCCAGTGGGCAAGGCCAAATCCAATAGGTCGGCTCATACTATGTCGGGTCAGGTTGGTCCGACCTGGTCAGACTGGACCCGGGCCCACTACGACCATTTAGTTTCTTTTGGTCATATCATTGGCACAGAATGTCCATTTGATGAACTGTTAGCGAAACTGGTAATCTTGGTGCATGACAGTACCTCTATGAATACCCCACTAAATTTTGGGGTATAGTTGAGTTACGGTCAGGTTGGATCGTGCACGAATCCAACCAGGCCCCCAAGACTAAAAGGCTAATAACTCACAGACCAGAAATCTGATTGACGCGCTGTCTGTTGCATTAAGACCCCTATGACGTGGAAGACCTATGTGATACTTCTTTGTGGTACTTAATATTCATTTATGTATCGACACTTGTCTTGAGGAGCGGACCCTCCCGGAATGAAGAATGCTTTGGGGAGAAACCATGTGGCTGGCTGCGCTCTGTCTACTGTTCCTGGATCCTGTGTCACTTTGAAAGCTCTAACTACTATTTTTGGATCTTGTGTGGGTTCGGCAATTCTGACTACTGTTCCTGGATCCTGTGTGGGTTTGATAGCTCTGACTATTGTTCCTAGATCCTGTGTGGGTTTGACTTCTCTTAATACTGTTCATAGATCCATGGTGGGTTCGACGGTTTTCATTTTATATACTAGGATCCTATGTGGGTTCGGGAGATTAGATGATTTAGTGGCTACATCTAATCATCTCTAACTCTCAACAAAAGTAGTATACCTATGTGAGATGAGTCAGTAACTTTTTTTTATCTCATGATTGAGATGGATTACTTGATAACTAAGTTATATGTGTGAGCATAAACCTAAGTGGGGTTAATGGTTGATTTCAAGCCCTTTGGTTTATCCTTGTTGGATTTTGTGTGACCTTGTGGGTCTCGGGGTCCCTACTGAGTATCATTATACTCACCCCCTACACGGGATATGCCCGCACCTCATTGTGTTGGATGCGGATGACGAACATCGATGACCGAGGCAGAGTGTACCAAGAATTGATGGTACCCAGAGGTGGACCACACAGAGTGACGGTACATGGAGGAGAAGGATGGACGTGGAGTGTTGTGAAGGCTATCTATACCTACCATTAAAGTAGGATTTCCTGGTGGAATATCCATGAGTTGTTTTCACATTTTTATGTTCCTATACTTTACTGTTGGGCTTGTATTTCCGGCCCCTTTTACTTTTCAGTACTCATTTGTTATACGGATTTACATAATGTTTTGCTTTTAGCTCGTACTCTTTTTTGTGAATTTTTTAGGTTATAAAGGAAATGTAATCCCAGTTTTAGGGATTTACTCCTTTAGTGATAGTCGCTAGCACCTGGTCTATAGAAGGCTGGAATGGGGTAGTCACGTTTTGGGCCCCAGGGGATGGGTTGTGAAAAATTGGTATCAGAGGAGTCGGTTCTACCACAGAACATAAGACTATGATCTTTTCTATGAAGCAATAGTGTTAAGGGTATTAAGTGTGGTTTTCAGTTCATGGAGTCCAGTGTTGGTGTAGCGGACGACGTATCCATACACCAGGACCCTGTCTTCTGATTTCCGACTTTGTGCATGAAACCAAAGATCACGTGTGTGTTTTGAAGATTTTTCATTTATTTCATTGAGTCAACTCACGAGGTATAACATTTTGACTGTGGCGCACCTGTTTCATTTCATGATTCCTCCACGCAAACATCCATATGGGGTTCCAAGAGTTGTACAGGATGGTACCACACCGAGCGATGAGGCATCAGTGCAGGTCCATATCACAGTGGAGACACTAGCGATACCACTACCCATTAGTCCACCATTACCACCATCCCTAGTAGTAGACGATGCATGCCTATTTAGTGCATTTCATGAGTTCCAGTGCCAAAGGCCACCAAGGTTATAGGGTGGGATAGACCCAAATGCAGCTGAGGATTGGCTAGAGGATGTGGTGAGAGACTTCAGACTCTTAGGAACTCCAGCCGACCATATGGTGATCCTTATCACGAGTCTCCTTTAGGAAAAAGCATGCAGATGGTGGAGGAAGATGCTCCAGGTGCATGACGAGGTGACCCTTCTCTGGGCGGACTTCGAGAGCCTATTTCAGGAAGAGTTTTCCCCATCCTTCCTACATACACTGCAGATACCGGAGCTACTTCATTTGCAGAAGGGTATCATGACGGTGGCACTGTACTCAATGATATTCAACGACCTCTCGTGCTACTCCATCGATATGGTGTGAGACCCATTCTTGAGGGCCCAAACATTCGAGAAGGGGCTCAGGTGAGAGATCATGGATTCATTGATCTCCCTCATCATCCTGATGCAGGCGGGGGTGTTGGAGAGAGCCCTCTTTGTGGAGTGTTTCCTTGCGGAGCAGTCACCAACAACGAGACCTCCCACAATGGATCACATAGCGGAGTCTTCTACAATTGACAACAAACAGATGTCACAGAGATCAATGTGGACCTGCCCATCCGGTGGATGAACTCAGGACTCGGGCTTGTTTGTGCATGGTACACGAGAAATAGCCCGTCATACGAGGAACATGCAGTGTTTCACATGCGTCGGGCAGGGTCATATGGATCGAGACTGTATGACCTGTCATGAAGATGATCAGCAGACAGTTGAGGGACCTCCCTAACAAAGGAAGAGGTTCGATGGATGCGATCCGTAGGGTGCAGGCAAACATGGTAGAGGTGCTAGTTGTGCAGCTGGTGGTAAATGACATTATCTGTTGTTACCACCACCACCACCAGGAGGTCCACCTTGACCACATGGTGCAGGTGGACATGAGAGAGCCCAGGTTCAGGTAGCTGAGGCTTACAATCATGGCGCTCCGGAGATGATTCGAGGTACGGTATTTGTCTTCTCCACCTTAGTTGCAGTATTTATAGACATATGTTTCAATCAATCTATCTTTTCCATTGCCCTCATTCAGAGCTTGAATATACCGATAGAGCTATTAGATCGATCCATATGACCAGAGACTTCTATGGGAGAAGATTCGATGATTACACACTGGTGTCGTCAATGTGATCTTACTCTAGGAGGCAAGAGCTTCGGCTGGGATCTCCTAGTAGCGGCATCGAGGCCTTACGACATAATCTTGGGTATGGACTAGTTATCTATATTCTATGCATAGATTGACTGTATTAGGTTCAATGTGTGGTGTGTCCGCACGAATGGGACCAGGTTCACCTTCATCAGCGAGAAGGGAGCCTTTGCAGCACACGATGGACTTTCTTGGAGGAGACTACAGTTGATCACTCAACAGTTGGCTTGCCTTTCCCTCAGAGCAGTTGATGTGGAGAGTCCAACTTATCCTGTAGAGGTGGACCAGTACACGGATTTTTTCCCTGATGATTTCATAGGTCTAACTCCTCGTAGAGAGGTGTATTTCTACATTGACCTGTACCCCGGGACAACATAAATATCGAAACCAGCGTATCAGATGGCTCTCGTGGAGCTTCGCGAGCTACGGTTAGAGCTAGAGGACTTGTAGGGGAAGGGATTCATCTGGCCCATTGTCTCCCCCTGGGTAGCCTCGATTCTGTTCGCCAAAAAGGTGTATGTGAGCTTGTGGATTTTTTTTTCGACTACCATCGCTTGAACCTGGTGACCGTGAAGAACAAGTACCCACCCCTAAGGATTTACGACCTCTTTGATCAGCTGTATGGAGCACAATATTTATCAAAGATAGACCTCCGATCAGGCTATCACCAGCTCAGAGTTAAAGATGGGGATGTGTAGAAGACAAACTTCATATGTTGGTACGACCACTACGAGATCATGGTTATGCCTTTCTGCATAACCAATTCTCCAGCAGTGATCATGGGACTCATGAACACGATTTTCCTGTCAAACCTTGATCTCTTTTTCGTAATCTTCATAGAAGAAATTTCTATCTACTCGACTATGGAAGAGGATCATTCCTACCATTTGAAGGTGGTACTGGATACACTCCGAGAGCACCTGCTTTATAGTAAGCTCTCGACATGCCATTTTTGGATCCGAGAGGTTCAGTTTTTTGGACATGTCATCTAGGAGGCTGGAGTTGTATTGGATCTAGTGATGATTGAGGCGGTACTTGCTTGGGAGACACCTAGGAGTGTGTAGAGGTACGGAGTCTCCTGGGCTTGGCTGGCTACTACCGGAGATTCATTACAGACTTCTCCAGAGTCACAACACCACTATCAGCCATGTCGAAGAAAGGGAAAGCCTTCGTGTGCTTGGAGAGATGCACGATGAGATTTCAGGAACTGAGGCATAGGCTGAATAGTGCCCCCCATCATGAGGCTTCCAAAGGAAGGCATAGGGTACATGGTCTACAACGACGCATCATGGACTGGACTCGGGTGTGTCCTAATGTAGGAGTGAGCAGTGATTGCATATGGTTCTTGACAACTGAGACATCATGAGCATAACTATGCCACCCAAGACCTAAATATAGCAGTAGTGGTCTTCACCTAGAAGATGTGGTGAGTCTATCTAATAGGAGATCATTTTACCGTGTATTCTGATTACAAAATTCTAGGTATATATTCATTCAGAAGGACTTGAACCTGAGAAATCAACGTTGGATTGAGTTCCTATAGGACTATGACTTACAGATATTCTGTAGTCCTGGGAAGGGGAATTTTGTTACAGATGCACTCCACAGGGCATGCACTTGATAGATTTTCTTAAGTTGGGGAGCACTTCTTCCTCTTTTGAGGAAATACTATGGTACCAGTTTCACTTTAAGAGGAAGTTTTGAGGGTTTTCAACAGATCCCCTATAGCAGTACATCTAGGAGTGGCGAAGATGTACTAGGATCTCCAACGATAGCACTAGTGGTCGGGAAGTAAGAAGGTAGTTGCAGAGTTGGTCTCTCGGTGCCTCAATTGTCAGTAGGTGAAGGTAGAGAACCAGGTACAACAAGCTTGGTTCATCCTTTATATGTCCCAGAGTGGAAGTGGGATGGTATATCCATGGACTTTGTGACATGACTTCCACGTACATACAGCGGTCACGACTCGATTTGGGTGATCGTCGACCAAGTCCCCAAGTCGGACCACTTCTTACAGATCAAGAAGTAGGGTTTAGTATAGAGATTGTGACGCCTCTATGTATAGAAGATTCTGTGGATACATGGAGAAATTTTTTCTTTTTTCTCTGACCATGATGCATAGTTTACTTACCGGATATAGAAGGGGTTGCGGGAGGCTTTCGAGACATAGCTCTGATTGAGCATCGCCATCCATCATTAGACAGATGGTATCACTGAGCGGACCATTTAGACCCTCGAGGTCCTGCTACGTGCTTGTGTCCTCGACTCCAGTCAGAGTTGGGAGGATCACTTCACTTTGTAAGAGTTTTATTCAACAAAATTTATCACTCCACCATTGGGATGGAATCATTTGAGGCATTATACGGGTGACCATGCAGATCTACCTTTTGCTGGACATACCATAGGGAGTCCACACTAGTGAGACCAGAGATGTCACAGGCTACCACAAAGATTGTGCAGATCATCCAGGAGTGGATGAAGACTGCACAGAGCAGGAAAAAGTCATATGCTAATAGGAAACAGAGGAATCTCGAATTCTAGGATGGAAACCACGTCTTTCTACGGGTCTCACCTCGACGAGGACTATGGATATTTGGCCGAGGCAGAATATTATATCTAAGATTCATCGGACCTTTCCAGGTCCTCAGTAGAGTCGGCGAGGTGGCATACCGCATAGTACTTCCCCCTCAGTTACACTGAGTGCATGACGTTTTTCACATATACCAGCTTAGGAGATCCGTGCACGATCCTACTCACATAATCAACCATGGAGTGATGGATTTCGATGATGTGGCGACCTTCATAGTGGTTCGAGTTGATTTTGTGGATTGACAGGGGTGAGTCCTTCATGGACAATCGATATCTCTGGTGCGCATTCGCTGGCAACACGAGAACCTCTAGGAGAGCACGTGGGAGTAGGAGGCTCTTATGCATGCTCAGTAACCTCAGTTGTTCCCCTAGTTCGAGTTGTAGCTTATGGGGACGTAAATCTATGAGGTGGGTAGAATGTAATGACCGAGAAATTCAGTGGAAGTTTTTTTCATAAATACATGGACATTTTACGAGTCCGCAAAAAATGACGGCGCATGATTATGAGGCCCGGTGTGACCGAAATAAATTTCTGAAGTATCATTATGGTACGTTAAGTAAACTTACTATCGTGTTTTTATAACTTTTTAACCGGTGCTCAGAATAGAAATATGAGGGCACCGTTGAACTTGTTGTGCCAATATTCACTTAAGAAGACTTTCACCTCGATGGCAGATGGTCGGAAATAAACAATAGTTTTTCAGATTTTAATTATAGAATTAAAAAAAAATAAAGTTGTTGCTTTATTTTTATTTTGTTGGTTGAAGCCTCCATGAGGATTTTGGAGGTGGGGACCACCACACATAACCCACCATGAGAGGTTATGGTGGTGTGGCCCACCCGAACCTAACATCCTCTTCATGTTTAATATGGTGGGAAGTGCCTGAGGTTAAAATCTCATGAACTCCCAATTAAGTGGGGAGTATCCTCTTGAGCTCCCCACTTAATGGTGCCACCACCCCTCCAACATAATGGAGCCAACGTACAAGAATTTATTATTCCAAATCCTCCACATTAATTTTGTTCCATCCTCTTGAATTAATTAATTAGAGCTAACATAATTAATTAACCCATTTGAATATTATGCCAACTATTAAATTGGGGAAATCATAACACATTTTCATTTTGGTAGAAATATTGGGGAGAGGAGAGCTTGGGAGAAATAGAGATCTCCATTGAAGAACCTCAACTCCCAACGAAGAATGAGGAACACATTCATCCAACGAAGAATGCCGGAAATGATCTCCTTTGATCTTCTTCCCCGCACTCCTACCGATATGCAACGTCTTCAACAACCGACTTGCGAGCTTGGGGTTGGAAGTGTGCGGCGGACCTGAAAAATGATGACCTCCTCCATCTTCTTTATGAGATTTCATCATCTAACAATGAAAAAAGGTATGGGTTAATTTCATTTATTTTCCACGTTCTTCCTTTTATTCAAAACAAAGAACGATAATGATTTATTTTTGCTGGTGGATTTTTGTGGTTCGCTCTAAAGGACTGATTACTATCCCCCTAAACATGAAGGGTGTGGGCCAAACTAACTTGGCCCGACACCCTCCGCAAACTATTTTGTGATTTCCTTCGGTATTGTGATGAAACAACGAGGAGAAGAAGGCAGCAATGACAATTTCCACACTACCCATGACCTCTGTGACCCTCACTGCCCCCGCGGCGTCCCGCACTACAACTGGCTAAACCGGCCCCGGCCCAGCCCTGCCAGCCTGCACGACCTCCTCCTCTATGCCAAAATGAACAACACCAGTCCATGGGCCCCACAATCCCCGTGCTGCTACTGGACGAACCCACCTCGACCCTTCGGGATGAGCCGCCCGCAGCGTGCCCCTCACGACGTTGGCTGAAGCGGTCTCGACCATCTAGGTCGAGCCTCCCAAGTCGCACCCCTCGCGGCACTGGCCGAACTAGCCTCAAACATCAGGGACTAGACACTGAGCCATAACCCACATGCTCCTAGCCGATCCGGCCTTCCGCGCTCCTCATGGCGCCTCCGGGCCGAACTTCCCTTACACCGACCCGCGACCGGTCCGTGCCCTCGTGACCGGCCCATGCTTTCACGACCGGTCAGCGCCCTCGAGAATGGTCCACGCACTCGCGATACTCGCGGCCTTCGCGGCCTTCTTGGCCAGGCATAGCTGGTCGGGCCAAATCCAATGGGTTGGCCCAGACTATGTCGGACCGGGTCTGTTTAGACGGGTCATACCAGACCTGGGCCCACTTTGACCCTTTACTTTATTTTGGCCATATCTTTGGCACCGAACGTCCGTCTAATGAACCTTCAATGGAGTTGGTATCCTTCTGGAATGACGGTCCCTCTGAGAATACCCCACTAGAGTTTGGGGTATAGTATAGTTACTGTCAGGTTGGATTGTGCACGAATCCAACGAGCCCCCCGGGACTAAAAGGCTAATAACTCACAGACCAGATGACTGATTGACGCACTGTCTGTTGCGTTGAGACCCCTATAACGTGGCGGACCTTTGGGATAATTTTTCATGGGAATTAATGGTAGTTGATGTATCAAAAATTCTCTTGAGGGACAACCCCTTTCAGAATCATGCGTGCTTTGTGCGGAAACCCTATGGCCGGATGTGCTCAGTCTACTGTTCCATGATCCTGTGTGCGTTCGACTGCTCTGACTACTGGTCCTGGATCCTTTGAGGGTTCGACAGCTCTGACTACTATTCCTAGATACTGTGTGGGTTAGAAAGATCTGACTACTATTCTTGGATCTTATAAGGGTTCAACACCTCTGTATACTGTTACTGGATCCCGTGTGGGTTCAATAGTTCAGATTTTATATAACAAGATCCTATGTGGGTTCAACAGAATAGATGATTTAATGGGTACATCTAATCATCTCAAACTCTGAACAAATGTTGTATACCTATGTGAGCTGATTCAGTAGCTTTTTTTGACCTCATAATTGAGATGGATTATTTGTTAACTCAGGTATATGTATGGGCATATACCTTTGTGGGGTTAACTATTGATTTCATGTCTTATGGTTTAACTTTGTTGGATTTTGTGAGACCTTGAGGGTCTTAGGGTCCCTACTGAGTATCATTATACTCACCCCTGCACAGGTTATTCCCACACCTCATTTTGTTCGATGTAGATGACAGACATTGTTGACTGAGGCTGAGTGTACCAGGACTGGACGGTACCCGGTGGTGGACGACATGGCGTGATGGTACATGGAGGAGACGGATGAATGTGGAGTTCTTTGAAGGTTATATTTACCTACCATTCAGGAAGGATTTCCCAGTGGACAATCCTGGAGCTATTTCCCCTTTTTTTAGTTCTTGTACTTTACAGTTGGGCTTATATTTTCAGACCCTTTTACTTTTCATCATTTATTTATTTATACATATTTACAAAGTGTTTTGCATCCAACTCGTACTCTGTTGTGTGTGTTTTTAGATTATAAAGGCAATTACAACCCAGTTATAGGGATTTACACCTTTGGTGCTTGTCACCAGCCCCTGGAATATCGAAGGAGATCATGTGGTAGTCACGGCTCGGGCCCTAGGGGATGTGTCGTGACAAATTACTAGGGAGTTAATAATTTATGTGCTTAGTTATCTTCATGGGATGCGTAGATATAAGTAACCATGCGACCAAATACTCTTTCATCCATGGGATTATATTTTTGGGTTAGGGTTTGGATTTGTGGTTAATACAATTTTGATACAATCAAGAAATATTTAACCATCCAAAGTCTCAAAGTTTGAGAAAGTGGTCTAGTAGAATGTAAAAACCATGTACCACCATCTATTCAAATATAAATGGACTCATAATTTTTCCTAATTATGCACCATCTATGAAAATCCCATTAATGCACCAAAATTTTCCAAATTTTATATGAATCAAACTGAATCAAACCCCATCAAAGGTGAATCCAAAATAAGGGTCATGAGGTACCTATAATAATCTAATGAGACTGTACATCCTCTGCACTATAATCTCTATACATATACATAAATTCATGTCATGTATATTCCATATCATGGATTTTAGACCACTACATTATAATTAGTTCCTAACTAACAGTGGCATACCATTTCAAAAAAGAAACCACAGTAATCATTCTCTGATAAATTATATTTGTCTCTAAATCAAAAATCATGACTTAATTATCCTTCATAGATAAATTAGGCATAACAAATAGATTTCTTCATCTCAATACAAGAGAGGGTTAATTAATATACATACAATGTTGTGAAAAATGAAATTTTTTATGGATTGAACTCATATTTGGTAGAATTACACAATTAGAATACAATTTATTTAACGACCCAAAATTTTATTAATGAAAATTATTCTTGTTATAATTAAATATATTATTATGTAAAATTGAAATATAACATATTCACTTTCATGGTTTTATATTTTTTGATATTAAAATATAGTTAAGGATAGTGACCAATTCCAATAAAGCTGTTGAACAATGATCAAATGATTAATATAAATACAGGGCTTTATGAAATCCTATTTACTCAGACAAAGGAATCGATGGCCTCATTTAGTAGAATTACTGCATATGAAGCTCATTTTTCAGATCACTGAGTGGATGTGGCCTCATTGAGATTCTCTTTTGGCCAAGCCCTAGGTATGCAACAACACGTTATGCTCGAACGGAACTGCCTATGGGAGAAGTAGAAGTTGACAGAGATTACCATCGAGCAATGTTATCCGAGCCACCCCAAGAGTCTATCACCATCCAACACCTTACCCATAAGTATTATACGGGTGTTATAAGGGGTTATGTTACAAAGCCTTAAAACTACAATTATGTGAATTATTTTTGTATATAATAAATATTATACATTCATTTTATTATTGTTATATTGTAAATGGTCTCTAATTCATAAATAGTATTTTTAGTAAATATTTAGTTAAGAAATCTATTTTGATGAATTAAAGGAATTTGGAATTAAATAAATTTTTAATAATATATTATTACTAAATTAATTTTTATTAAATATAAGTGATCGTATAATTTATATGAATACAATTGTGAATTTTATTACGATGTGAAAGATGTATTTGTCATCACCAATGCATTTTCAAAAAATGTCAGTTTTTATTTTAAAAGAAAAAAATCAACATAATTAGGAAATAATTTATATAAAATGAATATTATTTTTGGTATCAGGATGTCAAAATTATCCAATGGTTAATGTTTCATACTTTTTTAATACAGTCAAATTTTTGGATAAAAATTAAATATCATTAAATTATATAATATTTTTTATGACATCATACTGACCCAATAGTGATGTAATAAAATACTAAAATGGGTTGTTCAGAAAATATGTTATTTAAAATTAAAATAATGCAATTTTATGTTTTTTTATTTTTTTACAAGTCGTTAGTTGACACTACATGGATTATAAAATATTTTAGCCTTTTAAAATGTTTTCCTTGAGAGTGTGACTCACATCCACATAAGGAAGCCTAATATTTTATGAATTTAGGCCATTGTACATATAAAATATTATCATCCTTTAACTTTTGGAAAAAAATCATGAACGAAAACAGTGGGATAGTTTGTGGTTTTATTAGTTTAATATGTGGTGTCCAAAACCTAAATAATAAAGAATTCCCTCTCTTTTCCAATATAAACCCTCCCAAGATCCCACTTCTCTTCACTCAAAACCCTTGGATCACGTCGGTACACATACCTCATCTCTCTAAATTCATCATAATGCAACCAATCTCTAAAAGGTCTCTATCAAGCCCCTCTCATGCCTTTGGGATCACACATCCAATAATGGAATTTTTTCCTTTCTCAATTTTGTCCAATTTTGTTTTATTTTTTATACCATTTTAATTTAAATTAAAAATTTTGTGGTAGGATTTATCACCTCCTCCATACATCCCTCTATATTTTATTAATGATGATAGACATCTTTATTTCTAATTAAAGCCTCCTATATAAACCTATTACTATGCCGAATTCCATATGAAATTTCTCTCTCCTCATTTACAATCAAGATATTCATTTACATAATGCTCATAAATTATTTTTTTATATTGGTAAATGTATCTATATGAGCCCCTTATAGTCCATTTAATTTAAATATGATTATATAACAATTTATCTCTCATCAATTTTTTTTAATTCTTATGTCCCACCGTTTTTCTGCCTAAATTGCACTGCGATTTTCCGAGTCATAGTCACTACCTAGTGAATACCGTACCCATTTCTCTATCAAGAGTATTTACTTTTACACACATTAACTGATTGATTATAAATTTTCACATATTTATTCTATATTCTTATATCGTGGAATGAATTATGATGTTTAATGATTCCATTTTGTATGATCCATGTCGAACATTTAGCTATAAAATGAAATGATTGAGAAGGGTGTGACCTGATAGTACTCCAATGAATTGGGTAAATATTAGTATCATGATACATATAGTGCAATGAGGGTTTATAAATTCAAATTCAAGTGCAATGTGGGTTTACTCTTGCTCCATGTTCAATGATCATTGGATCACGCTAATATCATGTTAAATGTTGTTTCCATCTTTTCATGTTATGATAATCATGTTATAGCATGCCTTTATGTTCATGTTTCTTTTATGCTCCATTGATATTCCTATTGGCTAACATTTACAATATTCATATTATTATTCCTTTTTTACCCTTTTAATGGGATTTATATCTCACCCTTTACTTATGCATGTTCTCAGGTTATCCCATGCAATGCTAAGTACGAATGAATGTCGTGGTCATGAAAAATAGGTTTTTGATTAATATGTTGTGTTTTATGTTCTATTATTTTATGTAATGTTCCTAATTTCCCAAGACACTAGACCTATGAATCCTCAGAGTTGACTTAAGTGAATAATTATGTAATAAATCATGTCCAAGTGTGTAATAAAGAGCAATGTTGTTATTGTAGGTAACCGAGGATATGTTTTGTTATTACTAGGATTAAGAATAGAAAAACCTTGGGAAAGCCTTAAAGATGAGTCTAAGTATAATAAAAGCATCCCTAAATTATGGTGAGTATTGATTATTTGGTTTATCAATAAAATAAATCCAGTTTTAGATATGAGTAGCTAGACGCAGCTCGGGCACAAATGTATCTATGTGTAAAACCCGAAAACACTGCTTTGAGTTAGACACAAACATGAACTGGATCATTGAAACGGGCCTTCCTACACTCATGGTTATGACACTCTTGAGGGATATTCTTTGGTAAATTTATAATATTATTATGAACCATTTTTATGGAAATTAAAAAAATTACCGTAAGAATATATATTGGGAAGTAGATCATGGATAACATAGATTGATAACTATGAATTAATATGTCAAGGAAAAAAAAGTAATTTATAAAGCATCAATTTTTGTTTTTGTATTGCCCTTTATGTATTACCCCTATCTTTCCTTTTCATCAATCCAATGGATGATAATAGGAGGATTCAATCTAACAACTAATGTGAAGACCAATGTGATGACTGTTCTATTGAGATTCTTAATCCGATGGGAGCGGGAATTTCATACTTTTTTCTGATACCCTGTTAGTAAACACATGTTTTGAATAGAAACATGGGTCTAGAATAATTTTCAATCACCCCTCCTATGAACAAGTCATAATATAGATTCATGAGACTTAATCCACATACTTTTAATTGATCCTCTGATCCCTCAATTGCAGAACAATGGATCCAATCCATTGGAAAAATCTTCTCAATACGTCATCGTTATGAATAAGAGAAGGTACTTGTGACTGAATTTTTTATGGAGGGTAAAGATAACCAATGGTGGACATTGATCAGAAATATGAAGCCTGGGGGGGATATTAAATCACTGGAATGGAAGTATTTCCAAAAAAAATTTGAAATTTTTTTTCCTTGCACCCTCCAATATAAAATTGAAAGGGACTTCCTTACCCTAATTAAGAAAGACGATGAATCCATCAGAGGGAACTAGAAAAATATCCCAAGGCATGCATGATACACCATTGACTTTGTCATTACCCCCAAATTCAATGTTGACCACTTCTTTGGTGGGATAAAACCTAGCCTATTGAAAGCCCTAATGATTCATGACATCGAGAGAAATGAGGAAACATTCCAATGTTCCCTCAAATTTGAAATGGTGATTGTTGAATCTCATGGGTATCATGGGGATCAGAAGTGTTAGGTGGACTTATATCCTATAATTCCTATGGATAAATACAATAGTCCTTTGAAAATTCACCGCCCCACTTGAAAAAGGTGTGGAATGAAGCACCTCAGAAATGTAATGAAGGGGATGAAGAAATGATTTAGCTATGGAAGAGAAGGGAATCAAGCCATTAACTACAAATAAGAAAAACCCACTACTGCATCATAGGAGAGGAACACTCCATTCGATCCTCAATGCACTGTTAATTGTGTAAACTTCAAATAACCAGGGCACATAGCAAACCAGTTCCATAAGCCAAGGATTTTCAGAGGCAACCAACATCTTCTAAGGTAGCCATGATGAGATCTTTGCCTCCATACCACCGAAGTGATCCCGAACAATGAAGTTGTGACCGGTACGCAAGTTATTCATTCATGAATTGAAAATATACATTTTGATTATGATTATAATTTTTTTTATATCCCGAATGTTTATAATAGCAATCCCAACACCACCACAAATCTTGGAAGTTAGGATGTCAGTGAGAACGAGAAATGACGTAATCATTTCATCCCATGAAAATAACTCCTCCCTTGTCATAATTTGAGGATTGAACTTCCTGTAGAACCACTTCATACTCCCTTTGGAATAATTTGATGCAATTTATGGTATGGATTGGATTTTATTTATATGGAGCCAACATAAATTGTCATCTGAGTGATATCACTCTCCATATTGGGAATTGATCATTGATTCTATACAAGTGTAAGGAGGAGGATTAATGTTCTTTAACACCAAATTCTCAATAATGGATATTACTTCTTTATGATCACACCTATCTTACTCATATTATTTAGTATAAAGTAGAATCCTTACTCAAAGACATGCCTTTTGTGAGTAAATTCACTGAAGTGTTTCCCAGTGAATTTTCTAGACTTCCTCCTAGAAGTTTCATTGAATTCTCAATTGATCATATAACTCAGGATTTCTAATATCCAAGAATACATATTGAATTGCTATTGTGGAGATTGTGGAGTTGATGAAACAACAATAAGAGAATCAATTTATAGGGTTTATATGCCAACGTGCTTCACCAAGGGGTTCACCTGTCCTCTTCATCAAGAAGAAAGATAGCTCAATGTGCCATTGCATTATTTTTTGTGTACTTATCAAAATCAAGATAAGGAACACGTTTCCTTGACCACGAATTGATGAATTTTTCGATCAGATATTTAGAGCACAATACTTCTCTAAGGTGAATTTGGGGTATGGATATTACCATGTAAGGGTGAATTTGGAGGATATCATTGAGACTGCATTTCGTACAAGATACGGGAACTATGAAATCATAGAAATTCTTATGAGACACAGTAATGATCCCGAAATCATCATTGAATTGATCAATAGAGTATTTAGATATTATCTCTAAAAAATTGTGGTATAATTTATAAATGATATTCTAATACACTTGAACACTAAGGTGGAGCATGAGAAGCATCTATGCAATATACTAGAGATCATGAAAAATGAGAAGCTCTATGAAAAGTACATCAAGATTGAGTTTTGGTTGAAGGAGCTCTAATTCGTGGGTCACATAATCACAAGAAATGGGATATAGTTAGATCCCTCCAAGATAGCTACAACAGAAGGATTAAAAATTCTTACATCAGTGAAAGATATCTGTAGCTTGTTAGGGTTTGCAGGATATTATCTCCAATTTGGGAGAAATTTCTCAGGATTATCAAACCCTCTTACCAAGATAACCCAAAATGGAGTTATTTTTTTAGGGAGTGATGAATGAAAAGATATCTTCATGGAGATCAAAATGACTCTTATCAATGCACCCATTCTGAAATGACTGAAAATTAACATTTTTATAGACTTTAGAAAAAACACACAGTGTAATATCAGTTGCGGTGGTCTAAAATAGTGCAACAAATAACATCAATAACCACATAGTAAAGCCCCTCCTATAAGAAGGAACATGTGATAAGGAAAAATGATACATTCTGAATTATTGAATCCAAAGATGCTAAAGAGCCTGAAATCTTATTCACCTCTTTCCACGTGTGCATGATATCAATGTCATTATCCCGGAGTATTTTTCACTTCCTAATGATCGATGCAATTCTCCCTAGAAACTGTTCCATACATGAATGTTCTTTATAAATGATAATGGAGTTCGTCTCCACCACCTCTATCATGATTTTCCTCTTCTCATACAATTCCATGAACATTGACATCGCCCGCACCTCATCTTGATAGTCGTCGTCCATTCCATTAAAGGATAAAAATGATACAACTACAAATCCCTTCTGATTTCTGATTAGTCGTTTACCTTTAATCTCTCTAATGATTAAAGACATGACAATATTAAGATTTGGTCCAAAGCACAGTGGAAGCCAATGTACAAAATACCCCTATCTCACATCGCTACCTTGCTTTCAATGTAACTGATTTGACACAAGAGCCCTTACTAATTGTGCCGCATGGCACACTGTACACTACCGAACCAAATCTAGAAACATGTTTTTCATTTTGAAGATAATGCTATATTGGGAACATCTAAATCCTCTATTTCACACCTCATTCTTGGCTATCCATGGATTCCAACATCCCACCAGTAGGATAACATTCTGGGCCTTCCTCTTGAGTCTATGATCCCTTGATCCTTAAAACCAAGCATTTAGAAAAAAATTCATTATTCCCTATCCATTCCTCCCAGAAAATATCCCAAAGGACTTTTAAATCCAACTGGACCACTCATTATGAAATAATATATTCCCAACCATTTCATTTTTGGTGTAACACCCCGAGCTTCCACGATACGCTTCTCTTTTAATAATGCAACAGCTTGCATTGTACGCAAGTTCGAGATTCTAACACACCGCGACCAATCAAAATAGCCATTTTGAATAGTAATACCCACTATTTTAAATTATATATATTTTATATTTAAAAATGGAATTCATTTTTGGATTCGGAATATCGAAATTATCCTAAGTTGAAGTTTTGTTATTTTTCTGAGAACTTCCAATTTTTCATGAATAGGGAAAAATACTTAAAAACAACTTTTTTAATCAAAATAATTAATAGTGATAAATTATAATATTGAGTGGTTTTAATGTATAATTATAATATATTTTTACCATTTTATCAAATGGTGTTCATTAAAATTAATTTCACTATGAAATTGGACATAAACAATTGTCAATTTTTTGATATATATTGTTTATTAAAAACACCCTATTTGTTGTGACAGCGGGAATTAATTATAAAATTAATTAATGAAACTTATATGTTTGGAATTTTGTAAAATAGAAATCATTTTGAAATTCAGAATATCAATTATAGCTTAGGGTGAAATTTTGGCATTGTTCTAAAAAACTTCAATTTTTGATGAATAGTGAAACCACTAAGTGGTAGTTAAAAACTGATTTTTCATTTAAATGAAACATTACCACTTCTGTGATTTGATTTTAAAAAATTCTACATACATGGTTGTCATTAGGAAGTAAAATGTGGTACAATGGGATTAAAATAATTTTTTGTTGAATTGTAACTTTTAAGTTTAATTAATCATGCTTAAAGGTAATTTGTAAAATTTAAGATAAAAATGATATTATAAAAATATGAAAATACCCTTACACTTGTACTACCATTATTGGATGAGTCATGGAAGAACCAGAAAATACATGGGTCAACTTGGGGACCCCATGGAGCCACTTGGGTAAGAAAATGACATTAATAACTTTTTATTTAAATTAAAAATAAAATTGTCACAAACATTTGTTATTTTACAAAAAAATTTATTACATGGGGTTATATAAGTTAAATATTCGTCTATAAATATTCATTGGAAATATAAAAATATTTCCTAGATCATGATAGTTTTTTTAAAATTTTTAGACATTATATAAATTAAATTTTTTATGACACGATGATGATGCAGCGATTACCTCATTAATTAACGATTTAAAGAAAATGAAAAGATAATATAAAATCTAAGACATACACATGTCAAAAACCTATTGTATGAGTATATTTCTAACCCTTATCACCTTATACTCGAAATATATAAGTTTGGTACCTTTTAAATCCGAAACTCATTATATAATAATGTAACATTTCATGACTTTCCAAGAGTGCCCCTCCTCTCCTCTTATAAAAGGCCCCACCACTACCACCTTATTCACACCATACAATCCATTTGGCTCGTCCAAACTCTGCCAAAATACTCTTTCAACATTCCTCCCTTCATCCTAGAAGCCTTACTTTAGGCAAAAAATCTCGTCAAGAAACAATTTTGGTTCAAACTGAGGGGAGTTACCCGATTTAAAGGTTATGTCTTCTCTTACGTTGTTTTGTTTTATTTTGATTCTCCAACCCCATAAAATCTTATTATTACCTTATTTTATAACAAAACCAGAATACTAAATATAATTGGATGTTTTTATGTGAATTATTTTATTTACACTTACACACACATTCGTCTAATGGTTAAAGAATAAACTGTTTCTGTGGGTGGCGAATTACTGCCTCACGAAATGTTGATTATTCAATCTTCTTTTAACACCTCTCATGGTGGTCATTATGATGAAACTATTTTTATATATGATATATATTATGTTTTTGTTTTCCTTATAATTCTTTATTTATAATTTATAGCATGACTTTATGATTTCCATTATGGCTAAATGTGATAATTTCATTTTAGGAAGTGCGGACTACCGCCCCCTCAAAGTGATTTGAATCGTTAATGCCATGTGTGGGATATATAAAGGAAAGAGTAAATGGTATTATACATTATATTATAATGGAATTATAGTATAACTTTTTATAATTATAATTTCATTCCATTAAATACGAAATAGAAATGAAAGTAGCGTTCATGCGTACGTACGGCTTACTGTCTCCATGAACGGTGAATTTCATTTCTTACCTCTAAATGTTATGTAATATTATAAATGCATATATATACTGGATATAAATGATATATATGATATATACATAATGAATATAATTCTGGATATAATGGATATTTCACCACATGAAAAACTTGTAATTATAAGAAGTTTATTTTTGACTCAAGTACCAAAGATCGACAAAACGACCATTTTTAACATAAATAATTACATAATGTTCATAACATGGTAATAAGTGATATAAATGGAATAATAAACTTGAAAAAGGTACTTAATCAATTATAAATTAACTCTAGTTTATTATTCAGGAGGATAAAGAACGGTCGAGCCATGTCGGACCCGAGGTAAGGGAACTTCTTAACCCAATTTCCATTATTTGGGTTAATATCCTACTTACAAATTATGTCATGATATTATTATGTCTTATCTGGTATTTATACTTTCTTTATGTGTAAATATAGTGAATACACCGAATATTTCTATTTTATTTAAAAAATGATCTTTTTAAGGGACTTCGTCTCAGTCTCCTTTCATTGAGGCATATTTTGTTTTATACACAACTTTCTTTTATACTGTGTATAAAACCATTTGACTATTATGTTTATTCAAAAGGAATATTTTTATACGAAGAGTTTTACTAGACTAAAAAAGAATGTTTTTTTGTCATATTTATGTGGCGACAATGACTTCTCCACCACCGTGACCATTATTTGAGTTTTGTCTTCCTCTACAAGCCATAACTTTTCTTAAATGAAAAATAGATACCATGTTTTAATTTTCATTTATTTTTGTATTGAAAAAGGTTTTGAAAGTGTTTTTATTACATCAATGTGTTTTATTGATATCTTGTGATTGAAATGTGGAAATGTTATGTTTCCTTTATGCATGTTTTATGTGATATGATTATGTTATGGTTTATAATATGTTTAAACCTATTCATATGAGGAATGCATTGGACTTAATAAGTGACGGGTGGAGCCTGCTATAGCTCCTCGATGCATCGGTAGGTCTCATGAGACAAACTGGTGTCTTGGCACGAGGCCATGACAAAATATTATTTGTAGTCTTGGCACGAGGCCTTGGCAAGGTGGTTATGATAGTATAGCATTATGCATTCCATCATTATGAAAGTGGTTATTGATATTGCATGTGATTATTCGACTAGTAGAATATCCATGTGAATAAGTAAATGGAATTTTTTCATTTTATTTTTTCCATATTATGCTGAAGTTCAGGTTTAAAAGGCTTTTTTTAGTTATACATTTCCTAAAATGTTAATGTTTATTTATAAAAGCTTCCGCTATATTGTTATCCTTACTGAGCATCTGAGCTCACCCCTTACAATGTTTTAATTTTTCCAGGATGTGAAGAAGTATATTATGAATGACCTATAGGGATAGTATGAGGGGATATGAATACAAGATTCTATTGTAGTTTTGTTTTACTTTATGATGTAATGTATGACTTATCAACGTATACAGTGTTTCCATGACTACTAAACTAATCGGTCTTTCGAGACTTGATCTTTTGTGATCATGCAAATGTTACGAAATAATGCACCGACTCTGGGTAACTGGGGCCAGGGTGTTACAGTTGGTATCAGAGGCATTTTAGTACTAACCTTGGAAACTATATTTAGATAAAATCTTATTAGAGCACATAGACCTAAGATAGACTTTGGGAATTAGTATAGAAGAACTTCCTAGAATTTTGGTATTATGGAGATTTTGTGAGTTTTACGAGCAATACATCCCTGTCTGGATACGAGAAGGCAGTGGTGACTCTGGAACATATGTAACATAGGGTAAAACCTGAAAACACAACTTTGATCTAGACTCAAACGGGAACTGGTGCACTACAACAGGCCTTGCTTCACTCTTGGTTATGACACTCCCGGGGGATATGATTAGGAAAATTATCATTTTTTACAAACCATTATGAAGTGTTTATGAGTATATACTTCTTCAAAGAAAATATCTTTTATGATTATGGATTATATCCATAAACCGTTCAATTTACATAAATTATTTTACAAATTTGGAATTATTCATTATAATTCCTAAACTAACCTAGTTTATTCCATTGTATAGAAAGGGCGCCCAGTAGAAGGAATGTGAACTCCATCAATACGTATGATCCAAAGAGTAAGAAGGATCATATCTTTCACGGTATTAATCCAACACTTAGAAGGGAAATAGTCTCCCATGTATTCTCAACATATACAGAAATAGTATCATGTGTTAATAAGATAAGTAAAGAATTCACTGAGACTTATGGCTTCAATGGGAAGAAAGAGAAGAAAAGGATGGAAGAGATAATGATGGATAAAGGGACGAGGGAAAAGAGGAATTTTCCAATATGTGATAACTATGGGAATAAACACCTTGTAACTTGCCTGATGGGAATGAGAGTTTGTTATAAGTTTGGAGAAAATGGAAACCATGTGCGTGACTGCAAGGGTATGAAAAAGTTTTCAAATGTAAAATACTTCATCTGCAAGGAGTGGGGACACTACGAAAACTAATGTCCAAATCATCAGAGTGTATACAAAATGATGTTGTTGGATAATAATCAAGTTATGATACTACCACAGATAAGGAGGAATGATTAGAGTTCTTATATTGTTATTAAATAATTTTTTCATTTGAGTGTTGTATCAATGATGTACTAGTTATTATAATTATGGAGTATATAAGGATAGTACTACAGTAATATTTAGTCAAGGACTTGAGATTGTGTGGAACCAAGAAAAGTGACTCCACATCAGGTTATATTTTTGGAAAATATATGGTTGAGAGAAAGATAAACCATAATATGGTTCTGGTACCAAGATAATGATTTTGGAATAATACATGATTGATTTGGATAAATTATATTGGATATTCTTAACTTCCTTGAAACTAATTAATGATTTGTATACATTTTTGGATAGAAGGAGTATATCTAGTATTTTATAAGGAATTAGGGATCATGAATGTAATCAATAAGGATTTATGGTAATTCATGATGTTGCAGTGTTTTAAATGAATACATGATGAAGGTGTTCACATGTTGTTACACGGAAAAAAGGATCTTCATTATGTTTACCTTCCTTATAAAATTTGGATTGTGAGTTGGACAAAAGTATTTTGGATAACTATAAAGGTTGGAATGGATTAAGTTGAACCTTGGATAGTATTGTTTAATGTTAAAACATTTCTGAATATTATTTTTGGAGTATTATAATACAATAGTTTTAGGAAAAGGACAACCTGCAGGTTGGGGGATAACCCATCGCGTCGGACAAAGCTGTAGGAATCGAACCCACAACCATAGTACGACATGCCTTTATTACCAACCACTAGTCTACAGGAAGTCCATGGTTATTTCAAAATAGTTTTCCTAATCTAAATGGTATGTGGTAATATTTGGAACCTTATACAATTAGGATATATAGAATATTTTTGAGTTCTGTTACCATTTGGAATGAAAGATGGGTTTGTGGTAAAAATTTATTAAATAATGAAAGTATACATGACATGTAACTGTATTTCCTTACGTTCTTAGTAAATATGATAAATAAATTCCTCGACTTTATTAAAGGTAACTCAAAACAAAAACATTGTCAGTTAACTTTTCCAATTGGGGATTTAATGACCCTTTAACCAATCACAAGTTTGTGATTTTCTAGTGGTTAACTTTCTCCTAATCTTGTTTTCTATAACTCTACAACAGAACTTGATGGTTTATTTATCCTCTATATCCATATTTTCAAAGAATCTTAGTATGGGCTATCTCGGGTGATCTTTGTACTTCTCTTTCTTTCTTTTAATGTTATATTTTTATTACCCTTATTTCCGATTTGGGGTTTTCACAAAGGTATTTTCTCTTTGAACCATTTATTTTCAAAGAAAAATTTCAAATTTCGAGGATGCAATTTATTGAAGGAGTGGAGAATGTAACACCCCGAGCTTCCACGATATGCTTCTCTTTCAATAATGCAATAGCTTGCATTGTACGCAAGTTCGAGATTCTAACACACCGTGACCAATCAAAATAGACATTATGAATAGTAATACCCACTTTTTGAAATTATATATATTTTATATTTCAAAATGGACTACATTTTTGGATTCAGAATATCGAAATTATCCTAAGTTGAGTTTTTGGTATTTTTCTGAGAACTTCCAATTATTTATGAATAGTGAAAAATACATAAAAACAACTTTTTAATCAAAATAATTTATAGTGATAAATTATTCTATTTATTGTTTTTAACTTATAATTAGAATATATTTTTACCATTTTATCCAATGGTGTTCATAAGAATTAATTTCACATTGAAATTGGACATAAGCAATTGTCAATCTTTTGATATATATTATTTCTTAACAACACGCTATTTGTTGTGACATCGGGAATTAATTATAAAATTAATTAATGAAAATTTTATGTTTTGAATTCTTTAAAATAGACATCATTTTTGAATTAAGAATATCAATTATATCTTAGGGTAAAATTTTGGCATTATTCTGAAAAACTTCAATTTTTGATGAATAGTGAAACCACTAAGTGGTAGTTAAAAAACTGATTTTTCGATTAAATGAAACATTACCACTTATATGATTTTATTTTCCAAAATCTGAAATATATGGTTGTCATTAGGAAGTAAAATTTGGTTCAATGGGATTAAAATAATTTTTTTGGTGTATAGTAACTTTTAAGTTTAATTAATCTAGATTAAAGGTAATTAGTGAAATTTAAGGTAAAAATGATATTATAAAAATAATAAAATACCCATACACTTGTCCTAACCTTATTTTACGAGTCATGGCAGACCAAGACAATCCATGGGTCAACTTGGGGACCCCATGGATCCACTTGGGAATGAAAATGACATTAATAACTTTTTATTTAAAGTAAAAATAAAATTGTCACAAACATGTGTTGTTTTACTAAAACAATTATTACATGGGGTTATATAAGTTAACTTTTCGACTATAAATATTCATTGAAAAGATAAAAAAACTTCCTACATCATTATATCTATTTTATAATTTTTAGACATTAAATAAATTAATGTTTTTATGACACCATGATGATGTAGCGATTACCTCATTAATTAACGATTTAAATAAAATTAGAAGATAATGTAAAATCTAATACTTAAAATTGTAAAAAACCTATTGGATGAGTATATTTAAAACCCTTTTCACCGTATCCTCGAAATACATAATTGTGGGACCTTTAAAACCCGAAACTCATTATATAATAAAGTAACATTTCATGACTTTCCAAGAGTGCCCCTCCTCCCCTCTTATAAAAGGCCCCCACCACTACCACCTTATTCACACCTTCCAAGCCATTTTGATCAGAAAACCTCTGCCCAAATACTCTCTCAACATTCCTCCTTTCATCATAGAATCCTTAACTTAGGAATAAGGCTCTTCAAGAAACCATTTTGGTTCAAACTGAGGGGAGCTACCCGAATTAAAGGTAATGTCTTCTCTTACGTTGTTTTGTTTTATTTTGATTCTCCAACCCCCTAAACTCTTTTTATTACTTTATTTTGTAACAACACAAGTATCCTAAATATACTTGGATGTTTTTATTAGAAGGATTTTATTTACACATACACACACCTTCATCTATTGGTTAAAGAACATACTGTTTCTCTGGGTGGTGATTTACTGCCTCACAAAACGATGATTGTTCAATCTTCTTTTAACACCTCTCATGGTGGCCATTATGATGAAACTATTTTTATATATGATATATATTATGTTTTTGTTTTCCTTATGATTCTGTATTTTTAATTTATGGCATAAAATTATTATTTCCATTATGGGTAAACACGATAATTTCATTTTAGGAAGTGCGGACTACCGCACCCTCAAAGTGATTTGAATCGTTAATGCCATATGTGAGATGTATAAAGGATGGTGTAAATGGTATTATACATTATATTATAATTTAATTATAGTATACCTTTATATAATTATAATTTCATTCCATTAAATATGAAATAGAAATGAATGTAGCGTTCATGCGTACGTACGGCTTACCGTCTCCATGAAGGGTGCATTTCATTTCATACCTGTAAATGTTATGTAATATGATAAATGAATGGATATACTGGATATATATGATATATATGATATCTAAATCATTAATATAATTCTGGATATAATGGATATTTCACCACATGAACAACTTGTAATCATAAGAAGTTTATTTCTGACTCAAGTACCAAAGATCGACAAAACAATCGTTATTAACATAAATAATTACATAATGTTCATAACATGGTAATAAGTGATATAAAAGGAATAATAAACATGAAAAAGGTTCTTAAGAAATTATAAATTAACTCTAGTTTATTATTTAGGAGGTTAAATAATGGCCGAGTCAAGTCGGACACGAGGTAAGGGAACTTCTTAACCCACTTTCCATTCTTTGGGTTAATCATCTACTTTCAAATTATGTCATGATATTATTATGTCCTATCTGGTATTTATAATTTCATTATGTGTAAATATAGTGAATACACATAATATATCTATTTTATTTAAAAATGTTCTTTGTAAGGGACTTCGTCTCAATCTCCTTTCATTGAGGCATATTTTGTTTTATACACAACATTCTTTTATACTGTGTATAAACCCCTTTGACTTTTACGTATATTCAAAAGGAATATTTTTATATTAAGAGTTTTACTAAATGACAAAAATGAATGTTTTTTGTCGTACGTATGCAGAAACAAAGACTTCTTCACCTCCATGACCATTATTTGAGTTTCGGCTTCCTCTACAAGCCATAACTTTTCTTAAATGAACAATAGATACCATGTTTTAATTTTCATTTATTTTGGTATTGAAAATGGTTTTGAATGTGTTTTTATTACATCAATGTGTTTTATTGATATCTTGTGATTGAAATGTGGAAATGTTATGTTTCCTTTATGCATGTTTTATGTGATATGGTTATGTTATGGTTTAGGATATGTTTAAAACTATTAATATGAGGAATTCATTGGACTTAAAAAGTGATATTAGATGCATCGGGAGGTCTCATGAGACAAAATAGTGTCTTTTCACGAGGCCTTGACAAAATCTTATTTGTAGTCTTGGCACGAGGCCTTGGCTATGTGGTTATGATAGTCTGGCATTATGAATTCCATCATTATGAAAGTTGTTATTGATATTGCATGTGATTATTCGACTAGTAGAATATCCATGTGAATAAGTAAATGCAATTTTTTCATTTTATTTTTGCCATATTATTCTGAAGTTCAAGTTTAAAATTCTTTTGTTTTAGTTATACATTTCCTTAAATGTTAATGTTTATTTATGGATGCTTCCGCTATATTGTTATCCTTACTGAGCATCTGAACTCACCCCTTATAATGTTTTAATTTTTCTAGGATGTGAAGAAATATATTATGAATGACCTACATGGATATTTTGAGGGGATTAGAAGACATGATGTTGTTGTAGTTTTGTTTTACTTTATGATCAAATGTAAGACTTCTGAATGTATCTAGTGTTTCCAAGACTACTAAACTAATCGGTCTTTCGAGACTTGATCTTTTGTGATCATGCCAATGTTACGAAATAATGCACCGACTCTAGGTAACTGGGGTCGGGGTGTTACAGTTGGTATCAGAGGCAGTTTAGTACTAACCTTGGAAGGTAGATTTAGATAAAATCTGATTTGAGCACATATACCTAAGATAGTTATTGAGGATTAGTATAGAAGAACTTCCTAGAATTTTGGTATTATGGATATTTTTTGAGTTTTACGAGCAATACATCCCTATCTGGATACGAGCAGGTAGAGGTGGCTCTGGCACAGATGTACTTAGGGGTAAAACCCGAAAACACCGCTTTGAGCTAGACTCGAAGGGGAACTGGTGCACGACAACGAGCCTTGCTGCACTCTTGGTTACATCACTCCCGGGGGATATGCTTAGGACAATTATAATTTTTTAAAAAACCATTATGAAGGGTTTATGAGTATATACTTCCTCAAAGAATTTTTTTATGATTATGGATTATATCCATAAACCATTCAATATACATAAAGTATTTTACAAGTTTGGAATTATTCATTGCAATTCATAAACTAACCTAGTTTATTCCATTGTATAGAAATGGCGCCCATAGAAGGAATGTGAACTTCATCAATACGTATGATCCAAAGAGTAATAAGGATCATATCTTTCAAAGTATTAAGCCAACATTTAGAAGGGAAATAGTCTCCCATGTGTTCTCAAAATAAGAAGAAATAGTATCATGTGTTAATAAGATAAGTAAAAAATTCTCTGAGACTTATGGATTTGAAGGGAAGAAAGAGAAGAAAAGGATGTAAGAGAGAATGATGGATAAAGGGATGAGGGAAAAGAAGAATTTTACAATATGTGATAACTGTAGGAAGAAACATCTTGGAACTTGCCTGAAGGGAATGAGAGTTTGTTATAAGTGTGGAGAAAAAGGACACCAACTGCATGACTGCAAGGGTATGAAAAAGGTTTCAAATGTACAATGATTCATCTAAAAAGAGTGGGGACACTATGCAAACCAATGTCCAAATCATCAAAGTATGCCCAAAATGATGTTATTGGATAATAATCAAGTTAGGATACTACCACAGATGAGGAGGAATGATTATATTTCTTAGGTTGTTATTACTGAATTTTGTCATTTGAGTGTTGTATCAATTATGTACTAGTTATAATAATTATAGAGTATAAATAGATAGTACTGCTGTACTATTTCATAAAGGACTTTAGATTTTGTGGAACCAAGAAAAGTGACTCCACAGCAGGTTACATTTTTGGAAAATATATGGTTTAGAGAAAGATAAACCATAATATGGTTTTGATACTGAGATAGTGATTTTGGAATAATACATGATTGATTTAGATAAATTATTTTGGATATTCTTAACTTCCTTGAAACTGATTAATGATTTGTATACATTTTTGGATAGAAGGATTATATCTAGTATTATATAAGGAATAAGGGATGATGAATGTAATCAATAATGATTTATGGTAATTCAGGATGTTGTAGTGTTTTAAAAGAATACATGATGAAGGTGTTCACATGTTGTTATGCGGAAAAAAGGATCTTCATTATTTTTACCTTCCTTATAAAATTTGGACTGCGAGTTGAACATAAGTATTTTGGATCACTCTAAAGGTTGGAATGGATTAATTTGAACCTTGGATAGTATTGTTTAAGGTTAAAACATTTCTGAAGATTATTTTTGGAATATTAAAATTCTATAGTTTTAGGAAAAGGACAACCTGCAGGTTGGGGGATAACACGTCGCGTTGGACAAAGCTGCAGGAATCGAACCCACAACCATAGTGAGACATGCCTTTATTACCTACCACTAGCTTACCAGAAGTCCTTGGTTATTAAAAAATAATTTTCCAGATCTAAATGGTATGTGGTAATATTTGGAACCTTATACAATTAGGATAAATAGAATATTTTTGAGTTCTGTTACCATTTGGAGTGAAAGATGGGTTTGTGGTAAAAATTTATTAAAGAATGAAAGTCTACATGACAAGTAAGTATATTTCCTTATGTTCTTAGTAAATCTCTTCAATAAATTCGTCAACATTATGAAAGGTAACTTAAAATGAAAACATTGTCGGTTAACTTTTCCAACTGGTGATTCAATGACCGTTTACCCAATCACAAGTTTGTGATTTTATTGTGGTTAACTTTATCCTAATCCGGTTTTCTACAACTTTCCATCAGACCATGATGTGTTTTTTTCATCCATATCCATATTTTCATAGAATCTTAGTATGGGCTATCTCAGGTGACCTTTGTACTTCTCTTTCTTTCTTTTAATGTTATATTTTTATTAACCTTATTTCCGATGTGGGTTTTCCACAAAGGTATTTTCTATTTTCAACCTTTTATTTTAAAATAAAAATTTCAAATTTCGAGGACGTAATTTATTGAAGGAGGGGATAATGTAACACCCCAAGCTTCCATGATACGCTTCTCATCCAATAATGCAATATCTTGCATTGTACGCAAGTTTGAGATTCTAACACACCAAGACCAATCAAAAAAGCCATTATGAATAGTAATACCCACTTTTTGAAATTATATATATTTTATATTTCAAAATTGACCATATTTTTGGATTCAGAATATCTAAATTATCCTATGTTGAAATTTTGGTATTTTTCTGAGAAATTCAAATTTTTTATGAACAGTGAAAAATACTTAAAAACAACTTTTTAATCAAAATAATTTATAGTGATAAATTATAATTTTGAGTGGTTTTAAAGAATAATTAGAATTTATTTTTACCATTTTATCCAATGGTGTTCATTAGAATTAATTTCACTTTGAAATTGGACATAAACAATTGTCAATATTTTGATATATATTGTTTATTAAAAACACGCTATTTGTTGTGACAGTGGGAATTAGTTATAAAATTAATTAATGAAACTTATATGTTTTTAATTTTTGGAAAATAGAAATCATTTTTAATTCAGAATATCAATTATATCTTAGGGGTGATATTTTGGCATTGTTCTGAAAAACATAAATTTTTGATGAATAGTGAAACCACTAAGTGGTTGTTAAAAAATTGATTTTTCTTTTAAATGAAACATTACCACTTCTGTGATTTGATTTTCAAAAATCCGACATACATGGTTGTCATTATAAAGTAAAATTTGGTTCAATGGGATTAAAATAATTTTTTAGTGAATAGTAAATTTTAAGTTTAATTAATCGCAATTAAAGGTAATTTGTGAAATTTAATGTAAAAATGATATTATAAAAATATGAAAATACCCTTACACTTGTCCTACCCTTATTTTATGAGTCATGTCTGACCAAGAAAATCCATGGGTCAACTCGGGGTCCCCATGGAGCCACTTGGTTATGAAAATGAAATTAATAACTTTTAATTTAAAATAAAAATAAAATTGTCACAAACATGTGTTGTTTTACTAAAACAATTATTACATGGGGTTATATAAGTTAAATTTTTGACTATAAATATTTATTGGAAATATAAAAATATTTCCTATATCATGAATTTTTTTTATAATTTTTATAGAATAAATAAATTAAATTTTTATGACACCATGATGATGCAACGATTACCTCATTAATTAAAGATTTAAATAAAATGAAAAGATAGTGTAAAATCAAAGATGTAAACTTGTCAAAAACCTATTGTATGAGTATTTTTCGAACCCTTATTACCTTATACTCGAAATATATAAGTGTGGGACCTTTAAAATCCGAATCTCATTATATAATAAAGTAACATTTCATGACTTTCCAAGAGTGCCCCTCCTCTCCTCTTATAAAATGCCCCCACCACTACCACCTTATTCACACCTTCCAAGCCATTTGGATCGGCCAACCTCTACTCAAATACTCTCTCAACATTCCTCCCTTCATCCTAGAAGCCTTACCTTAGGCAGAAATCTCTTCAAGAAACCATTTTGGTTCAAACTGAGGGGAGTTACCCGATTTAATGGTAATGTCTTCTCTTACGTTGTTTTGTTTTATTTTGATTCTCCAACCCCTAAACTCTTTTAATTCCTTTATTTTGTAACAACACCAGTATAATAAATATAATTGTATTTTTTTATGAGAATTATTTTATTTACACTTACACACACCTTCGTCTAATGGTTAAAGAACATACTGTTTCCATGGGTGGCGAATTACTGCCTCACGAAACGATGATTGTTCAATCTCCTTTTAACACCTCTCATGGTGGCCATTATGATGAAAATATTTTTATATATGATATATATTATATTTTTGTTTTCCTTATGATTATTTATTTTTAATTTATGGCATAACTTTATGATTTCCATTATGGGTAAACACGATAATTTCATTTTATGAAGTGCGGACTACCGTCCCCTCAAAGTGATTTGAATCGTTAATGCCATACATGGGATGTATAAAGGATGGAGTAAATTGTATTATAAATTATACAATACTGGAATTATAGTATACCTTTAT
The DNA here is from genome assembly GCA_963277665.1 of Viscum album. Lineage (NCBI taxonomy): Eukaryota > Viridiplantae > Streptophyta > Magnoliopsida > Santalales > Viscaceae > Viscum > Viscum album. The sequence goes on from OY728140.1 coordinate 711,391,028, forward strand.
ATAATTATAATTTCATTCCCTTAAATATTAAATAGAAATGAAAGTAGCGTTCATGCGTACGTACGGCTTACCGTCTCCATGAACGATGAATTTCATTTATCACCTCTAAATGTTATGTAATATTATAAATTCATGTATATACTGGATATATATGATATATATGATATCTACATAATGAATATAATTCTGGATATAGTGGATATTTAACCACATGAACAACTTGTAATTATAAGAAGTTTATTTTTGACTCATGCACCAAAGATCGACAAAACGGCCGTTATTAACATAAATAATTACATAATGTTCATAACATGGTAATAAGTGATATAAAAGGAATAATAAACTTGAAAAAGGTTCTTAAAAAATTAGAAATTAACTCTAGTTTATTATTCAGGAGGTTAAATAATGGTCGAGTCATGTCGGACATGAGGTAAGGGAACCTCTTAACCCAATTTCCATTCTTTGGGTTAATCTTCTACTTTCAAATTATGTCATTATATTATTATGTCCTCTTTGGTATTTATAGTTTATTTATGTGTAAATATAGTGAATATACATAATAGATGTATTTTATTTAAAAAGTTATCTTTGTAAGGGACATCATCTCAATCTTCTTTCATTGAGGCATATTTTGTTTTATACACAACTTTATTTTTTACAGTATATAAAACCCTTTGACATTTATGTTTATTCAAAAGTAGTCTATTTATATGAAGTGTTTTACTAAACGACAAAAAGGAATGTTTTTTTTCGTACGTATGCGGCGACAACGACTTCTCCTCCGCCGTGACAATTATTTGAGTTTTGGCTTCCTCTACAAGCCATAACTTTTCTTAAATGAAAAATAGATACCATGTTTTAGTTTTCTTTTATTTTGGTATTGAAAATGGTTTTGAAAGTGTTTTTATTACATTAATGTGTTTTATTGATATCTTTTGATTGAAATGTGGAAACGTTACATTTCCTTTATGCATGTTTTATGCGATATGATTATGTTATGGTTTATGATATGTTTAAACCTATTCAGATGAGGAATGCATTGGACTTAATAAGTGATGGGTGGAGCCCGCTATAGCTCCTCGATGCATCGGTAGGTCTCATGAGACAAACTAGTGTCCTGGCATGAGGCCTTGACAAAATCTTATTTGTAGTCCTGGCATGAGGCCTTGGCTATGTGGTTATGATAGTATGGAATTATGAATTCCATCATTATGAATGTGGTTATTGATATTTCATGTGATTATTCGAATAATAGAATATCCATGTGAATAAGTAAATGATGTTTTTTCATTTTATTTTTTCCTTATTATGCTGATGTTCAAGTTTAAAAGGCTTTTGTTTTAGTTATACATTGCCTTAATTGTTAATTTTTATTTATGAAATCTTCCACTATAATGTTATCCTTACTGAGCATCTGAGCTCACCCCTTCCAATGTTTTAATTTCTCCAGGATGGGAAGTAGTATATTATGAATGACCTGTAGGGATAGTATGAGGGGATATGAAGACTAGATGTTGTTATAGTTTTGTTTTATTTTATGATTTAATGTAAGACTTATGAATGTATCTAGTGTTTCCAAGACTACTAAACTAATCGGTCTTTCGAGACTTGATCTTTTGTGATCTTGCCAATGTTACAAAATAATGCATCGACTCTGGGTAACTAGGGTCGGGGTGTTACATTTGGGATCGAGAAACCACCCACACGTTGAAGTGATGCTCACTCCCAAGCACTATTTTATTTCCTTTATGGGAAACGCTCAATTCCTCACCCTCCATGGCATGAAATTAGACATGTAATGATCTTCTTTTCACCACAGCATCACCCCCATGGATCTTCATTCAAAGAATCCCTCCTCACATGAAAAAAGTATTTAACAGAGAACTCACCCATCATGCTTCCCTTAAAAATAATTTTAAGAGGATCATCATTAAATAACATATTATTTAATGAAAAAAATTGATTTACATCAAGAATATCCTAAAGAAAAATGGGTGTTCCACTTTCATCCCTAAAAGAAATATTCGGAGTAGGCCACCCTGAGATCAACAACATGCTTGCCACCCAATCAGGAAGCTAGAAGTTGATATCCCTTCTCTCCACCAACCATCTAGAATGATGGTTGAGAAACAGTATTGTTGACCTCACCTGTTTTGATAATCCCAATCTTGTATTCATATGTTTTGATAATCCCAATCTTGTATTCATATGTTTTGAAAATCCCAATTATGTGTTCATATATTATGATATTCACAATTACTATTGATCTACACTTTAATTCTTTCAAATCGATGATCAAGTTAATAATAATGTTAAAATAATTTCGGATTTATGTTAATCTCGATTATCCATGTTTATATAAGTTTTGAAATGATTCTAAGTGAATTAGATGTGTTTTGTATAAGACAGTGAAGTGTAAGTATCACTGACCTAAACAGAGCTACCGATGTATAGAGCTACCGACAGCCAGAGCTACCGATAGACAGAAAGCTAGCGATATGAATAATATCGAGAGCTACCGATATACAGAGAGCTACCGATATGTATAATATCCAGAGCTACCGATAGACAGAGAGCTACCGATATGCATAATAGCCAGAGCTACCGATGTATAGAGCTACCGACATCCAGAGTTACCGATAGACGGATAGCTACCGACATCTAGAGCTACTGATAGAAAGAGAGCTACTGATATGCATAATAGCCAGAACTACCGATAAGAGCTACTGATAAGAGCTACCGATAAGAGCTACCGATAAGAGCTACCGATAAGAGTTAGAGAAACTGATAGAACTAAGTTCATCGAGCTACTGATAAACCGAAGAGTTTGAAGAGCTACCGATGGAATATCTTATACAGAGTCAACCGTACACGTCTACAAACAAACGACTACCTATAATTAACTGCAGAGTCAAATCCTATATCCTCGACACTAATTTTTTATTTACCTAATGGATACATTTGTTACTTTTGATGCATGTAATGTTATTAAATGATTTATGTTGCCATTTCAGGAAACCATACCAAGTACGATTAAAAAGGATAATCATTCCTTCTTCTAGTCAAGATAGAGGCATAAAAGAAAACATGTATGTATCAGAGAAAATTATACAAGAAACTTGAAGAGATTGAGCACACGGGAACACACTTGCGATCAAGCTCAAAACGTGCCAAGAACAACTGGAGAACTTTCACTCACAAGACTACTACTACCAGACTCCAGAATAAAAAGCATACATCGAGAAATCTATGCTAAAGAAGAACTACACAGAACACTTCATTTTCTGAGTTGATAACCAATCTGAACCTGGAAGCACTGAAAGAAGAAACGATACTCTGTTTTTCAGTCAAATACCAGAGAAGGACTCAGAAAAATTTCTGATCAAATCCAAAGGAGTCCAGAGCTGCACTGAAATCACTAGAGCCATTCTAAACTCTATATCTTGCTCTAAGTGATTTAGTATTTGCATTACGAGCAGTGTGTGTAGCTTGTTAATTATCACACAGACTGTCTCCTGAACCTTAACTGGAGGATTTTTAAATCCTCACTCACAATCTTTATATTCTTTATTTCCCACTGTGGATAGTGGTAGAGGTCGAGTGTGACCTGTACAACTTTGAGCTGGTGTTTGTTATCCCACTTATAACTGTGGTAGAGGTATCTTGACCTGAACAGTGTGATCACTGTTGTTAACCTAGATCCAGGGTGTGGATCACTTTATATAAATTTTGAGAGGACTAAGTCTCGACTTGAGACTGAACCTCTTGGTTAACTCTTGTGTTTTTAGTAAAAATCTATTTTCATACTATATACATTCATTTCATATTCCACTGCTATTACTTTGAAATATAATTTATTTTCAAAGCTACTTTGATAGTTAAACTCGCAAGTGTTTATATTTATTGTAAACCAGTAAGTTAGTTTCAAAAGTTAATTTAATCATAAGATTAAGTAAACTGATAATTAATCAATCTTTGAGAAACTAATTGAACCATTATAATCTGTATAAATTCACTATAGTTTAATTTGTTTTTGAAATTGGGGGATTTTAATAGAAATTGTTTTTAGCAGAAATTTTAATTGGAACTCAATTCACCCCCCTCTTGAGTGTCCACTCCGACCGGCATTTGGTATCAGAGGTTGTGTGTTTTTCAAAATTTTTTATTTACTCTCTTCTTTTAAACTGTGATTTTAGTTGTATTTTAAAGTTCTTAAAATTTCTGTTATTTCTAAATTTTTTTCTCTTTAAATTTTTTTTATAATGGATAATAGACTTGAGGGTGCTGCTACTAACCGGCCACCTTTCTTTAATGGAAATAACTATGCTCAGTGGAAACATAAAATGAAAATTCATCTAGAAAGCATGAGTTTTGATATTTGGACTGCTATTGAATCTGAATACAAAATTCCCACTATTGATAGATCTACATGGGATGAACCTACAAAGACTGCTTACAATAATAATTGTAAATCTATGAATGCTATGTACTGTGCTCTAGGATATGAAGAATTTAATAGAATTTCTGCATGCAAAACTGCTTTTGAAATTTGGGATACCTTGGCTGTTTCTCATGAAGGAACAAATAAGGTTAAAGAAATGAGATTGAACACTTATACTATTAAGTATGATAATTTTAAAATGAAGTCTGATGAACCTATTTCTGACATGTATCTCAGGTTTAATGAGATATTCAACACGATGAATTCACTCGGAAAAGCTGTTCCAGCAAAGGAACAAATTATCAGAATCTTGAGATGTCTACCTGACCAAGGGAGAGGCACATCTGTCTCAATCAGAGAATCATGTGACATTACTGCTCTACCTGTCAAAGAACTTATTGGCAAATTGATGATGTATGAAGAAGAGCTCAAGGTAAACAAAGAGGAAGATGATGAACCGAAAAGAAAATCTGTAGCTTTCAAGTCTACTGCTTTGAAGAGTAAGGAGAAGGAGAAAATACAAATGGAGGATGAGAGTTCAACAAGTGAAAACTCAGAGTATGACAGTGATGCAGAAATGGATCAGATAGCCAGGAGATTCAAGAAGTTCTATAGGAAAAATAAATTCTTTAGGAAAACAAATTACAAAGGAAAGTATGATCAACAAGGAAAATCGAAAAAGGATTGGAAGAAAGCTGACAGAACTGATGAAGTTGTCTGCTACGAATGCAAGCGAAAAGGACATATCAAAGCAGACTATCCAAAGATAAAATTAAAAAAGAGATATTATTACAAATACAAGAAGTACAATAATTTCATGAAGGCTACCTAGAGTTCTTCATAAGACAACACAAGTGAAGCCGAATCTTTGGACTCTGAAAGGAATCGAGCCAACATGTTTTTCATGACAAATACTTCTGAGGTAAAATCTGACACTCCTATTTTAAATTCATATTATTCTGGAGATGATTCTGATTCGGAATACATTTCAAAATCTAAACTATTTGAATACTGTGACTTGTTAGAAGAAACCTGTAATGAGCTTAAAGACAAATACAAAGGTTTAAAGAAATAGTATGCTTTAAGTGTTAAGCATAAATCTGATCTTGATATAGAAAGGGAAAATAATGCTCAACTATTAAAGGAAAATACAGAACTAAAACTGTCAAATGAGCAACTCAGAAAGGACATAGAAAAATTCAAAAATGGAAAGGATTCTCTAACTCAAATGCTAGGAAATCCAGTTGCACCTAGATATGCTACTGGTTTAGGATACCAACCTGGGCAGAGACAGTTCACCAGAACCTGATTTATTCCTAAGTCTGAAACAAATATTTCTAGTTCAAGTTTTGGAAATTCATATGCTTCAATAGGATATTCATATGGTTATAGACCAAATAATGTTTATCTTTCAAAATCTGTTACTTCTGTTAATTGTATGAAACCTATAAAACAAATCTGGGTACCTAAAGCCCTGATTGCTAAACTATCTAGACCCAAGAAAATCTGGGTACCAAAGTCATTTCCTGTTTAAATCTATTTTATAGGAGACCTGCTTGAAGAGCTGTCACAAGAAGATATGGTATTTAGACAGTGGGTACTCAAGACACATGACTGGAGATTATTCTTGCTTCAAGAGCTTAATAAAGGTTGATGGAGGTCATGTCACCTTTGGTGACAACTCTAAAGGAAAAATCATCGGCCTAGGCCAGATTGGTAACACTGACTCATTATTAATTTCTAAAGGTTTATTTGTTGATGGACTTAAATATAATTTGCTTAGTATATCTCAATTATGTGATGATGGTTTCAATGTCAAGGTTGAAAATGATTCCTGTGATGTTTTTAACTCCAAAAATGCTTTAGTATTTTCTACTCTAAGGAATGAAAATGTTTATGCTATTGATTTAAATTCTTTAGCTAAACAAAATATTCCTTGTTTGAATGCTTTTCATAAAGAATCTTGGCTATGGCACAGAATATTAGGACACTGAAACATTCACTCACTTAGAAAACTGGCTAGGAAAGACTTAGGTAGAGACTTACCTAATTTAGAATTCCCAAATGAAAAAGTGTGTAATCCCTGTCAAAAGGGAAAACAACACAAAGTTTCTTTTAAATCAAAGAAAGAAGTCTCAACTTCTCAACCACTTGAGTTGGTTCACATGGATTTTTTTGGACCATCAAGAGTTTCTAGTTTAAATGGGAAGCACTATGTCTATGTTCTAGTAGATGACTTCTCTAGATACACTTGGGTATATTTCTTAGCTCACAAAAGTGAATCTTATTCTTCCTTTGTTTAATACTCCAAGTCTGTAGAAAGTCTTAGTGGACTCAAAATTAAGACCCTGAGAAGTGATCATGGCCGTGAGTTTGAAAATAAAGACTTTGAATCTTATTGCTTACACAATGGCTAAACTCATAACTTTTCAGCTCCTAGGACACCTCAGCAGAATGGAGTAGTAGAAAGGAGGAACAGAACCCTTCAAGAAATAGCTAGAACCATGCTCAATGAATATGAACTTCCTATTTACTTTTGGACTGAAGCTGTAAATACAGCTTGTTATGTTATCAATAGAGTCTTGATCAGACCTGTTCTTAAGAAAACCCCTTATGAGTTGTGGAACAATAGGAAGCCTACGGTTAACTACTTCAGATTTTTTGGTTGCAAAGTCTTTATTCTTAACACAAAGGATAATCTGGACAAGTTTGCTTCTAAAAGTGATGAAGGAATTTTTCTGGGTTACTCTACTTCAAGTAAAGCTTATAGAGTGTTCAATAAGAAATCCAAATGTGTGGAAGAATCTGTTCAAATCAAATTCTATGAAACCGATCCACATGAGCCTAAAACCTCTCTTGAGAATCTTGAAGAAGATTTGTCTGTTCTGGACCTTAATGATAAATCCAAAAAACCTGTTATAAAAACTTCCAGTTTTGGAATTTTTCCAGAATCTGTTTCAGTCGAACCAGAACCTACTGATGAACCTGAAGTGTCTAGTCCAACCTTTACTAGATCAACAAGAATTCTAAAGAATCATCCTTTGGATGATGTTGTTGGTAATATTCATAGAGGAACACAGACTAGAGCTTCTCTAAGAAATCAGGTTAAACATCAAGATTTTCTCTCCCAGCTAGAACCCAAAAATATTAATGATTCTATCGTTGATGAATTCTGGGTAATGGCTATGCAAGAAGAGTTAAATCAATTTTAAAGAAACAAAGTCTCGGAATTAGTTGACAGACCTAAGGACACACTAAAAATAGGCAGTAAATGGGTTTTTAGAAATAATGTTGATGAATCAGGAAACATAGTTAGAAACAAAGCTAGTCTAGTTTCACAAGGATATAGTCAAGAAGAAGGCATAGACTATGAGGAGACCTCTGCACCTGTAGCTAGACTAGAAGCCATTAGGATTTTACTTGCATATGTTGCACATCTAAATTTCAAGTTATATCAAATGGATGTCAAAAGTGCATTTCTAAATGGTTTTATAATTGAAGATGTTTTTGTAGAACAACCTCCTGGATTTATGAACCCCCATTTTCCAAATCAAGTTTTTATACTTTCTAAAGCTTTATATGGCTTAAAACAAGCTCCAAGAGCTTGGTATGATAGACTCAGCAACATTATTATTTCAAAAAAATTTACTAAAGGGTTTGCTGATCCAACTCTTTTTATTAAAAGAATTTCTAAAGATGTTTTAGTTGTACAAATCTATGTTGATGATATTATTTTTGGATCGTCTAAACATTCTTTATGTACTGATTTTTCAAAAAGAATGCAAAATGAATTTGAAATGAGTTTAATGGGAGAACTTAAATACTTTCTTGGATTTCAAGTATTTCAAAATGAAAATGGTATTATTTTGAATCAAAGTAAATATACATATGATCTTTTAAAACGTTTTGGTTTGGATAGTATTAAGGAGAGTGAAACTCCTATGAGTACAATCTGTAAATTGGATACAGATGAAACTGGGAAACCAGTGGATCAAACCAATTATAGGGGTATGATTGGTAGTTTACTTTATCTTACTGCTAGTCGACCAGATATTATGTTCAGTGTATGTATGTGTGCAAGATTTCAAGCTAACCCGAAAGAATCTCATTTGCTTGCTGTTAAAAGAATTTTCAAGTATCTCAAACATACTGTTAACCTTGGTTTATTTTATCCAAAAGGACAATCCTTTGAGTTAATGAGTTATTTAGATGCTGACTTTGCTGGTTGCAAATTAGACAGAAAAAGCACTTCAAGAACATGTCATTTATTAGAAAAATCCTTAGTATCTTGGTGTAGTAAAAAGCAGAATTATGTAGCTCTATCCACTGCCGAAGCAGAGTATATAGATCCTGGTAGTTGCTGTGCACAAATTCTGTGGATGAAACACACTCTCTTGGACTATGGATATGATTTTAAGCATGTTTTGATTAACTGTGACAACACTAGTGCAATAAACATCTCGAAGAACCCTGTATCTCACTCAAGAACCAAACACATTGATGTAAGGCATCATTTTCTGAGAGATCATTATCAAAAGGTTGATATTTCTCTTGAATTTATCGGCACTGAACATCAATTGGCCAACATTTTCACTAAACCCTTAAGTGTGGATAGGTTATGTTACATTAAGCACAAGATGGGGATGTTTAATCTTCACCGATAGAAATCCTCACCAATAAAAATCCTCACCGATAGAAATCCTCATCGATAAAAATCCTCACCGATAGAAATCATCACCGATAGAAATCCTCACCGATAGAAATCCTCACCGATAGAAATCCTCACCGATAAAGCGCTTTTTTAATTCTCTTTGTCTGCCGTCAAGAATCTGAACCGTTTTTTTTATTATTTTATTTTTATTCATTTAACTTATGATTCCTAAATGATAAAACTATGTCTAAGCCGTTTCTCACTCCACTGAACCCAAAACCTTTTACCTTAGAACCTTAGAACCCGAACCCTCTGCGAACATGAGATCCCTCGAACCAGTGATGGCAAAAACCAAAATTCCTGTCATCCGAGACGACTGTGTTGAGCCAAAAGCAAAAAGGCAGAAGTCCGAGCCAAAAGAGAGTAGTGCTGTTAGAACTAGGTCAGGAAGGAGACCAGTAAATCCTCATCTGCAAAATAGATCTATTGTGATCGAAAAACAGCTGTGTGTAGACTGGTTGCTGCCCAGCAAATCCTTGGTGCTCGAAGTTCTGGAAGCTTAGAGATGGGTAGACTGCTTTTCAAATAACAACGGTCCCTACTACCCAAAGTTGGTAAAACCATTTTACGAGTTTGTAAGTTTCGAGAAGTTAGATAATGAGAACCGAGTATCTTCGTTTGTAAATGGTAAAGTGATATCATTTTCATCAGTGGAATGGGCCGATTGATTAAAAGTTCCACATGAAGGTGTGTCTGGATATGTATCAAGAGCAATGCCACCTACCAGTGACATTTTTGATCATGAGACCGCGTTGAAAGAACTGACTGGTGATGGAACTCCAAGGCTAGTGGTTGCTGCAGAAATGGATGGAGAGAACATATTACTATTCAAGTTTGTTCAACATGTGTTGATACCAAGGAGAGGAGACTTTGCTAATTTGAGATATCAAGATATCTATCTCCTACATATTTTGAGACATGATGTCAAAGTCAATTTGTGCAGATTGGTGATGAGTCAAATGGAAGATATGACAAGGCCGAAATCAAATACTAACGCCCTATTCTTTGCTAAGCTGATTTCTGTAATGATCAAAGTGAAAGGGATAACTGAGCCTCAAGATGAGACCGTTGTAGTGAAGAGAAAATTTTGTATCACTACTACAGTTTTTAAATATATGAAGATTAATTGGAATCCGTGGAGAGGATAATGGGTCAATGATGACCAAAAGGTATATGATAAATTTAATCCTATGGATTATCATTCAAGGCCAAAGGATAAAAGAGATCCTGGTCTAGGACTTGATGAAGAGGAACCTGAGTATAGTGATGAGTCAGAAGAAGAAGAAGAATAAGAAGAAGAATAAGAGGAAGAAACTCCTATGGATGATGGAGGAGATCCTGACTTGCCTCCAAGCCTTGTTGCTGAAATTATATCTTTAGAAAAGGAAGTGCTAGCAGAAGTGGAGACACCTGCTAATGAGGAAGACCAGTCAGTCTCTGAGCATGTAGAGGAAAAAAAGAATGTCTCTAAATTATCTGATTCTGCTGAATTGAGTCTGAGTCCAGTTATTGGAAGCTCAGTTGTACCTTCTATGGATGAAGAAAGAGAAAGAGGAGAAGTTGTACCTATTCCAGAAAATCATCTTGCAGCTGCAGAGATGGAAGTTGTTGTGGAAGATTCTGATGAAGAAAGACCAGCGGAGAATGTAGTTCCTATATATGAGAATGCACCCATTGAGGGGGAGCATCACACCGTGTTTGGAAATGTTACAATGACTATCGAGTCCGAAGACTGGGTAGAAGACCCAGGTTTTATAGTCTTTGGTTTGGATTATCCCGATTCGGATAATGAAGTATCTTTGAATAGACCAAAGATTAGCTATGACATCAATCCTGAGTTATTACCTGCTGATGTGGTCTGAGTACATGATTTAGATGTGCTGAAAGAAAATCTCAAAGTCAGTTTTGTAGAAGAAGTAAAGACAATGGAATCTTTTTTAGTATCCTCGATTCAATCAGTCATGGCTGACTCTGTAGTCAGTTTAGCTTCTGAAAGAGTATCTACTATAGTTTCTCCTACTGATTTTATTACAAAGTCTGACCTCTAATCCCTAAAGCATGAGCTGAAGGAATCCTTCAGTGCCTCTGTTGCTGAGACAAATCACTATTTTGGTGAAGAAATGAAGATGTTAGAAAGGTCTTTTGAGCTTTCTCTTGGTTGCAATCTGTCAACTTTTGTGGGTGAGAAAATGGAAGAATTAAATGAGTGCCACACTCAAACTTCTAGGCTAGAAGCAGATCTTGAGGCTCTACGGATATCTGTTGTTTCCTTAGACTCTTTCATGAGTTCAAAATATCAAGCTCCAAAAGATTTAGCCTATGTGAAGAGTGTTGTAAGTCAGCTGGTCTCAGTGTTTGAAGCCTTCAAAAATATATGAAGGATCATGTCAAAAACCAGGACTCTCAAATGCAAAATCTGATTAGTGGGTTGACCAAAAGCTTCAAAGAAACTGTATCCTTCTCTGTTGGTCCTCTAGTTCCAAAACCTGCAATTGATCTGAATCAATTTCGTGCTCTGATGAAGGAGGATCTTGGTTCTATTTCAACCAGTGGCTCTGTGGATTCATCAGATTTAAGTCGAGTTGTGCTGTCTACCAGGGATTCAGCCAGAGAAATAATGAAAATCATCTAGGACTACATGAGAGAGGCCTCTTCTTCTCAAGAGGAAATCAAGAATAAGGTGGATACTTATTTTGAAAAGGTTTATACCAAGAAATAACTGACCAACAATTTCAAACTTCTGCTTGAGAATCTAAAGTTACCTCCAGTGTCTCAGGCCTTCAAAGAGCAAGTTAGTATGCTCAGGGAGCTTACTCCTGCTTTGGATAAATTCATTGAAAATAGAGATGATTTTTTGTCTGCAATGGAGAGAGGAGGAAGAATTATAATGGATTTCAGAAACCTGTTGTTGCCCTTCCTGCATGTGGATGCCAGACCGGTCATTGTACCTCCTGTTTTTCCTGCCTCTGCCTCTACTATGTCTCCAGTTCAGATGACTCCTGCTCAATCCATAAGAAGTCTCACACCTATGATAACTCAAAGGAATTCCCAATACAGGCCCGACACTGTATCCGTTGCTCAGCTTCCTCTGATCATTTCTGGAATTCCAAAGTCCTCCCCAGTATCCTCCACACCTGAATTCTCTTTTGATCCCAAGGGAAAATATCACATTGAATATATGGATTGATAAATTGGCAAGGATGTTTGATAGGAATCTTTTTTTTCTATTATGTTTATGTAATTTTTTTCTGATCTAATACAAATTCCTTTCTTTCCACTATCTTAGTTTAACAGTTTTCTATGTTTGGTTTCCCACTTTTTGATTATCACAAAGGGGGAGAACTATAAAGAGGGGGAGAGAAAAAGGGGGACAAATATAAAAGGGGAGAGATATGATCAAAGGGTGATCCTTTGATATTATATCCTCTTTCCTCTGATACTGTTTTATTTGATAAATTTTAATATTAATGTTATACTATCTAATACTATATTCTCACTTTTTTAAAATGGCCATATCATAAGTTGTGATTATCAAAAAGGGGGAGATTTCTGACCTCACCTGTTTTGATAATCCCAATCTTGCATTCATATGTTTTGATAATACAAATCTTGTATTAATATGTTTTGACAATCCCAATTATGTGTTCATATATTATGATATTCACAATTACGGTTGATCTACACTTTAATTATTTCAAATCGATGATCGAGTTAATAATAATGTTAAAATAATTTCTGATTTATTTTCATCTCGATTATCCATGTTTATATAGGTTTTGAAATGATTCTAAGTGAATTAGATATGTTTTTCATAAGACAGTCAAGTGTAAGTATCACTGACCTGAATAGAGCTACCGATGCATAGAGCTACCATCAGCCAGAGCTACCGATAGATAGAGAGCTACCGATATGCACAATAGCCAGAGCTATAGATAAACAGAGAGCTACCGATATGCATAATAGCCAGAGCTACTGATAGATAGAGAGATACTGATATGCATAATACCCAGAGCTACCGATTGAGAGAGAGCTACCGATATGGATAACAGCCAGAGCTACCGATGCATAGAGCTACCGACAGCCAGATCTACTGATAGACGGATAGCTACCGACAGCCAGAGCTACCGAGAGACAGAGAGCTACCGATATGCATAATAGCCAGAGCTACCGATAAGAGCTACCGATAAGAGTTACCGATAAGAGCTACCGATAAGAGCTACCGATAAGAGCTAGAGCAACCGATGGAACAAAGATCATCGAGCTACTGATAAACCGAAGAGTTTGAAGAGCTACCGATGGAAGATCCTACACAGAGTCAACCGTACACGTCTACAAACAAACGAATACCTATAATTAAATGCGAAGTCAAATCCTATATCCTCGACACTATTTATTTATTACACTAATGGATACATTTGTTACTTTTGATGCATGTAATGTTATTAAATGATTTCTGTTGCCATTTCAGGAAAAAGTACCAAGTACGATTAAAAAGGATAATCATTCCTTCTTCTAGTCAAGAAAAATGCATAAAAGACAATGTGTATGTATCAGAGAAAAGTAGACAAGAGACTTGAAGAGATTGAGCAAACGGGAACACACTTTCGATCAAGCTCAAAACGTTCCAAGAACAACTGGAGAACTTTCACTCACAAGACTACTACTACCAGACTCCAGAACACAAAGCATACATCGAGCAATTTATGCTAAAGAAGAACTATACAGAACACTTCATTTTCTGAGCTGATAACCAAGCTGAACCTGGAAGCACTGAAAGAAGAAACGATATTCTGTTTTTTAGTCAAATACAAGAGAAGGACTCAGAACCATTTCTGATCAAATCCAAAGGAGTCCAGAGCTGCACTGCAATCACTAGAGCCATTCTAAACTCTATATCTTTATCTAAGTGATTTAGTATTTTCCTTACGAGCAGTGTGTGTAGCCTGTTAATTATCACACACACACTGTATCCTGAACCTTAACTGGAGGATTTTTAAATCCTCACTCACAATATTTACATTCTTTATTTCCCACTATCGATAGTGGTAGAGGTCGAGTGTGGCCTGTACAGCTTTGAGCTGGTGTTTGTTATCCCACGTATAACTGTGGTAGAGGTCTCTTGACCTGAATAGTGTGATCACTGTTGTTAACCCAGATCCAGGGTGTGGATCACTTTAGATAAATTTTGAGAGGACTAAGTCTCGGCTTGAGACTGAACCTCTTGGTTAACTCTTGTGTTTTTAGTTAAAATCTATTTTCATACTATATAAATTTATTTCATATTCCGCTGCTATTACATTGAAATATAATTTATTTTCAAAGCTACTTTGATAATTAAACTCACAAGTGTTTATATTTATTGTAAACCAGTAAGTTATTTTCAAAAGTTAATTTAATCATAAGATTTTGTTAACTGAGAATTAATCAATCTTTGAGAAACTAATTGAACCTTTATAATCTGTATAAATTCACTACAGTTTAATTTGTTTTTGAAATTGGGGGATTTTAATAGAAATTGTTTTTAGCAGAAATTTTAATTGGAACTCAATTCACCCAACTCTTGAGTGTCCACTCCGACCAACAAGTATGTACGGGTGGGTCAACTTCTATATCATACATGGAATCTACCTCTGCTCATCCAAAATAAGCCATACATCTCCTACTTTACCATTCCCAAAATTTTCTTCCTTCCATAGCCTCCTAGGATAATTTATCATTAAACCCATGCATGGTCAACAAAGCACTCTTCATGTTGATTCCATCATCAAATAGAGGTATTTTAAAATTCATTCCAAAGGACCAGGGTTGATGGGATTCCACCATAAAATCCCACATAAAAGACACCATAATTATGTCCATGTTGGAAACCAAACGATTGGGAACCTTCAAGGTAGACATTATGTGCATGTAAATGGATACCATGAGACTATTCACATGGATTATGTGACCTCCAAAAAAAGTTAATATGTTTTCCAGTTATAGATATTCCCCATTATCTTGATAAAAATCTAGTAAAAATGATATTTTTTTGGGAAATAGTACGCATCGGTTCCCCAAGGTACCCCATATGAAATGATCCCCTTTTCATATTCAAGATGGCATCAAGTCCCATCTCCCTCCTTTCTGAGATATTCCTGGTAGTATAGCAAATGATTCTATCCATATTCACCAATTTCCCACTCTAATTGTAAGAATACTCTAGAATCCCATCCATCTCCTTCACCGAACTCCTTCTATCACGGACAAAAACAATTATTTCATTAACGAACATCAGATGTGAGATACCCCAAATAACATTTCTAGTCTGGTAAGGGTTGACTATACCTATAGGAAGACACCTATTAATATAAAATATTACAGAATTTTTTGGGAGAGGAAGAAGAGAGTTGGGGAGAGGGGGCCCCCCCTAACTAAGACCATGACATGACATGAAGAAACCAAATATTTTTACACATAAAAGAGGTTAAGATCTACACCAAGCTGAATTAACATAAAATAACATCCCATGTCTAGTAGGAGAATACCATACAATCCAACACCCTTAGGATGAATCCCCACTCTATCCTATCAAAGTAATTACTCGTATCTAATTTAATCACCATGTTTCCCCCAATGAACTTGTGGTAAATGTCACTGACCGATTCTTACACCACTCAAATTTCCTCCTATATAGACCTCCTTTTAATAAAACCTAGATATTCACAGGACACCAAGGAATTCAAAAGCGGGGCCATCAATTTAATGATAATACTGGAAAAATCCTTGTATGGGATATTAAACATGCTTATGGAATGATATTTATCAATGGACTGAGGGTTAGTCAAATTCGGAATTAGAACCATCGAGGTTGCACAAGCCACATATAGAATGTCCCCACCCTGAAAGAAATCTTGAACTGCCCGCACTAGATCTCCCATAACCCAGTCCCATGTCACCCTATTAAAAGGCAATGGGATGCCATCCTTCCCTAGAGAACTCTTCTGGTTCAGGGTCCATATCGCCGCATGATCTTCATCATCCTCTCGAACCCTTCCCAAGAACTCATCAATTTTCACCGAAACACTTCTTGGGTTATCCTCAAAAATATCATCATCACCTATCAGATACTCTCTAGCCAATAGATGATTAGGACCTTCCAATAATGATTGAATACATATATTATCTATAGTACCTACCTCATATATTTCACTGTAAAAAGAACCTTCGTCCCTTAGGATATTTGGACTTTGAATACATCACCTCTCCCTAATACAAGCTTGAGAATAACCTATGTTGTGATCCCCTTCTGAAATCCATCAAACCAACAAACCATTTCTACAAAACCATTCCTATTTCAGGAGGGTGTTAGTTAGAAGTTCCTTCATAAATCATAACTCATTGAAGAGGTTCTCTTCCCAAAATTGTTCCAGTTTGGCCTCCATTCGTGCCACCTCTTGACTGATCTCAATCACCTCCTTATCCCGTACAAGGATGATCTTACTCTAATGCCCTAAAATAAGTTTGAGCCACCTAATCTTATTATGGAATGTAGTGTAAGGTTTTCTAGAAGGATTGAGACTATAGGCCTCCCTAACCACAACACCGAAACTGGTTTACTCCACCCAAGTATTCGAAAACTAAAACTACTCACCCCTGGGAGACCCTGGACGTAGGGAATGAAAAAGCGATGAAGGATCCAAGAGACACCACACCAGATGGGGGACATAAATATCCAAGAATATTGATATGTTGGCATTGTTCATTTGGAACTGTTGAAGACATCACAAATTTCATCTTCAATCGCACTTGTGATTACACCACGTAATGTGGTCACCCTTGTACCCTACATCCAAAAGGTCATTACTAGTCTTGAATGAATCAAATGCTTATCCAGCACTCCTTAGGAAGCCACCCCCACCCTGTTTATCCATAGGGGTGGAGATAATGTTAAAATAACCCCCAACGATCCATGTATTATTATCTATGTTGAGACCATCCAAATACATACACAACATTTTTGTGTCATGTGCATTACAATTTGCATAGATGAAAGTGAAATTAAACGAGTGAGACCCCACTATAATCTCTGGGGCCATAAATTGGTCCAACGCACTGTCAAGATCAACCTTGAGGTGATCCTACATAATCAACAATATATGAATGTTGGGAGACTCCCCATGCATGAAGCCACAAACTCTTAGCCTCTGAGAAAATTCCCTAAATTTACTGGCCATCTTCATAGGTTCTAGGATCACGGCCCTAGAAACCAAATTATTGCATTGTTAGTTAGCTATGAAATCTAATTTCACCTTGGACACAAGGCCATGAGAATTCCATATTATGATCTTAATCATTGGAACTTACACATCCGTATCTGGCCCCAGACTCCTAGCCCTTAAAATAATGGATCGAAATTGAGGAGAAGCTCACTTCCATTCTATATTGAGACCAGGTATGAATACTACTCTACACCTTTTGGAGAACTACTATTGGATATCACAAACCATTGGCTGATGCGCAGTGGATGATCTCTACAGTACCAAATCTATGATTTCACAACACTCTATGCTCAATCCCCAATGAAAATGGTGGAGAAAACAGTGTGGAAGACAAACCCAAAGGTAGATACATCAGAGGATATGACACTAATGGGATAGATTAGAGCTCCCGATGTGGGAAAAAACCTTCAATATCATCGTTACCTAATTCAAACAACTGAATCTCCAAAAGCCGAGTGTGTGGGGTAGCCCAAGTTTTAGAATATAAAGAACAGATGAGATAATCTATACCTGGAGCCATCCCTAGAGAAATTAATCCTCTATCCTTGAGATTAAGATATGGTTCTTCATGCTTACCATTGTTGAAAATCACTAGAACATGATTATAATATCGTTCCATTTTTTACATGAAGGCTACTTTGATGAGGATGCCTTAGACGATGCTGCACCTGTACCTTTTTTATGGAAAACCAAATCACGACTAATTGGTGGATTCACTTCAAATATAAATGGATTCATGGACGATGAAGCCTCCCAAGCATTCCCCAGGGAAGCCACACCTTTTCCCTTATCAGGACCCTCTTCGCCAATATAGGGATGTGGGCCAAAATTCCCTACATACGACCCTATGAAATCAACTGACCTAGAGTCCCTCATCCGAGATTTGTGAAAGACCTACAAAGTATTAACTAAAATATGGAAGAATAGACAAAACATGGGAAAATCTAGGCAATGTTGAGGATGGAGACAATCCTCCATCCCTTCAATCCAAATAACCAAATGATCCGGAATAAGATGAGAAATATCGATATCGACATTAATCCTTGAAACTGATGCCACATCCTGAATAATATTCAAATCATCCACGCACATGAACGATCCAAATGAATCCACAATCACCCTTAGGAAGGACTCGTTCATAAGGGGGAGACGAATCCCCAACATCAAGATCTAGACTGCTGCCCTGGAACATTCTATACTGAGATGGGCGTACATTGATTAGCGAGAAAGAGAAAATCACATGAGGCGCCCACTCCATGGGCACCAGATCCATGCTTTCACAAAATCATCCCTAGAATCCAAGATGATGCAAAAATTCTTCTGATCCAGGATCAATACAGAAGCAGGTAGATCCAAGCCCCGTCTTCGAACACTTTCCTGAAAAAATGATGGGGTGGGTGGTTATTGACACATAAATGTGCAATCAAGGTTCATTGATGATCCTTGGATTCCACTAAGAACGAATCCACTGAATTAGCCAACACGGTGCACCCATCCTCTGAGAAGGAAGATGCAATCATAGAGAATCTCATTGAACAAACTTGTACCCGTGCAAAAAACTTCCTACATGTGGGGAAAAATTTATGGTATTTAATGATGCTTCAAAAGAGGTCTTTGGCTGTGTGTTGATGAAAAATGACAAATTAATTTCGTATTCTTCATGGAAATAGTATAATAAGAACAAAAACTATAAAACACATGATCTGGAGTTAGCTATAGTAATCATCGCTTTGAAAATTTGGCTATATGACCTCTTTGGGGAGAAGTGTGATATATACATGGATCACAAATGCCTAATTAATATATTCACATAGAAAGAGTTGAACAAGATCCAATGTATATGGTTAGAGAAGATCAAAGACTATGACTGCTCAATCCATTACCACCCTGGGAAGGAGAACAAGGTGGAAGATTCTCTAAGTAGAAAGGACCCAAGGATTCTATCATTGATGATAATTTAAAAGGATCCAATATTCTTATATTTGATGAAGATGGATATGGGAATCATAATGAAGGAAACATCATCAATCATTTCACCAATTATTTCTCAACCATATCTTTGGGAAATGTTAAAGGATGCTCATGAAGCTGAAGATGGAATTTAGAAGAAAGTGGAAACTATCAAAAAATTGAAATCCTCTGTGTTCAATGTTATTAAAGAAGGAATTTTGAGATTTGGGGAAAGACTATGTGGTACATAAATTCAGAAGTTATTTAATGAACATTTGGATGATACTCATAGTTAAAATTTCTCCATACACCTAAGAATCACAATGATTTATCCTGATCTCCAATTGCATTATTGGTGGGAGAACATGAAGAATCATATCACTGAGTATACATTAAAGTGTCTGGTATGTTCACATGTGAAGGCTGAGAGGAAAATGTCCAAGGGGATGATGCAACCATTACCCATACCACCTTGGAAGTGGGAGAACATCACCATGGACTTTGTCCCTGGAAATTCAAAGAAATAAAAAGGAAAGAATGCTATCTATGTTGTTATAGATAGTCTTATAATTATTACACACTTCATTACAATTCGATAGGATTTTTCATTGGGTCAACTGGTGGGGATATATATCAAGGATATGGTATGGCTACATAGAGTATCCCTACTGATTGTATCTGATAGAGATCCAAGATTCACCTCTATGTTTTGGAAGAGTCGTCAAAACTCTCTAAATACTGAGTTGAATATCAGTACGACTTATCATCCTCAAATTAAAGACCAATATAAGGGGACTATATAAATAAATGAGGATATGTTGAGAGCATGCACAATGGACTTCACAGGAGGATGGGATTAACATCTTCCTCTATTTGAGTTCTCTTAAAACAACATTGTTTTCTCAAGCATCCAAATGGATCCTTTTGAATCCCATTATGGGAAGAGGTGTCGAACACTGACATGCTAGGATGATGTTTGGGTGCGAAAACTCATAGGTCCATAAATGGTTGATGAAATGGGGATGAAGGTTAAGACAATCCAGTAGCTCATAAAAGCTACTCAGAGTCTACAAAAGATATATGCAGATAATTATCGACAATACCTAGAGTTTGATGTCAGAGACATGGTATTCCTCAATATATCACCATGGAAGAGAGATATAATATTTAGAAAGAAGGATAATATTAGCCCTAGGTACATCAGCCTTTTTGCGATCCTTGATCACATTGGAGCAGTGGCCTATCAACTAGAACTCCCACTGAACCTATCTCAAGTACATGTTGTATTCAATGTATCACTCATAAGGATGTACAACATCACCCATCACATGTACTCTATCTAGAGGTGGTACGATTATAAAATGACCTATACTATGAAGAGAAGCTGGTGAAGATCATAGATTATATAGAAGACATTCTACAAAATAATACAATTACACTCGTCACGCTGTTGTGGAGAAACCAAAATATTGAAGAAGAAATATGGGAATCAGAGGATGTGATGTAGAAGAATTACAATGATCATTTTTACTGTTGGAATAGGAAATTTTGAGGGTGAAATTTTTTAAGGGGGATGATTTTAAAGACCCAAACATTTATTAATGAAAATTTCTCTTGATCTAATTAAATTTATTATTTTGAAAAATGGTTATATAACATATTCACTTCCTCGTTTTTATGTTTTCTAATTTAAAATTACCATTATGATTAGTGACTATTGCTAATATAGTTGTTGATGAGTGATCACATGATTAGTATAAATATAGGGCTTTAAAAACCCAATTTAATCATACAAAGGATGCGATGAACTCATCTAGTAGAATTGCTCCATACGAACCCATTTATTCGGAGCATGGAAAGGAGGTGGCGTCATTGGGTTTTTCTCTTGACCAAGACCTATTAGAGCTTCATCATGATAATCTTGAACAAAAGAGCCTATGGTAGAAGTGGAATTTGATAGAGATTACCAGCCGAGAGATTTTTTATGAGCCACCCCAAGAGTCTGTCACCATCACACACCTTACACTGTGGCCTTATAAATAACTTTTTAGGGGTTTTGTAAGAAGACCATACCATTATGATTATGTGCATTATTATTTTTATATAATAAATAATATACATTCTTTTTATTTTTATTACATTGCAAATGGTCTTTAAATCAAAAATTGTATTTTTAGTTAATATTCATTTAAGAAATATATTTTGATGATTTAATGGATTTTTTAATTAAAAAATATTTTAATAATATATTATTATTAAATTAATTTTTATTAAATATACATTATCATATAACTTTTATGAATACAATTAAAAAATTTATTATGGTTTGAAATTTTTTTTTTCAAAATCCAAGAATTTTTTATAAATATTTATTTTTATTTTAAAATTAAAAATTCAAATATTTAAATAAATTTATAGATACAATGAATAATATTTTGGGAATCTAGATGAAGAAATTATCCAACAGTAATTGTTTCATAATTTTTTGAGGAAATCTAATTTTTGGGTCAAAATTAAATATTGTTAAATTTTATAATGTGTTTTATTAAATCATAATGACCTAATAGTGATGTAATAAAATAATATAAAGGGGCGTTTCTGCCAATGTAGGTTTTAAAATTAAAATAATGTGATTTAATGTGATTTTATATATTTTGCAAATCCTTGGTGGACCCTCCATGGCTTATAATATATTTTATCCTTTTAAAAAGTTTTCGTTGAGAGTGTGACTCACCTCCCCATAGGCAATCCTAATATTTTAAGAAGTTCTTCCATTAGCATTATAAAATAATTTTTTCCAATACCCATTGGAAAAACCCATTGTCTGGTTTGTGTATTTAATTAGTTTAATGTGTAGAGTCCAAAATCTAAATAATAATGATTTTTCCCTTTTTTCCTATATAAACCCACCCAAGATCCCACTTATCATTACTAAAAACCATTGTAGAATGGCCCAAACCTTACCTCCACTACCAAAAATCCTCCAATGGCACCCCAAGATCCAATGAAGAATCCCTCAATCTCCTCCCAATCCGTTGGGATCACACTTCAATTAATGGATTTCATCCTTTCCCATTTTTCCATGTTTCATTATATTGTTATAGCCTTTTGATGTAAATTTAAAATTTCGGGGTATAATTTCATCCCTCCCCATAATTCACTAATTATATCTGAATGATTATATACTTCTTTATCTCTCAATAATTCCTCCCATTAACACCTGTTACAATGCTGAAATTCGGTATGAAATTTCTCTCTCTTCATATACAATCAAACAATAATTTACATAATTCACCTAAATTCCTTTATATAAGTTGGTAAATTTTTCTATATGAAACCCTTAATTCTCCTTTCATGTAAATATTTTGAGATAAAACTTTCTATTTTATAAAAACCTTTTACGAATTATTATGTCACCATGTTATGCTACCGAAATTACGTCGCGATTTTCCAAGACAATGTCATTGTATAGTGAATACCATTCCCATTTCTCAATCAAGTGCATTCACCTTTACACACGTTTACATATTAATTATATAGTTTCATGTATGTATTGCACATTATATTTTTGGAATAAATTATTATGTTGAATGATTCCATGTTGCATGATCCATGTTGAAATATTATGCATGAAATGAAATGATTGAAAAGGTGTTCCCTGATTGCGCTACAATGCATTTTGTATAGATTTGTATCAGGATATATCTAGTGCATTGAGATTTTAATCATGATAATTTATATGTAAAAATCCTTGGATCATGCTAATATCATGTTAAATGTTGTTCCCACATTATCATGATATGATAATCATGATATAACAATAACACCTTGTCACCAACAGAAAACTCTTATTATCAAGAATTTGAATCACCATAGGACTTACACCATAATTATGTGAAATAAATTCTCTAACGACTGAATTAAACCATCTTTATCATCACATAGACCCCTACTATACTAAATAATTAGTTTTTACCAAAATTCTACTAACACAACATATTTTCATATATTCTTCCATTCAGGGGCTCAAAATGAGTCATTTCAATTGAGAAATTGTAAGTTTTATTATATGATATCTGTACAAGTCTAATATGAAAATACCAAGATCCACCAATGTTGAAAACACAAAATTTTATATTTTCCTCTAATATTTATGTAATTTTTTCATTCTTACCACCGTTATAAGGATGATATTCCATGATCATTTGTACCTATAATTCTTGGGCATCTTAGAGGCCCTTCCAAAAGTGAGAGTTTATCTTTGAATCCCAATCAAAAATAATAGTAGAGGTAATTCTATGTAATCTGACAATATCCTACACTTGTAGGAACCTTAATTTCCCAAAATTTATCGTATTGGAATTTTTATAATTTTTTATTATTTATTTAACCTATCTGTAAAAAAATATCACATTCATTCCTCAAGGTATAAATGGAAACCCAATAACAAGGTCACTAGTAATATCACGCCACTTCTAAATCGGAATATGATGTCATAGAAGAAATCCTAAAGGTCTATAGTTCTAGTATTTGACCTATTGGTAGGTGGGTCAGTGATTATAGATTTTAATGTCGTATAGATTCAAAAATAACTCTATAATCACCACCTCTTCTGAACAAATATCATCATGGTAACAAGGCGAACAACCCACGGGGAATTATGGAAGCTCCCAACACATCATTTTACATAATAAAATGAAAAATAATCATGGTTTGGAATCATAAGACACCTTATAAAGATATCATCCATTCTTTGAAGATATCCCACTATAAAAATAATTTCTAGTGTTATGATATACATCCATCATGCTTTTGTTGAGGAAGAATTATATGGAGAATAGTATAGGCCAATAGAGAACTATCATAAAAAAATCAACTACTTAGTCCCAAACATCAAATTATTACACAAAAAAATATACCCATCTTGTTAAACTCTATTATGATTCATTCAAGTCCTAGGTTGATTGTTTATTTCTCAATTATTCAATTATTAAATGAACATTCCCCTAGTTGTTGGAAATGTAAAAATAATTTTTTTTGTTATTCTACGCAATTATTCTTTTGGAGGATTGACATTTTTTATAGAAAACATTAGTAATGATATTTTATTCAGAATAAATGATATTGATTTTCCCAAATGATCATGTCACCAAATCATAAGATCAAGAATCAAATTGATCAGTTCATAATCAGGTGTCCAAGTTTTCTTCTCATGTGTCTTGTGATATCTAGAGATAAATGATTCCATGTTATCACCCTGTATATGAACATATCACAGACATTAACCTGATGCATAAAAGAATGCATTGCAATAAGATTCATTTTCTCTAGGGTGATTGTATTGAGTAACTGATAATCAATACACAACCACATTGATTCATCCTTCTAATTGTAAAAGAGCATTGTATCACCCCCATGGAGATGCACTAGGGATTGTGAACCACTTGTCCAAATGATGTCCTTACAACTTCGCTAAATCCACTATTTAGATAGGATCTATGACACATAGACATATAGTGACAGATGTAGAATTGGGTGTGAGTTCTAATGAGATCTCCAACTCATTTTCATGGGGATTGTTTTGTTACTCATTAGGAAATACATCACATTATTCCTTCATAATGTGTATTTCTCTTAGTTTGATACATTCCATTGATACCAACATCAATGAGATTTATCCTTATTCACATGGAATCTACACCCACACAATATACAGTTTTTCAAAAAGAGATTCATGGTCTTTCTTTAATTTTTAGAGGGGCATGGGATGGTTCAGGAAATGAAAATATATTTCATTTTCCTGAAAGTTGTTATGTGATATATATAAAGAGATCCAATCTATCCCTAGTTTTTCATTTAATTCCATAATGGGAAGTATTTCCAGATTCACCGGAAGAACCATCCTAATATTCCTACACAAGAGTAGTACAAAACATAGGTTTCAATGATTTCACCAAGTTTTTTTTATAGATATCCTTATAACAAGGTTTTAGGGCACTGATTTAATAGTTCGATCAAACTTTCAGGATATAATGGAATTAGTTGAACAATAATCAAATAAGACATTTCGTATTCCTAAGATAATAGGAATTACACCTTTTACAACATCATTTTCGTTCTCCAATTTAATATTCATGATTAAATATGATCTGCCTCTACCCATTTTCAATAGTGTTTGTTGATATTAATTATCCACAATGACTCATGGTTTGGTATACTGTCTTGCATAGTTCCATTTCTCCCAATAGTTGTAGTGTTGGACCATGGGTGGAAGTCTCCATTCCTCCACAACATTGTCTTTCTTCCCCATGCATTTTCTACATTCCTGATCTTGGAGTCTTTCTCTCACAAACATGAAGATCTTCCCCATCTCATTGAGATAGTTCCTATGATGTTTCTTCCTACATTTTTTACATATCTATTATTGCGTTTTCTTTCCACCATTTCATTAGATCCCTTTTCTAGAAACTCCACCATTCATTTGATATCATAACATCCATGGTACTATTCTCCAAAATATATATATAATTTGAAATAACATCAAAAAACAACTTTATAATTCCAAATTTCTCTAATATCTAGATCATTTTGAAGATTTGGTTTTAATACACTAAATAATCTATCAATTTTTCTATCATTGTTAATAGAAAAACATGAATCATACCTTGCAATTCATGAGAATGTTTCTTTATAGGCCTTGAAACATTATACTTCCTTTTTCATCATCTATATATAATTCTCTCTGAATCATTTTTCATATAGTTAAAGGGAAATATTTATTAAGAAACATTATCTTCTTGGTTTTCCACTCCATCTCTTCAATTTCATCCATCGTCTTAGTCTTCTTAATCAATGACTTCCATTGATCAATCTATCCACATAAATATTAAATTCCCAAGTTCACAATCTCTATCCTACAATAATAAAGCAAATAAAATATCATCTTTTTAGAGCTATCCAACTATTGCATTACTATTGTATGTTGTGATCAACCAAATTCTGTTGGTTGTTTCCACATAAAAGAATTGATAGCTAGTTTCTCTGACTTGGGTTACTGCAAAAATTCTTTCTTATTCATGTAATTATTAAAAATATGACAAATATAGATAAGTATCAACATGAAATTTATAACTCCACCTCTAAAAGAATTGGGGATGTCTTTCATGCAATCACTACATTTTCCCTTTCATAGGTTGTTGGCCTGGTTTCTCCTTCTTCCCACAATTTTCAAAAATAAAAAAATGTTAAAACTACACATAAGTCCATGAGTCATGAAGAAATAATTTATTACATTGTGAAATTAAATCTAATGTTATATCTTGTGATATACTTATATTAATAATTTTATAATAAAAAACTCCATGGCTACTTACTTATACAGAGTCTCAAAATAAGCATTTTCACTAAGGTTCACAAATTCAAATTCCAAAATTAACCAAATTGTGCTCTGATACCAACTACAAAGACCCTATATTGTCATTTAATAATATTATATTATTTTAATATTAAGAAATATATAATAATTACATCACCAGGATTCATATTTTTAGGGTTTTGGGAAGATAATAACCATACATAATATTTACAAAACATAATAGTTTATTTAATTCATTTTTAAATAGTTTATTATAATCCATTGTGCTTGTTTTAGTACAAGTAGTCACTTGATGATATACATCAATGAAATGGGTGATAAATTATCTCATTAAGAGGGTAGATAATAACACTAGTCAATATAACATTACGTGAGCATAAACATTATCATTATCATGATGGGAAGTATTATTCAAAGGAATGGAATGTGGAAATTCATAAAAATGAAACATCATTTCTTAGTGTTCAACTACCACACATAGTTGTGAACATTGATAGAATAAATTTCACACATATTTATCATTTTTTATTAGATAAATAACATTACACAATGAATTGAAGAACTAAATATTTCTATTAACACCACTAAGATAATAACAATTACATTTCGCTCTATAATTTTGGGCATACCATCATATCATAACATTTTCATTATCATGAATTCCACATAGAACATATATAAATCACGGACATAAAATAACCAATATAATTTAATGGATTCAGTTTCATAAATAAAACAGTCACAAAAATTGGGTTCCCAAATGAAAGGGGGAATAACATACTTGATGTAAGAGTCATCATCCTTGAGTGGTGAAGAAACAATCTTAAGAAGTTTATGGTTTGTATCATTAAAAAGATTTCTTTTGGAAGAAATTATGTTTTCCTAAACACATGTAGATACAATTTATATCCCATAAAATGTCATTAAGCAGTGAATAAAATATATATATGGAATAACCATATTAATAAGTGGGGTGAAATAGTTAAAAAACCTAAATAAGGGAGTCGATTTCATGAATTATCCTAACCTTATATCTGAAAGGTTTTTTCGCATTAATATCATGTATAACCACATTAGATTCATTAATTACAAGTATATAACTTTTAATACATAAATTGGATTCATTATTTATTTAATAATATAATTTAATATATTTTCAATGATTTATTGAATTTAATTGAATTGTACGAGAGTGTTTGTCTTCATAGTATTAGTGATTTGATCACTTGTATACATGAATGGAAGTTCAAGTAAAATAGGTATAAATATCCAGAATTTTTATTATCTTTTATTAATGGTATTTCAAAAGATAAAATGATATTATATTGAATTTTTTATATGGTATGAGGATGAATTATTGGATGAAAGATAATGATGATAATTTCTGGATAATTTTGGTGGGTTTTTGATCAGAGTGATCTCGTTTTGTTTTATCATTTAGTATTCTGTATATAAGTTATATATAGAAAATAAATATGGAAATAACATAAATTTAAAAATACATGTCAACCATTATAATGGTTTTAATGAAATTAATGATGGAATTAATAAAAAACGAATGTGCATCGCCCAAAATGTCGATACATTGACACATCACATCTAGTGCTTTCATGTTTTTAAGGGATTGAGAGGGATGATTTTTCTAATGGATTATACATTAACATGATAAAATTAATTATTATATATGTTAATATAGATATCATTCCATTTTGATGAGGGGAGTTATTAGAGAATAATAATAGAATAGAATATGAAAAGAATTTAATAGAAATGAAATATGAATTTACCTACAAAATTTCTCCTCCTTGAGAACCTTCGTAGGGAAAGGGTTTTATTCTTTTGATAATAAATAAACTCTGAGATGTGTGGTAAGGGCTATAGAAGTGTATTGGGTTGAATTCTGGAATTCCTAAACGATTTAGTGTTCGTGAGGACAAAAGGGGGTGAGGGTTGATATTTATAGTGGAAGAGATGAGTGTTTTCTCATTATTATATTCATTAGATTATTATTTTGGCTCCAAACTATGAATAGTTTGAGAATTATAATAAAAAATATTAAAATAATTATGGGATGTTCATGGTTATTATGATTACATTAGATATTACTAATGGAATAGTTTATTTAATTTATAATTCATGAATAACATAAATTACAATATTTTTCAATAAAACAAAAAATCATGTTTCCTAAAAAAATACCAAAAACTCACCCTAACAATTTATCTACATATAGAATTGAAAATATAACTCCATTTTATGAAAAAAATATATGAAATATAACTTTTTATTAATATCATAATTTACTTAAAAAATGGGTTTTTAATTTATAATAGTTTTTATATAACATTGAAAAATTTACTAAGGTCTCATAAAATTATATTGTTATCATAAGACATAAAAATATTTATTTAGGACTATATTTTCTGAAAATAAATGTTCTTTTAAATTAATAAATTAATCATAAAATATTTATTAAATATTTATGACATACAAAAATTAAAACACTTAATTAATAATTATTAAAGAACTTTATTTACATAGGCTATTAAATAATTATACAATTAATTCATTTTTATAATTTCTAATTTTTTTACACTTTCATGGGTTACTCTATTATTCATTTTTCTAGTATTCAGTTCACATAGGTCATATTCCTATAACATTGTCCACGATAATATTTCATAATTATTGGTTCCTTAATTTCTGGAAATAAATATTATTTCATTAGTTATTCATTTATAACATTTTTGTATGGTTTATGTGATTTCTACTATATAAAATTACTATAGGAAGGGATAAATTCCATTGGAAAATGTTTGGGGAGTTACAATACCATTCTTCATGAAAATATATGGTGCTATTGTTTTTTCACTAAATATATGTGTGTGAGTCATGACATATATTAATAATAATATTATTTATTATGAACCATTTGACACACACTAGGATAAGAAAATTTGGTGACTCGAAAACATGAAGTATTCCTACATGCAGTAATATTATCATAATATCCTATCATTGAGATTATCATTTGTGACCTCCATGTTATAAATCCTCAACAAAATATATGTAATAAAAAATTATCTTCTACATACTATGTTGTCCATCATCATTTGTTATCCATACATATATAAATTTTAGAATAAAATCATGTTACTTTGATGGTCCCATCATTGCGGGGTATTTCTATGAACTTATTAATGAGTCATGTACCAAATTTCATTATTTCATAATATTCATTAATAATAATTACAAATATGTATTAATATGTTTTATTTATATTAAAATTAATGAAAATAGAAACAATAAATGAAAAATTAGTTGGTTAGATAGAACCAACTCCAAAACCCATATCATTTATTCCAAAGATAATTATCACACTTAAAAACATCTCAGGGATTCCTCTTAGGATTGATATAATTTCTCCCCAAGTTTCACCCGTATCAGGTTTGAAGAAACATAATAGTCAATCCTCCAACCAGATGGATTGTTTTATGATTAAAGGTAAATGAAATAAGATAATTGGTACCTCCATTATTGTACCCTAACTTCCATCATTGATTTCAAGATATTTTGTAATACGTGTGTATTTAAAATAGATGTATTTTCCATTAGATCCTTTTTTAATAATCATGGTATAGATTTAATATATATTGATAGAATAATATCATTATATATTAAATATTCTCTAGACCAAATAAATTCATGTTATAAAATATTTATAAATTTAACATGAAAAGATCATATCTGTGTTATAATATTTTTTGATTTTTTTATTCATTTATATTTGTTATAAATGAGTATTATATATTATTTTTAATTTATTATACAAGAAATATAAATAAAAATTAAAATCTTGAAAAGGGTGTAGTAACTTTCATTATTCCCTATAACATAATTACTAAATTTTGGTTTCTATAAATGGATAGATGTATGTGGAACTACGTTGAAACTGATTTGATGGGGAATATAATTATTTAACTAATGATAATCCCATGTAAATATGATATGGAGTGAAAAAATTCATGTGAATTACATCACATGTTATTATAAATAACCTAATCCATGTTGATCACTTAAATACACAAAAAATGATGATAATAATGTATGAGTCCTTAATCTAACTACAACCACTATAATTTAGTTGGTCATATGAAGCACTACATAATGATATATATATTGAAAAATCATAATAGATTATTTTTATTCTCTAGTTCTCATATCATGAAATGTTTCTCTATCCGTTTATCATTTAAATGGTAAGGGGTGTAACATCCCATTAACGATCTAGAAGGAACATATTTAAAATTTTTCTAGTTTCCCTTTTCATTGATTGGTTAGGGTTGAGAGTGAATTAGGAGGATACCAATAATTGTAAATTAATAGATTTTTTGAAATCTCATCTTTAATTATCCTTTTGGGTATTATTCATATGGGTTAAACACCACATGACAAGTTTACAGGATGTGAAATAGTTATTGGGTGCATATTCAGTATGCTTACATGTCTTGAAAAGCTTTTACATTCCATGGGTGAAATAAATATAGGTTTCTAATTCAATGCATCAGTTTTTAAATCTAGGAGATGAATTTTTTGTGGTTTTATATATTAATTATTTCATGATGTGTAGTGGGATTACAGGTCATGTAATACCCGACATCATTTTTTAAATGGGCATCACAGTTGAGATCTCTTTTCATGTATACACTTGTTGCATAAAACTCAACCAAAATACTTCCATATGGGATCATGAAGCACTCAAAACCTTTCTAATCTCGTGTTTTGACGTTCGATCATCATTACACATGCGGTTGGACTCACAAGTAAGTGTTCTCCATTACTCAGCTTATTTATATCATCATACTCTTTTGGGATTTCAATATATCCTCATAATGTAGATGGATTTGTGCTCTGTGATGTTGGATACACTTTCTAGAATAATTTAAAGGTCTTATACCCCATCAATCTCATTTTATGATTTTGTTGTGAGTGTTGAGTTTTAGGAATAATGTAAGTGATTTTGTCATGTTTTTCCAAATTGAATTATATTTTATTTTCCTGATTGATTTCAAATATTAATTTTAATTTAATTTATAATATAGTATTTAAAATTTTCCAATAATAAAATTCAATTCTTGTCAATTGGGATATTTAAAATGGATTTGGCATGAGAATTGGGAAAACCACCAATTCTATTGAATTAGTATGTGTTTATGAAAATTGGTTGATTTAAATTGTTTAATTTTAATTGGATTTTTCATGGAAATGGTTTCATTTATATTATTAAATTAAATTGTAAAAATGAATTGTGAAATTGATGTAATTAGTTTTGAATGGATTTACATCTTGTTAAAATTGATTAAAATGTTTTGATATAAACTTATTGGTTTTATCATCTTAAAGTGGCATG
The DNA here is from genome assembly GCA_963277665.1 of Viscum album. Classification (NCBI taxonomy): domain Eukaryota; kingdom Viridiplantae; phylum Streptophyta; class Magnoliopsida; order Santalales; family Viscaceae; genus Viscum; species Viscum album. Next base: position 711,423,173 of record OY728140.1, read on the forward strand.
TTTTTTTAATAAAACCCATTTTTGATTTAAATGGATAATTTTTATTGAAATAGAAGAATGTGATTTGAGTTGATTTTATGTTTTCATGAAATAAATTTCCAATCATTGATTTTGTAATAGCACATGAAAGGCTTTGGTAGTTGGTGAGTTATTTGGACACACTCTATGCTACATGAATGTTTTAAATCATACATACATTGGGTCACAACACTGATCGGATGGTGATGATTTTCGATTGGCCAGTGTGTGGGGGGCATGAGATGAAAAATATTTATGAGATCACTTAGAGTGTATAGAGTTTTATAGCTAGAATAATATCATACCTATTTAGAAGATGACCATGTCTCTCACTTTTTATTTATATTTGTGATATAAATTTATTCTAATGATGTAAAACTTCTTAACATGACCTGTATATATTATATAATTCAAAATTTATATTTCATATTTTTTTAGAAATTTTCTAACACTTTTGTAGCCTTTTAATAAAGTATATTCCATCAATTAAATGGAATATATTTATTTTGTTAAATATGTTTTAAAATTCCAATAACATTTTTTTAATTGAAAGAATTTATTTGGTTAATATGATATTGATATCTAATATGGTCTACTTTTTAAGATCCTTCAAGGTTTTTTTATCTCGCACACTACATCGGTCTACATGTGTTTTTTATTATCAAATTTTAGGATCAAGTTAGGTGAAAGGATCTCTTAGAGGTGGACGATGTAGTTTAACATAAAATATGTTGAGTTGTGTTCATAGGGACATGGGATCTTTTCCTCTATTTTGGTACATGGGATGTAGAACATTGGGATTTAATGCATTTTTGACATAGGTACATTACTCCCAATGGAGTTTCTTTTATTGTACAAATTTTCTTGTATTTAATTCATCTGATGTGTTTGTACACAAATTCATTCCCACTTGCATGTTGTATGATGCCAGGTGGTAGTAATCGACCTATGGGGGTTAGGAATTCCTCTTATGGATATGTATGGGAGGCCTTGGTTGTTGGGTAACTACGGTACCTAGGCTGGTTGATGATAAAATGTTATCAAAGGGAGGTTGTTAAGATTTTATCTTAAAGTCATTATGTAGTTGAGTAATCATTTCTGGGCTTAGGAAGTAGTTTTGATTGAGTTTCGGGACATCTATCCCCAAAATGATCCATAACCCACCATTTGTGGTTAGAGAAACATATCATGGTAATTAGTTCCAGTATTTTACCAATTTTTTATTAGGAATGAGAGGAATACAAATCTAGTTGGTCTATATATTTAGTATAATTTCCATTGTTTATAAATTTGACTATCCATCCAAAATCTTCATTATTGTCTTTTGATGTTGAGTAGAATCATGCCTCTGAGAATATGCACAGATCAAATGTAGGAGGAATCTGCTAATTAAATGCTGTGAGAAAACCTTCCAGTGGACCCGAATCGAGGGGTGGTGATTGTGTAATCATTTCATACTCGAGGAATAGTATGACCTTTATTTTCCATTCAGTTTCTAGTTGTGGATCCTCTGGAAGTTTTTCTATGAAATAATTCTATAGAGTTATTTCAATATGACCCACAAATTTTAAATTGATCCACTTATCCGCAACATGATGATGAATGGTTTGGAAAGATAGAATGTCTATTAGAGCTTTTGAGACACCAAACGAGATGAAGGTAACATCTTCCACCTCCATGCTAGATGGACCAAGCTGGAGATTGTGGGAAATGATGTTCATAGAGACAAAACATACCTGTTTATAGTAGAATGAATTCAAGGTTATTTTTCACCATCAAGTTATATCCAAAGACGATGGTGTTGTCCGAAGCTATTATGTTTTTCAAGCTTCAACAGGACGACCAAACCATGATTGAGTATTGAAATAATTTTTCTGAACTCATGCATTTTCACCTGTGATTCTATCTAATCTTAGGATAACATCTCAATAGATCAAGTTGCTACATAAATTACATATGTGTACAGAGGTTTTCTTGTTAAAAATGCCCAATTATGTTGTTGTACTGGATACGGTGATGGTGGTTGAGATTGACCTAGCATTCTAGTCAAGATTGTTAAGAGTTTCTTTCTCTCCTAATGGTAGTGTGATTTACATTATGGGAAACAATAATCATGTTAATTATCATAGATATTATTGATAGTAGGGTTGTTCCATACCACATACAGTAGCAGGATGATGTTCATTGGTTTTCTATCATTATATCTAAAAATGACATTCTAAGAAGGTTTTCATTGAGCCACCCTCGAACAGTAGCTCACATGGATGTTCAAGAGACATACACATATTCGGAAAAACATTTCTACTCTGTGCAGTGGTAATTGATCAAAATATCCTCCTAAAATAATGGGCCATTTAGATGATTCACTTATAAAAGGGTTTCATCCACATGCATCCAAAATGAAGCTAGTTTGGCTAGTGCAAGAGTCTCGAGAGGAAGCAGATGTGGGTCCATCCACTATGTTAAGCACCATTACTATATTTTCATAATTAGTGACTGATCTATTTGATACTAGGACACATAAATCATTTATTTCAACTATTATAATTAACATTCTTAATCATCCAATGGTGATTTTATATTTTACAATTCATATTGCTAAACCCCTTGGTACGAAGAAAGAGTATGGTATCCATAGTCCTGCTTATGTCTTCTCAATTTCATTTGTCAATCTTAGTTGGAGTTTTGTAGATCTCAACATGAAACCTCTTGATGACATATTCATGGAATATTGGGTCATTTCCAATAAATATCATGTAAATTTTTATCGTCAATGGGTCTACCTTACAACACCAAGTGGTGTGTCACTTGTCTTTTAAGGATAATGGAACTCAAGGTTTTGTAAGGAAAAACCTTATTATCTATAATTAGAGATAGAAATATCAGTTTATTTTAATATGGAGTGGGAATTGTTTAGTGGTGATCTCATTCCAATTGTCTTCACGATCCCTGGCATATTCCATTCTGATTTCTCTAATTTTTCACTAGTTTAGGAAGTCAATTCTTCCATCAAATAATTTCCAAACCATAATAATTTTCAATTAACTATTACTGAATGGATCCAATAGAAATGAAATAGTTGAATTATTAGTTGGATGATCTTTTATAAATGAATTTAAGTGCCCTATTGGATCACCAATGGTGGAGTTGGTTATCCTTTTCTAAGAAATATTAGGGCCATTTTTTTCTTATATGTGGATTACCAAAATCACTATCATGTTGTGGTGAAGAAAATGTATCCAATTACCTAAATTGATGATATGTTTGATCATTTGAAAATGGGTGAAGGGATTTTCATTGATCAACCTACGATCTGGTTACCATTAGTTGAGGATATATGAATCTAACATTTCGAAAAAAGCTATTTGAAGTAGACATGACCATTATGAGTACCTTGTTATTCCCATTGGCCTAACAAATACTCAATCAGTTTTTAGGGATCTAATGTGTAATATTTTAAAAAATTATCTAGATACCTTTTTGGAAGTCTGTGTGCATGACATCCACATTAAATATAAATATGTGTAGGATCTTTTGAATCATCTAAGAACATTTCTAGTTCTACTGAGATATCACCTACTTTATGTTGAGCATTCAATTAATGATTTCTAGATTTGGGAAAGGTAAATTCATGGGATGAATCTGTCCAAAGAAAGGTTTATCAGTGGACCATGAGATGATAAATGCTATTTTGACTTGGGAGCAATAAAAAAATGACTACAATATTAGAATATATTAGGGATTATCTAGATATTATCATACGTTCATGAAGGACATCACAAAGTTGGATACTTTGATGATTTTCCTGACTAGGAAGGGGTTGAAGAATTCTATGAATGATTAATGCAAGATATATTTTACTGATATAAATTTTTTTTCACTACTCTAGTGTTGACTCTTCTAGAGGTTGGGTAGGGTTATAAGGTCATTTATGATGCATTGGGTTTAGGCTTGTATTTCATTCTTTTATTAGGTGATCATGTAGTGGCTTATAGATCTATTAATATAATCCCATAAAAGATGAATTACATAACAGATGGACATCAACATGCATTTATATTGCAAACACAAAACTGTTTTACAAGCTACCTTATCGGAGAAATGTTTACTGGGTAGTCCAACCTAAAAATCATTAGTTATATATTATTTTAAAATATTCGAATCTCATATAGTTTCATTGTATAGAGTACCTATAATAATTCTAAATTGACATCACCTAAAACCAAGGTAAAGGAAATACTATTGTAGATGTGTTAAGTAGGAAACACTCAACAAAGGTAGTGAAGGAATTTTTGGAATACTGGAAAATGATGTATCTATTTTCATAGAAGAATATTGGAGTTTTGGAGAAAGGGTATAAATTTTACTTATTAATCATTCAATTTAAATACTCTCATACAGATATTATCCTTATAGATAAATAGTATTTTACTGAATTACATATCATTAGAGGTTCTCTTTGGGGTTGGGAGACAATTTGCATGTGGTCGTTCTTTAATGAGGGTGTTTTATGTTATTGAAATAGTTTTGGTTTTACCATAGGGGAAAATAATATCATGATAGGAGATTTTTATAATTCTCTGTGGGATGTGAACTAAAGGACCACTAAGATGTTCTATGACAAGTAGGAGTAGTTATGCTGGCCTGGTATGAGATAGGGCATATCCAGGAATGTCTTGTGATTCTATTTGTGCTACCAGGTGACGGATAAGAATCCAAAACCTTGGGGGTCACTTTTAACAACTTCCTGTTCTAACATAGAAGTGGGATGATATCTCTATGGAAATTTTGGTTGGTTTGCCTCATACCCATAGAAAGAATAGTGGGATATGGGTTATGATCAATAGGCTAACCAAGTCATATCAATTCATTCGAATACAATATAAAACCATGGTTGAAGAGTTGGGAAATCCAAATATGATGGATTTATTCAGTCTGCATAGAGTTCCATCTGTCATAGTATCTGACAGGTATCTTTTGTTGAATTCCCTATTTTTGAGAAGCCATGCAGAGGTACTGAGATCTCGTGTAAATTTGATCATGACCTAACATCTGTAGTCAGATGGCTCAATAGAGAGGGGAATATAGCTTCTCAAAGATATGATTCATGCTTGTGTTCTTGAATTTAGTGGAGCTTGGGATGATAACTTGGGGCTTAGTGGGTTTTCTTATAACAATAGATACTAGCTAGCAATCATAATGCCTCATTTTGAGGCCTTGTATGTTTAGGCATTTAAATCACATTTTTTGGGTCATATATTGGGGAAATCATTTTTGTTCTACCAATTTTGGTGTAAGAGATGACCTTAAATATTAAGATGATTATTAAATAAATGTATATAGAATAGATATAATAAATGCCTTATGTTTATTGTATCCCTAGACATTTGTAGTTCTTAATTTTTGCCCATGGTTTCTTGAACGTTTCTCCCCAGTTGGGTCATTGATTACTTTGGAGTAACTGGAAGGTTTCTTCTCCTTTTTTGACCTTTCATGTTATTTTTTGGTGGGGAATATTTCATACCATTTACACTTCCACCACAACTGATGTCGGTACATAATGTATTCTATGTATCACAACAAAGAAAGTGTTTATCTAATCCATATCATGTTTTGAGATGGAGTAATCTTGAGATTGAACCGTATTTATCTCTGACTTAGTGGCGAGTGAGAATAGTTGATTCGAAGACAATGTTACTTCATGGGCAGATGATACCATTTTTGTGTGAAATGGAATCATCATTCTGATAATCCTGAGATTTGAGAACCACAAGGAACTTATGAGAGGTAAGTGGTTTCTTATTGTTATAATGGATGATTATTATTGTGCATCCTATAGAGAAAAACATTTTATACTTGAGAAGTTCTAACATTCCATTATAGATCTAAGCTATATGTCATTAACCTTATAGCATTTTTTCCTTTTTTATGACTTGTTAGGGTTTAGAATGAATTATGAGGATACCAATAACAGTGAATTATGATATTTTTAGGACTCATATCTTTGACTTTCCTTTTAGAAAGCTGTTGGAGGGTTACCTAGAATGTAAAAGGTTACACAACCTGTAATAGTTTTTGGGTGCATATTATGAATGGTTACACATCCTGATGATCCTTTACATGTCGTGAGTGAGTTGAATATATTTTTTTAAAGCTTAGTGTAATTTTTTAATTCAAGTGGATGCATTTTTTATGGATTAATATATAAAATATTTCACAATGTGTAGTGGGATTACATATCATGTAATACCACTATTGCAGTTTTTCTGAATGGAAGAAAAGATGAGATCTCTTTTCCCCTCCACTCAAGTTTCATCTCCCTTGAACCAAATCCTTCGAAAAAAGATCTCGAATCTCTCCAACACTCTATATCATTTAATTTTACATTCGATCATTATTTCTCTTGTTGGGTGATTCCTATTAAATCATCATCCTTCAGTTATCGCCATTATATCTTTATCTTAATTTGGTATTTAATAAATCATCCTAATGTTGAGGGATCTCATATCTATGATGTTGTATATCATTTTCATGATGATTTTCAAGGTCTTCATGAACATAATTATTTTTTATGGGTGTCTTTGTGAGTGTTGAGTTTGATGAATAATGTTGGTGATGCTATTATATTTATGAAAATTGATTAACATTGAATTTTCGTTATTAAATTCAGATGTTGATCTAGATTCATTATCTAGTACATGATTTCAACTTATTAAATAATAACATCCAATTCTAGTAAATTTGTATATTTTAAATGGGTTTTCCGAGAGAATTGAGAGAACCCCAATTCCATTGAATTGGGGTGTGTTTATAGAAATTGGTTTATTTAAATTATTGAATTGAAATTAGAGATTTGATAGAAATGGTTTTAATTATATTGTTGAATAAAATTTTCGAAATCAATAGTGAAATTTACATAAATGGGTTTTAATGGATTTCACAAATGGGAAAATGGATTAAACTATTTTGATAGAAACCCAGTGTTTTTATCCAGTTAAAGAGGCGTTTTTTTACTAAAACTGGTATTTGTTTTAAATTAATAATTTCCATTGAAATTGAATAATCATATCTAGTTTTATTTTAATATTACTTGAAATAAATTTTCCATCATAGATTGTGTATGAGACCATGAAATCTTTAGGGAGTTTGTGATTTTTTGAACAAAATATACCATATTAAAACGTTCTAAAACATACATGTAGCAGGTCACATCCACAGTGGTATGGTGATGGGTGTCCTTTGTCCAGTGCTAGGGGGACATGTTTATACACATATTTCCAAGATCACATAGAGAGCGTGGAGTCTTATATACAGAAATCTATTATACAAATTTTTAATATAACCATGTTGCTCTTTTATTATTTGTATATAATATATAAATGCATGACAATGTTGTAAAACTATGTTATGTGAAATTTGAATTTATATAAACTATTTTATTTAAATGTTGTATTTAATATATTGTTTTATAAATATTACATAACTAGAAATGAATTTTCTTAATGTATTTCACATCATCTGAAATGTATAACATGATTTATTTACATTTGATTTTAAAATCCAAAACAAATTACTTTGAAAATTGAAATAATTTTTTTGGATAATTTATTATTGGTATATATATTGTAATACTATAGAGACCCTACTAGGATTTTTATCTCAAACACTACTTCTACCTTTGGGTTTTTTTAAATTATATACTTTTAGTATTGAGAATGGGGAAATGATATCTTGGAGGTGGATCCAATATTTGATCCTTGGACATGGTGATTTGTGTCCTTAGGGACTTGGGGTGTTTTCAAATGTTTTTGTAGATGGTTTTTTGTACTTTAGGATTTAATTTATTTAGAATTATTGTACATTACTCTCAGTGGAGTTTCTTTTAATATGCATACTCTCTTATTTGACATTCTTCGTCTATGTTTGCTGGAAAAATACTTCCCACGTGCATGTTATATAATTCCATGTGCTTTTCTCCTACCATTGGTGATTATTAATTCCCTTCGAGCTATTTTAGGGCTACCTCGGTTATCAGGTCACCAAGGTACCACAAATAGTTTGTGATATGTTAGATAAATGGTGCCCACCAATAAGAATTCACGACCAAATAAATTTTTTCACCCTTTATAATTAGTGGACATTGAGATAATATTATTCACAAATTATTTTCCTCAAATTAATCGTGGTAAAATATAGGTAGAAATATATTATTCAATGAAAATAGAGGATTATTTTATTGTTTTATATAAAAAACCCATTATTAAAATAAAATTTATACTCTTTTTTTATTATTGGCCTTGAAAGCAATATTAATAATTTTGTAGTGGCCTAAAACAATTATATGAAATGAATGTTCAATCAAATAATTTGGTAGCTATGAAAAATAATTTGATCTAAACATAAGGTTAAACATGATTCTAGAAATAGTAATTATGATCATCACTATTTGGATAAAAAATGATGATAGAGTTTTTTAGAAAATGAAATAATTGATGACAATTAGGAAAGAGAATTTTCCACCCACATTCAAAAAATGTTGGAATATTTATTCATTAAATTAAGTGAATGGAATGAAAAAATGATTCATGTGTTGATGTAATTGTGATCTAGATTTCTGTTTTGGAAGGGAAATTAATACAATGGTCAACACAACTAATGATAACATTTATGCCCTAATCTAGTGGCAAATGTGGGAAAAAGACATCAATGTCAACCATGACCAATGGAACATGGAAGATCCTACAAAATAACTAGTAATGAAGTGGATCATTAGAATAATGTGAAGAAAGGTACACATATTATACATTATAGACATATAAAAATAATTTTTTGTTCTTTTTCTTCACATTATTTAATACCATGAATGTTTTTTATAATTTTAATACACTAGATAATGCTTTGAGAATTGATCTATCAGTGAAAACAACAAGAAGATCGATGATTAAATCCATTATATATAAATACAGTCTGATTGATATTTGTGGAATGATACATACAATATATCCAGTTTTTCTTCACATGATAGAATTTTATGAGAATTTGGGCATGGTTTTCTTCTCACTACAAGGAAATCATATGTGTTTATGTGGTAGGGAAATTTCATTTCATTTAAAAAAATCCTCTAATAATCATGTTTTACGAAATTATAAAGATGAAACCAAATTAGAAGAAATAGTTTATTATGGACCTTGATAATAAGGTTCTAGTATTAAAACATTAATTAATCCTGAGTTATGTTTAGAGTTAACATTGAGGAAATTTTGGGGATTATATGTTTAGATAATTAGGAAATAACTATTACAATAAATGTCAAATATTAAAATGTGGAGACTTCTACTCTAACCAATTGTTTTCACAACAAGAAAGCTCCTCAATAAAAAGAATAATTAATTTCTTGTTATAAATTTTCATGGATTATTAATTTATCATACCCTTCCTTGTACCCTATGAAAAACATTTCAAATACGTGGTATGTGCACAAAAATCTCATTAATAGAAATAAAATAATGAAAGAAAACATTAGTCAATTAATACATAAAAATCAATGAAACCATATTTTTCAATCCTAAAACATAAGTTCATTAACATACCTCATGAAATCTTAAAATTTATTAATAACATAGAGAAATAAAAAATCATAATGGTGATTTGTGGAATCCATAACATACATACACATTAGCTTTAACGTCTAAAAATAGAGTTACTCTTGGAGTACCCATCACATTATATTCCCTAAATCTTTTAGGAGAAACAATAATGTTTACCTCTATCATGATACCAAATGAATTGGAGAGAAATCACGGCTCACCAGCCCTAGGTATATCACAGATCCAACCATATTTGGTTTATCATGAAACCAAATATCAAATTTCCACGTACAATTACATAATCATAACACATAAATAAATCAAATTGTCAAAATTTCAATCATCAATCATAATAAATAATTTAATGATATTGTGATATTCAATCCATTACCAATACCATTTAATGTTTTTAAAAATAATATTTTTGAATCATAGTGGACATTAACACATTGAATTTTTTTAAGACATTATCATTTTAATTCATCAATGTTCATATTAGTAAATACTTAAATCCATTTTGAAAACATGGACATTATTGAGAATTAATAGAATAATAAATCATTTTTCAATAATAAAAATTCAATTCATATGCATTAATGAAATCAAATATTACCCAAATTATTGATTAAAATTGATGAAACTTTAATTTTTATTAAAGAAGAACTGTTATGGGAAAAGTGAGAAATCAATAGTTTAATTAATAAAATAATTAGATAAACCATTGAAGAAAAATGTAATCCTATTGGATGTGGTCTCACTACATAGATGCTAAGAGATAGTTCTATCCTGATTATTAGGATAATTCTTTATAAGGTCTTCAAAATGATATTCTTCGTTATCCCAAGACGGAAGGCACTGCTCTTGGCTAAGATTACCAACATTATATCCCCTGATCAATATCAGATCATATTTTCTGTCCAGTTATTTTTCTCCTCACTAGTAACCACCCATAATGGTCTTCACATAATCTTATTATCTCTTTCATCGTTGGCATTAATAATTTGAATGGTTTTAACCAATTCATATCCTGAGTGCATAAGCTGCTCTAAATAAGGATCAATCATTGAAAAATTATCATATTTACATTCCATGTATTTCATGAACGCATCCTACCACTTTGAGGGGTGGCAGCCCACACTTCCTCAAATGAAATTATCATATGTACACATTATGGGGAAAATAAATTTATGATTTAAATAAAAAAACATAAAGACAATATAAATATAATATATATAATTTATCAATATATTTCAATCAAAATTTCCCCCATTATAGGTGGTTAGGGAAAATCGAAAAATTATTGTTTCGTGAGGCAGTAGTTCGCTGTACACTGAAACAGTATGTCTGTATCCGTTAGACAGGGGAGTCTGTATGTGTCGTTAGAATACATCTCTTAAAAACATCCCATTATATTTATGATACTATTTTTGTGATATAATAATGTAATAATGAGAGTTTAGGGAATTGGAGAAAGAAAATAAGAGAAATATTCTTGAAAGAATACATTACCTCAACCAGGGTAACACCTTTTTATTTAAGCTAAAAGGATTACATGAATTTCCTTATGACCATGTTGAGGTTATAAGAGGAATATAGAGAAGTTGGAAGACTCTTTTGGCTGATGTTGGATGAGACAAAGGACTTGAGAAGTGTGAGTAAGGGATACAAGTGATTCCCTTTCATAAGAGGGTGGAGGATCACTTTAGGAAGGTATTGAAATATAATTTCATTATAAAATTATTTTTAGTCTCAAATGGTCCCAAAGTAATTTATTTCAAGTATAAGATTATTTTGGTTCATAAAACATTCAACCAATAGGTTTTAGACTTTTCTATCTCACAAATATAACATTATCTTTTAGCTTTAACACTTAGTTAACTAATTTGGCTCTTACCATGTCTTCTTGTATATTCATACAATATGGTTAACATTATTACTATAAAACCACAATATAACTGCAAGTGGTTAATTTATTACATTTGAAACATTATATATGTAATTTGACTGAAATTTATATATTTAGGACTATTATGTCATTTAATAAAATAGTATTTGTTTTGAAAACACAATTAAGTCAATTTTTATAATATTCATATCATGGATTTTAAAAAATCCAAAATAACATGATTCTTTAAGAAAACACATAATTAATTAAAATATAACAACTCATAAGAATCCCCAATATCCATGGATGGCATAAAAAGTTATAAAATAAATTTATTTTATTATTTATAATCTCATTTATTTTATTATTTATAATCTCATTTATTTAAATCTTTCATTAATAATGTTGTGACTACATCATCATTGTTTCATAAATATATTTATTTATATTATGTATAAATATTATAAATAAGATACCATGACGTAGTAAATATATTTATATTTCTAATTAGTATTTATAGTCGAGGAGATCACTTATAAAACACTATATAATAATTGTTTTAGTAAAAACACATGTTTGTGATATATTTTTATTTATTTTAAATCAATTCTTATAAAATGTCATTTTTACTTCAATGTGCCTACATCAGGTCCTAAAATAGATCCAAGGATTTCCATGGTCGGAAATACATCATCCAATAGTATTAGGACATGTGTTACTGTATGTTAATATTATTATAAAATGATTTTTACCCTAATTTACCATATTTACCTTTTGTCCATGGTAAATAAAATATTTAATGGATATACAGTTCATAAAATTTAAAACAATGGTGCCTATTTAAAAATTATATACATAATTATTACAAATAAGGAATCCATTTTCACAAATTAATAACAGAGAAGTTTTAGTAATTAATTTTAAATTAATTTTCATTATCAACACCAAAAGTGGGTTTTTAAGAAGTAATAACTATAAAATTATTTACATGAGTTTATATCTAATTAAAAGGATAAATTACATCCAATTAACATAATTAGATTAAATAAAAATAATAATACAATTATACTTTAAAACAAATTAAAATTTGCAATCTAATTATATATATAAATTAGAAGAAAATACTGTTTTGAATTAAAATACTGTATTTTTTCACTATTCATTTAAAAAAGAACTTTATCAGAAAAATACCAAAATTTCATCCAAGTAAATTTTGATGTCCTACTTCTAAATGATAATTTTATTCTTCCGAATATAACATATAAATGTGACAAAAAATAGAATTAAAAATGTATTTCCATCGAAAGTTGGAAAATAACCTTTTAAAAATATTAGATTATGTCATTTTTAAAATCGGATTCATTCGTATTTTAAGCTTCTAAAATTTATTGGATAAATGAAAATAAATTTTATAATATTATTTTAGTTAGTTATGTTAATTCTATCTGATAATAGGGATAAATGTTAACTACAATTTAAAATAATTGTATAATTATATTATTTTATGGTATAACTAAAAGTCGTGTGCAATGTAAGATTTCGAAGAACCAAATCATTGTGCGTTGATTACACTATCAAAAAAAGTGTCCTTATTGACATAATATTAATATCTTATTCATAATTATTAATATATATGAAAATTTATTATTCTATTAATGCATCGGTCATTAAATAGATACTCAATAGTAATTGGTAAATAGATCAAATGATTTGGGATGAAGTGAAAAATTATGATCTCCTAATTTAATAACAATTTATTAATATATTTCTTTGAAAAGACTATATTCCTCCCAAATAAAATTTCGTTGGGTTTTTTATAAAACTCATATTTGGTATTATAACTAGACATATGATTCCATTCATCATTAATCCCATAAAATTATAATAATTGAATAATAATATTTATAAGAATTTGGATAGGTTATTTATATTCTTGTGTACATAAGCATGTGGTGAAATAGTTCTATTATCTATGGACAAAAATAGGCAAATGTTTATTTTCATTAATTATCATCAAATCAATATATTCATTTTAATTTTATGTATCCTCTAATGAATATTAATTAATCTTATTATAGAATTGACAATTTATCATGATATCATCAATATATGGTTTAATGGGATGATTAGTAAAAGAAAATATTTTATACAATATATGGATTTGTGACTTCAGGATCATGTTATTCGAGCATACAATTTCCCTTTTAAAATCACATATTTAATGAATACGGTGTTTATATATTACATCAATCAATTTTCGGATGTATGAATAGATAAAATGATTTATACATCAGGACCAAGGAAGAGAATAAGCAACATTTCAATATTTATCTACAATACATAATAAAGGAAAAATTGAATACCGAATTGAGTAAGTGTGATGTTTTTAATCGATGTTTATATTTATTTGTTCATCTAATAAAATGATATGGTGTATCAATTGATCCCAACAAATTTGTTTTAATGAATAGTTTCCAATAAAAAACAATATATTGTAGATTTGTAGTGTTTTGTGATTGATTGTACAATATCAATGCTTTTTGAGAAACATCTCATGATTATCAAATCTTGTAACCTTTTAAAATTATAATTGATTCAATTTTCTATTTATATATATATAAAATTAAAATATTAATGTGATTAATAAATTTTGTTTGCATATCATATAATCACATTAAACTACTATAGAGAATATATTATGATATACCATATTGCATAAAATAAGGTATATGATGTGTAAATATAAAAAACAACATGGTTAAATTTTATTCCTCCCATTAAATAATGTTTGATGAGAATAATTACTGAATTCAATATTTAATTTGGGAGAATAAAATCTTTTAATTAATATTATAGATGAATTACCTATATGGTGAAAAAAATTATATACATTGAATAAAAATAGTTAAAGTATATATTCACATAGAAAGAGTTGAAAATATGCTAAATGATATGGTTTGAGTTGATCTACAACTATGTCTTCTCAATAGATTGCAACATTAGTAAGCCATATAAGGTTTCTAATGATGTTGGTATGAAATTTCATTTTACATTATTCATGATGTGGAATAAAATATAAATATTATTATTGAATTTTATAAGGATATTTGAAAGAATCCAAAGGGAAAAGTTGAAATTCAACAATCTCAAAATGATTTCCCAACCATCTACCCATGTGGATATAAATGTGTTAAGGAATGGTGATATGGTGTTGTAGAATGTTTCATGTATTATTCCATGGTTCATATTTGGAAATGGTTGATTTAAAATATATGAGTAATGAATTTTTTTTTGATCAATATGAGAACTGACGAATGGGATATCTGTTAATGCAGATAGAAATACATTATCTTTTTACTGAAGGAGAAAATAGATGTATATTGATCTTTAATATCACATTGGGTGGGAAAATATAAAGGGAAATATTCATAATTAGTTTACATAATTCCGGGTATTTTTTAATGATAAGGTAGATTAATATAATTCTAATGTGTGGATTAAACCTTTACCCAAACCTATATATATATAGTGAACACCAACACAGATTTCATTATACAAATTTCAATGATTTATAAAGATTCTAATTTCATTTAGGTTGTGTATGATCACCTATTAATGTTAAAAAATTTATTTTTAATTTGATACAGTTTCTTATCAGATCAAATCTCTATCATATAAATTTTGATGTGTTAGTAAGGTTGGAGTGCAACTTTATATTATATAAAAATGGTATTTAATGTATAAAATAAATTTATTAGCAAGTGTTCTGTTATAACGAGATGATAATATTATCTTCAACATATTATATATTCCTTAGAGTGATGAGAAATTTGATTTGTCCACTCAATGAATAGAGGTTATGCTAAGATCTTGTTGAATCAACTTAAAAGGGGGTTAGAACCAACACATTCCCTTTGTATAGTTCTCAAATGTAAATACATTCCATTGATGAATTAAAATTTAAACATATTAGGATTTGTGTGGTAAGAGATTTTTAGCTATAAAATAATTGTATGAATTTATAGATTTTATGATTTTAAGACCCATTATTGTCCATGAAATGGTATAGAATGATCAAAACAACTAAAGAAATATCAAAGAATGAAAAATATGATAGAATGAGTGGGTCTAAAACACTTCTATAAATCAATCATTGAATGTTATTTGTCATTTATTCCTCTAAATATATATTTAGGAGAGTGTTGTTAGAATCAAGAAAAGTGGAACCATTAAGGATAATTACGGCAGTCTCTTTGAGATTCTATTCATATAAGAACTTTGGAATATCATCATGAACTCCTAAAATACCATACGTACTCCCATGATGCATTCATTTTTTTGTTTTGAGAATGTACGTATGATATTTACCACATGTACCAATCCCATACGCTGCACAATTGGAATGTGACCTCTCAAATGAAGAGTAACGGGTGAAAATCATGGATCATATAGATAATGCGGTATGAAATATGACCATTAAATTGGTTAATGTTATAGTTAGTAATCCTATGATTAATAAATATTTATGGGATCATAAAAATCTTGGGAGGTATAATTATATAAATTTTCTACCAAGTGATTAATGAAATTTTATGGGAGAAATTGTTTTATGGGGCATACAATGTAATACCATATGATTTTATTATTTATTTACCATAAAATAAGTTTATTTTATTTAATATTTTAATACCTGAAAATATGGATAAAAACCAAGATATATTTAATTATGGTAGAATTCTATAATTGAATGAAAAAACATTAATTTGTTATGAGAATGTAATGTTACATGTCATTTAGAAAAATAAAACCAGCTTTAAATAAAATGAAAATAATTTAGTAAAATGTTTTACTAAAAAAATGTATTTTTATGCCATGTATTTTTTTATTACTTTATTTCTTATTTTAAATCTTTTATATTATTAAATTTAATGATTATAAGATAATTGTTTTTAATGGGATGATATTAAAATCATTTAATAGTAAAAGGGGATATTTTCATTAGAATAATTTTCTAAGTGTTGGTAATTCGAATATGAATGCATAATTTAAAAGAAATATTATAAAAAATGTTTTAATGTGTAAATAATATATTAACTCTAATTTAATTATTCATTGAAATAAAAAATGAATATAAATAAAATGTTTTAAAATAAATTCATTTATAAAAATTATATATATATATATATATTATGTTTTCAATTAGAAATTTATTTATAAATTTTATAAATTAATGTATGTTAAATAGATTCCAAATATTTAATAATTATATCAAAACAAAATTGGTTGGATGATATCATTTTTAGGTAAAACTATAAGTTACTAGTGAGAAAACTATGATACCACAGTAAGGGTAAAATAAGGATAAATGATTTAAATACATGATTGAAATTCAATATATATAGCATCATATAAAAATATTTTTTTATGTTGTAATGAAGAAGTAATCACAATTATGATCAATATTTTATCCGCATTTGATGATAAAATGAAAAAATAAATCCATAGGGAATGAGTATCTGTTGAAATTCCACTCCAAACTCCGTTATAAAGTTCACCTCCTCTACCCCATAAAAAACATTCATAAAAAATACATTTAATAAATACCCATAATTTCTATTGAGAATAATTACTTATTTTTTGGTAGTTTCTCTTTTAAATAAGGATTCCTAAATCCTCATCTCTAAGGAACCCATATAAAGAGAGAGATAATCCATCAATGTGTGTACAAATTTCGTAAAAAAAATAAATTTTTATCTCAAATAATGTATTTATAAATATCAACCGTTGCTAAAATGGTATTCTATTGACATCATTATTCCTCTGAGAAAATTATATTACAAATAGGTTATACTTTACTCTATTTGATATTTATTATAACCTTTTATATTTCTAGTTCGTTTTTCCACCTACACGAACAATTTTATTCTAACATCGCAATTTCAATCATTAATAACAATCCTAAAAATTAATAAATTTAATATATGTTATTAATGTGATATTTATATTGTGAATGTTGATTTTTAAGGGATACACCAAAATGAATTAAAAATATAAATTTACATATTTTTATTGCTATAATACACAAAACATCCCCGTCAAGGGTTCAACTCTCACAATCCATTCAAATATATTTCTTGAAATAAAGATGGGATTGAATAAATAATAAAATATAATTGATTCCAAGTAATTGAAAAATATTGTAATTATGAACATGGTACAAATGAATGAGTATTGAAAATTTTTTACAAATCACTAATGAAACAATTAAAATTACTCACATATGATAAATAAAATAATCAATACCTAACTAATATATCAGTAATAAATGATTATAACTATTAGAAAAAATATAATTTATGATTTTTATAGGATGATTCTATTTTTTGAAAATTTTCTATAGTATTGAAAAATCATAGTTGTCATAGGATCACACATAGTGCGAATGTCATAAAGGATCGGGAAGAGCGCAAATGACCTAAAGGATCAGGAATATCACTAATGTCCTAACAAATCAAGAGAAGCATGAATGTGAAAAAGGATCATGAATAAGAATATAAGAACTAACGGTAAATATAGAGTTTGATTGTATCTCCATAGTGTAAATGTAACATATGTGATCATAAAAGATGAAGGCAATAACATGATTGCATCATGAAATCCACATGAGTTTAAGGGGATCTCATAATGAGATCTCCCAATGACTTTAAAGGAAGAATATGATTTTTAATAGATCTCATGAAGAACTCATATAAATCACAAGAATGGAAATATGATTCAAATGATTTATAAATATCCTAGTTCTTAAAAATCACATAACAATGTAAAATTATTTGGATGACATTATGGGATCCCATGAAGCAAACATCAGTGTTTTTTGATCCCATTATGGGATCATTTTAATCAATCATGATAAAAAATTTAGATGGAAATGGGTTATGATAAATTACATTAACAATATTAAATTGATCAAGTTATTTACATTGGATACAATGATGGGATCATATAATTCACTATAATATAACTATTCTGAACAATGAAGAAGGATGTTCTACATGAGACATGTCCTAGAGATCTTTTGTGAAATGCAGAAATGATCTTGAGAAGAACCTGAGGGATTTGTTCTATGGGGAGTAATGAATTTATAATAATGATTTATGGAGAAATAGTGATGTATTTATTCATATAATTACCCATTAACATACCGATTAGAGAAAAAATATATTTTCCTCTAGTGATTTTATTTCAATAAAATAAAATATGAGTTGTTTTCATGTATAAAATGAGTTTACATAATTGATGTTGTGTAACTGTTCATAATAATATGTACAATTAATTATGTCATAATCATATAATATAAAAATTAAAATAATTTTTTTAATCAGGTAAATAGTATAATGATCTTCAGAAGTGATCTTTTGAAGTGTTGTACGAGGTGGGTGTTGTGTGAAAATGAATACATGTTTCTTACATCGTGATCCATGTTAAATTAACAAGATCTTATGACCAATTCATTGAATCTAGTTGATCATAATATAGAAAACAAATTGGTCACTCAATGTGGTCTTGATTAGGGGTTACATACACAAAGAATAATATTATAATGAAATAATGGTTTCCCTGACATTTAAAAAAATATGTGCACCAAGACACGCATAAGTGTGAAAAAACCCATAAATGCTTATCAGAAGATTTTAATGGAGGAGACATGTGTTAACCTAAATATAGAGATATAATTTAACATTAAAAATTAAAATAGTGGTAAACTATGATGAACTATGGATATTCTTCTATCCTTGTAATAGAAGTTCACATTATAGGATTTGGTACATCAACCAACCAATTTTCGGTTCTCCTTCGACGAACAATAATGAGGGTAAAAAATAATATTTAACTATTCATATTCGTGTAATAATAACAAAATATTAATTTCTATGGAAAATAGAAAGGATATTTTTAATTTTATGATAAAAAGATAAAAAACAGAGAGTTTTTTTATATCTTCATACTCCGATTCACACCCTAGATTATTTTTCGTTGATGGGATAACAATAATTTATAATTATTAAATTTTAAATGTTTCCATAATTTTCTTAATTATGTTTTCATGATTTTTATGTTTAATATATAGGGTTTAATATTTGGTCAGGGACTTTGAGATTAATGGCAAGCCTTTATTTCTAATCCACAACTTGAAATTTCAATATTTACACTTCCATTTGGATATATTTTCTATTATTTATATTTAATAAAAAATATATATTCTACACCATTGGTATATTATGGGTTTTATATTTCTTATAACCATTTTAACTTCCTTTAGTTCAAAATTTATAGGAAAAGATGACTGTATGTTTCAAAAACCTTATCTATTCTTTTTTTGTGTGAATATTTATCTTCCACATTTATGTAATTTAAATTTTTTATGGATTTATTTAGCTTTAGTTATATGATTAAATATGGTTGCATTCAATTTTTGTATACTCCATTTATAAATTAATCAAAGTTATCATTTCTTATGTTTTTATAATGGAAATTTTCTATAAATTATATGATTTATTACAATAGAATGAAATGAATAACTTTTAGATATATTTTATATAAGAATTTATTTTAAAATTTAATTTTTACTATTAATTGTTAAAAAGATTCTACAAGTACTGTTTTTTTTCAAATTAATTAATATAAACATTGTAATATAAATTATTTTATTTTAAAATAAAATTTATCAACATTAAAGGATAATTTCTTCTCAGTGTCAAAATAAATTTGGTATTTCTATTATAAACAAGTTCTTAATCTATATAAACTTACTTTAATATTTATTGTTCTTTATTGTGAATATATTTAAATGATACCATCCATGTTATTTCTATGTATGTATTATCATAATATTGTAATTATTTTTTATAAAATTAATTTATTACATAAATATTAATAAAGAAAATTTAATTATAAATAGTATCATATTCCAAAGGCATAAATATGTATAGTTTAACAAAATATGATGGTAAATCCCAAAATATCCCTATAATTCATTAGTTTGAACTATATATCTCCTGAGATAATATCTAATGAATAGTTTTGTTATGATCATAACTCACTTCATTGACATTATTCATAGGACCACACCGTTATGTGTGGACGTTATTATTCTATTCACATAACTATTCATGGAAATTACAATTATATTCAAAAATATTTTCATCAAATTATATTAATATTTATAATTCTGTGTGTGTAATTAATTTTTAGGTTCACAACATTATACATGGAACTTATTTTGGTTAACTTTGTCTACGATTTTATGATTTATTTTTCTATCGTTAAGAAATAATTATATATATTCCACATGATTATGATATTTTCAATGGATCATGTTAATTTTAATATATTTTTATATTATTATTATATGATATATGTGTGACTATTAGAGGATATAAATCCTTCAATATTTTCTTATGGAAAATCATTCTGATTCCATTTTCTTTTAAATCGTATATTTCATCAAGGAAATATTTTTTTACAACATTAAATTCTAAAAATTTATTGATAATTGATTTTTTTAACTTACTAAGGGTTTCCCCTAAGCCCTTTTTATTTTTCAATTTACTTGGTAATATAGAAGATTATTAAGTATGAATATTCTTGAATGATAAAATTTGAGAAAGATATTTTTTTGTGATGTTAATAAATTATTTTAAATTTATGATTTTTTTAGTTTGTCTCTAGATACGCGAATCATTTTGGTTATGGTATTATATGTTAATTTTTTAGGTTTTTTGTTTAAATTATTTAGATGGTGTAAAATATATAAATTTTCCATTTGTTTTAACTCATATATTATTAAATTTTATGTTTATTTTTTGTATTCCAACACTCTAAAAACATGTACAGATTTTAGGGATTTTATCAAAGTGTGATGAATCAATGTCATATATTATTTAATATGAGTAGTGTATTTGTTTATCTTTTTTTGTTATTATAGTGAAAAAACTAGTCATATTATAGGGGTTTAATACGGGTGATCCATTGAGAGTCCCTTACTTAGGTCCTTCCACTTTTGATTCCTTATGTCTCAATTAGTTAGAGCATAATGTATATATCCAGATTTTCTTATACTCAAATAGATTATAATCATGTAGATATTTGGACCCTTATACGTACGATATTATATATTATTACTATCTCCTTATTTAGAATAGTTTTATCCTTTATCTAATTTTTTCTTATTATATTATACCTTATATGTATCTTATTTTGTCACGTGTCTTCAAATTACATTCATTTTCATTACTTATTAATTATGGTTTTATTTAGTGGAAATCCATTCATAAATATAGTTTATTCAACCCACATTATTTTTTTCATCCTTTGGTTATTTAGAGACGAGTTTGAGATGTTTTGATAACATCATCCATATATTTTTCAAGTACTCAAGCCACATTAATTACATAATATCCCCTTTTTATTGATATATCTATAAGAATGAAAAATAATTTTTTTTATTCAAGTAATTTTGATGAAAAAATGGGAAACCATAAAATGCTTTATGTCTTAAAAACCAAACCACCATGGTCAAAAATATTAAGTCCAAGAAACATCAAGACAACATAGAAGTAACCCTAACCACAATTAAAAACAATATTATTAGTTTCATTATAATATTCACAGCCGGAAAGCTGTCCTGTGTATGAATGCATAAGCATGGAACTGATGGAAAAGTCATAAAATCTCAAACATCTAATTCCGGAGTGATGAACAGAAGAATAACCTATACTCTAAACCTTATCTGGAGAAACCCCTTGTGTGATAGATGTAATGACCCACAAATCATAAACCATATAACCACAAGGATTCACAATGAGAATAAAATATTCCATCAAATCAAATCAAACAACCAATAGCTACACCAAACCAGTTTCAACTCCTCCATTCATACTACATAATATTATTAAAAACATTACGTCATCCTTCATGCTCCACCATGGTCGGAATCACAAAACCTAAAAGAAATCATAGTCGTTGATGATAAGATGACGCCATTGAAGTTCCATAATAATACAATCACAAACCATATATTAGGATCCAAACCACAAACCAAAATCGCAGCTGAAATCGAAAATCAAGAAACCATAAAACGAAGACTAGGGAATGAATAAAATACTCCTGAAATAAGAACTAAAAACCCACTGCCACCTTCAATCCAACACACTGTGACTATATCTAGAAAATAGCAAGAAGACAATGCAGAATCACTATGGAATCCACAGTGCAACAACTAAAAACTCAATCTCGGCTATCACTGTTCCCTATATGAGCCATGTCCAACTCGACGGATAATGAGTGAGGAAGAACAAAATACAGTGAAACACTGATCTGTTCAAGACTATGCCGCCACAAGGAATGACGCATGCAATGAACCGGATAGTCAAAAGCCTCAATGGGAAGTTGATTCGTAGTATGTATGAGGAGGTCGGAAACTAGGGCGTAGATTATGTCATACGGTTCTAAATATTCCCAAGCCTTATATGGAAAAATGGTCTTTAAACCACATGATACCTTAGGTGATCTCATATATAATCCCCACACATAATTATTGATGTATTCATAAAATCCAAATATTGTTATATTATTCATTTTATTTATATTCATGATTATTTGTGGGACACTAGATTTAAAATAATTTAGTTTTATCCCCATTTATTCATTATATAGAAATAATGTTAGGGTATAACTCATCTAAAGTGACTATGGTTGGGAATCATATTCTATACTATGTTTTTATGAATTCACTACACCATCCCCTACCCCATGTTCAATGGGTATATTTCATGGATGTTTTATATAATTAATGAGAATTCATATGATATTTGGACCCATAGTGTTAATTATTCATATATATTAATATGATCCACATTCATTATTTTGGCCAAAATAAAATATATGTGACAATACGGGATGATGGAGTCTATGAGTGTGTCTATCTTTGAACTATAGGATATATTACTAAAATTTGTCTACTTATGGATATCTCTCCTCATTAATGTTATTTTGGACGTTCAAAGATTACTTTAGTTTGTGTGAATTTTATCTTGAGGTTATTTAAGTGGGTCATAATCATGATCTATATGATCTATATACCTTTTTATAGGGAATTGTGTCCTTTTATGCTTTATAACATCTTAATTATTCAGTATAGTGTTATGAATGGTGATAATTTTCAAGTACTTGTAGTTTGAAGTTATTTTTGAAACATGAAACCAAAAATTATAAACATAAAAGAGGTACCAAACCATTGGATTAAACTATAATTTTATACTAAGAATGAATATACATTCCTATTTTCTAGATTTAATTTTCACTCTATCTGGAATTAAATTGTACTTCATCAATAGAAATATAATTATTTTTCTCTTGTGGATTTCACTCTTCGATATTTCCATTATAAGGATTATAATTTTTCATCTCTTTTGATTAGATGTTGGTTTTTTTGTTTGTATTCATATCTTCTAATTTTTCTATTAAGAAGCTAATATAATTTTTTTTCTTAAAAAATATGTGTTGATAGTTAATGTAATATAATTTTTATACTATTTGGATCTCTTACACTTGAATAGGTGTAACAAAAAAACTGTATGTGTATCAATTAAATCATATATTTCATAAATTGATACCACTTGGTCAACCCTATTCACATTATTCATTTCTAAAATAATAAACACCATTATTTTTTAGTTGTTTTTATTGAGAATTTTCGAATGTAAACTAACTATTCAGGTTCAATAATTTTTGTCAGTCATTTGATGACATCAATAATATGTGTTTTCAAGGGTTTATTGAATATTTTATAATTCTACATATGAATTCATTTAAATACAGAAGTGATATATCCTTTTATATATGATCACATAAATTTTTTATTCCAAGATCAACATTCAAAACCAAGAGTGATACAATAGTTTTATTATATAAAAATATAATTTTTGTTACGAGAATGATTAGTTACAAAAATATTAATCAAAATATGATAAGTCTATGATTTATCTATGAATCCTAAACCCAATATTTTCCATATTTTATATACATAACTTCAAAATTATAGATTTATACAATGTATTTCATCATATTCGACTTATAAATTATTTATTATCATATATGGTGATATGTTTTATAGGTTATGTTTCCTATATGATAAACACTCTATAATATAATCATCTGATAAGGTTACTTCATTCAAAAATTCTTATTATATCATTTAAAATTCCACGATTTGATGAAATATTTAAGAATATGAATATTTTTTATAACTTTTTAATATTATTTTTATGGATGTACAATTTTTTTTCATATGTATAATAGAAACATGATTTAAATATTTATTTCGGTTATCAAATATTATTCTACAAAATAGCAGTCTCAAAATTTCTTAATTTCTCTTATATGAAACAAAAATTAACATAATATAAAAAATCCTTAATAGTTATGAAAAAAAATTTACATGAAGTAAAAATCTCAAACCAAAATAGATTTTTTATCAAGATAACCATTGTAATTATAATTTACAAAACATTTTAGTAAGTGAAATGAAAAAATATCTTACCCGTTATAAACATGATTTTTTTTTTATTTTTTGGTAATGGTAATAATCATACTTATTTTCCATTCTAAATAAATTTCTTAAATAAAATTTTTTATTCAATAAATTATTAAGGATTCTTAATTATGAAGAAAGAAAATGTAATTTTATATAATAAAAATGATTATAAAAAATACAATAAATCATTATTAATAATTATAATTAATTTATATACTTGTTTTTATATATTTTGATAATAAATATTTAATTTTATATTAATTAATAAATAATAATTTTGAAATTATAAAAATGTAATCTATAATAATAGGAACACATTAATGATTTTTAAAACTATAAAAGAATAATATAAATTGATTAAATTGATATAAAACAATGTTCATATTATTGTTAAATATATAAAGTCAACGATAAAAATCGCCTTATAGTAGAGGGTTTAATATAAGAGTGAAATAGAACTCCTGGAGGATCAATTAAGATAAGAGGTGGATTATGTGGTCTTAAAAAATTAATTATGATGACAACTCAACAGACACATAAAAATAATTAATTTAGAAATAGTGGAAATTTATTTTGGTATAAATGTTTCTTAATAATAAAATCAATTAAAAAAATTTAAATCTAAAATACTCATACACAACATATTGTATTATTCTCTAGCTCAATAGTTTTTTTATGACAAAAACACATTATTGGGGAATCATTATGAAATGTTAATTGAAGAAAATAAGTTTTTCTAATATAATTTATTGAAGAAATAGACTATAAATACAGTAACCATTATATGTTTAAAACAATTTATCATTTTTAATGATATTAATAACTCTAAATTCTCCATCACAACTAATTTTTTATTTTTTAAATATTAAATAAAATCCTTTTTTATGTATAACATGAATCCAAATTTCTAGTGGAAAATAACTTTTTGATAATTTACTAAATTGACTTGTATAATTATTTCATTTTCAATTTGTGATTTATTTTTTTCTATTTTCATTGGTGGCCTTAATTATTTTAAAAACCCATCAAACAATTTAAAACAATATTTTTAATCCTTATTTTTTATAATATATAAATTTTATCTATCTCAAATACATTTTATATATTTCATAAAAACTATCCAAATTTTAATTTGGAATATAATTTTCATTTGAAAAAAACTCATTGATAGAATTTTTAATTTCTCCCTTTTTAGCGATGTAAATAAATTTCCAATGAAAAAAGTTTACACAATATTATGTCTGGTTAATCGTTAATATGTACTCAATATAAAAATGTACTCACACTACATGGATAACATTCATTAAAAAAATTATATATTTATTTATATATTTATTTATGGAAAATAATAAATTTTTAAAGGAAAATTAGTATTAATGAAAATATATTTTTTGAAATATAAAACATATGTTTATACAAATCCAAATCTAAATTAAAATTTTACTTGAATATTTACATATAACAATATAAATCTTGAGATATTATCTGAGAAATAAAATTTCTATATCTATGGTATGCTTATAAGGATTAACAATTGATCCATTCGATAATAAAAATAATTTAAAATCAATGATGGAATAGAGAATCATCATCATCAAATATTTTTTAATTAGAAAATCATTAAAAAAATATCAAATAATGGTTATTATAAATTTTTTTTATGAGATATCAATTCATTCCCAATAATATTTTATGAATTTGTATTTTTAAAAACAATAATCAGTAGGTCACGATATTAAATTTCCAAAGTCCATTAAAATTTTTCATCCCCTAAAATATATCCATCTTGAATTTCACTTTTTATATATATTTAAAAAACACATATGTGATAAAATGGAATGTATGATATTTGTAAAATCATGCATGGATATTGAAATAGATGTATCTACATAATATATGTCTCCATTTTTTTATATACCTTAGAATCTAGTTATTCATTATACACGACAACGATACTTATATTACAAAAAATATACTAGATGGGATATTTTGTTCTAGTAACTAATAAAACATAGGGATATTTTACAAGTATCCAAAATTGGTTATATTATATTCGGTATTTATTATAATTTTTTTAATAATATAATATTAATCACTGAATCAATCATCTTCCATTCTATGATAAAATTGATATATATATGCTATATGTTACCATTCAGCCCTAGGAATATTTATATTATATATAAAATGACCAATATTACGAATGAAATTTTCTAAAGGTAGGAGCCCCAACAATATATTCATTATTATAGTGAATTAGTATGGCCTATATTTTATTTTTCATTTACATTTGTATTATTTCATTTGATTATTTTTAGGTCCATTATTTTATTTTCGAAAAAATAAGGGAGTCATTATTGATTCCTCTAATGATACATTTTCTGTAATATGTTAAAATTATTTTTAGTAAAAATATAATATCATAATATTTTTTCTTTTATTCATTATTATGATTACTTTTAAAAACATTATATTTTTTCTTACATATTAAAAAATATAATTAATATTACTTAATGATAATTCATATCAATATTAAAAATTTAATTCTTTTTATTCATAATGTAAAAAATAATAAAAAAAGGATATACCAAATATTTAGATTCTGATCATTTTATTGATGATGTATATTTTTATTTATAGGTTTTTTGAATTATTATTTTTATTATAACATGTTTTATTCAATATATCACTCTAAAAACAAGAGTTATTTATCACCCAATATATTCCCATAATTCTAAAATATGTTATCTTAATTTTATAAAAAACTAAATTATATTATGGAGTTCATCAAGGTGAAATTTTATGTTTTATATTATTGTCTACAAGAAATAAAAATTAATGATTTTAAATTTTTCCATTTTATTTGAAACAAAAATTTATTATAGGTATGATTTTTAATATTCAAGAATTTATAAAAAATAGTAAAAAATTTAGGGCTTAGATTTTCTAATTAATAATTAAAATAATTTTTTAAGCCTTATATACATTAAAAAGGAATACCACATTGTGATTACCTCTGATAGTTTTAATTTTATAAAGTATAAATAAATCATATGCCTAAACTAAAATGTTTTTATTATCAATAATTCATTTTTATATTTTATTCTTCTGAAAAGATTATTTATTTTGGGTGACTAAATTCTAAAAATTCATTATTTATCTTTTTAGGCCCTTAATGAGTTCCTTCGAGGATATTTTTTTCTTGGGTCTTATGGTTTTAGAATTCTACAATTTAATATCATAACCATTAATAATTTCATATAACATTATGGAATGTAATATTCTTAAATAATTTATCATTGAAATTTTTATATACATTATCATCTAAATAAATATATAAAAGTTATAAATTATTACTAATTGGACAAAATAATTTTATTATTTGAATATTTATATATTATCGTTCATTATGAAATTGAATTACACTTGTTGGTTTTTAATTATGTCTTAAAAAATATATCATTGTAGACTTAATCATCACATATGATATACAAGTACTTAATTCAAGATATCCTTCTTGGATTGTTATACAAAAATTTATCATGTCTTCCATTTATTGTTATCATATTATAATAATTGATATTTATTCAACATATTTGTAAGAAAAAACATTGTTACGAGAATATTCAATCCAATTAATATATTTTTAAATAACCTATACATGATATTTCATTGTTGAAATTTAAAATTAATTATTATCTATGCCAAATTAAGTTTTTATGATAAATGTGTTATTTAATAAAAAGAATAAGTTACAATTTCTTTAATATCAGATATTAGAGTACAATTATCTCTTTTACTATCAAATATCACTCGTTTCAAAATAATTCTCATTTCATTCTAGAAGATTATGTATCACAATATTTTAACATATTAAATAAGATTTAAATATTATTTATTTTGATACTAAATTTTCAAACATAAACATTACATTACATTTACAGTACACATAAAACATAATAAAAATTACACCCCAAGATAGTAATAGGTCTACTGCATTTTTAAACATGGACACTAGAACATATATAAGATACATTATATCACCCTATTTTCTTATTGATTAGAAACCTTCTTATAGAAATTAAAAATAATACATAATTTCATTACAGGATGGAAGGAAACATAAAATGGGTTGAGCTCATATTCTCATTAAGGGTAAATAATAGAGACATATAGTCATAAACATAAGAATTAGTGTAATAGAACGTGATCTTGAAAATAAAATATCATACCTTCCATATAAAAGGCCATAATTTGAATTCATGGAAAAAATATTTTCAGTTAATATGACAGTAATCACAATGAAAAAAATAAAATAATACATATAAGAATTAGATTGGAATAACACATCAAATTGTAGTTATCACAGAAGAATATAATATGACATATATAGTAGCTAAGGGATCACTTCTAATACCGTCTTCGTAGCTTGGGTTTAAACCCCATTCAATATTGATAGTCATGGTTTACTCCCAAAGCCATTTTAATAGCATTATTTAACTCCTTAAACCATCATGGATGTTATGGTTCACTCTCATGGAAATAAAAGTAGTCAATGATCATTCCCAATAATATCTTAGTATATATCAAGAGATATAAATTTTTACCCAATTCATTTGAGGTAGATATAGGTCTCATACACCTCATTAGGAAATCATACATAAATGTTCCAAACAATCATAAACCATAATATCATAGCCAATGAAATAATATGGGAATCAGAAACATTAAATCATATCATACCATGAGTAAATTGATATAGGATTCATAAAATTTTCATCAGAACCATAATAAGTGAATGAGAACTGGATTTCACAAACATGTCACCCATGAAAGATAAACAGATTCCATAAAAATATATCCTGTGAATGAGAAATGGATTTCATAAACATAGAACTCATGAAGGGGGAACAAGTTTCAAAATGACAATGATATTTTGAGTAACCCATTTATAGAAATAATTTGAATGGATCCATTATATTATTTTCTAGAAAGGTATGAATGACAGAAATGGATGTCCTGTTAGAAGTAAAATAACATTAAAATATATTTAAAAAATGTTTCTTGATGAAAATATACATTATTCATTGATGAAGTTTTTTTAATACATATAAAAATATCTACATATTTTCATTTAAAATAAATTGAAAAGTTATAAATAATACATAAAATAAATTTGAAAAATTTTCCTTCAAATCATATATAAGAATATTGAAATCATTTTGAAAAATCTTATCCTTTTAAAGTTATAAAATAATTTGAATTTTTTTTAAAAACCTTTTTATTTTGAAATACTTTCACAACATCTAAATAAAGTGATACAACATTTTTAAAACCAATTCCTTTTAATATCATTGAAAAAATTATTAAGAAATCATTATATGGTTTTGAAAAACATTTTATATAAAAAATAATTAAAGAATATAGAAAATGTTTTTAAACCCATTTCATTGAAAATATTTTTAAAAATAATTTCATGAAAAATAGAATTTTAATCAAGAAATGGAATCTTCACATGAATTACTATGGGTAAATTTTTATATGTCATATGAGGTAAAAATATCATTCCATCTACACGGTAAAAAGGGATAGAAAATTTCCTTGTTCAGAAAACAAAAATTAAGATTTCTTTGAAAACATTAATTAAAAACAAAAAGGAAAAAATTAATTTAAATTATAATTTTATAATAATACAAAATTCATGGATACCCTTATTATAAAATAGGGTTTTTATATAACATAGATTTCAGACTGAAGAGCTGGTAAATTTGGGCATTTATAAATAACACATTATTAACCATCATATAAAAATAGTTGAATAATAGTAAAATACCTTAATATATAATTAAATAATAATTTAAAAAAAACTCATGAGTGTTCTTGATATAGGGGTCACAATATTTCATTACAGAAAGAATAATCACTAAAAATATAAAAAATGATGACATCGTTTCAATAAAAAAGTATTACATGTTAAAGTGGGATCACACTCTCCATGTATGGAAAGAAAATTAGATGAACCATTCAATATTATTGAAATTATGATATTACTTATTTAGCATGTAAAATCTAGTTATATACACCATGAAGAATAATTTAGGTGAATAACACCACATCAGTCTCCAAGAAAGAAAATTGAGACAAAACTATCCTACCAATTTGGAATCCATTGAAACTTAAACCCTCTGAAATAAATTTATAGAATGTATATAAAAACACCCATAAAATTAACTATAAT
Source organism: Viscum album (assembly GCA_963277665.1). NCBI lineage: Eukaryota > Viridiplantae > Streptophyta > Magnoliopsida > Santalales > Viscaceae > Viscum > Viscum album. The sequence continues at coordinate 711,454,495 of OY728140.1, forward strand.
ATTAATATAATACATTAATGGTACTCACATACACTGCTTATAATATTTCATTGTTGAATAAAGAATTTATCTCACATAAATAAATGTGAGATGAAATTTACCTAACATTCTGTCTTTAATCCTATTGTAATCATTCAAAACACATTTATAATAAATAATAATTTCATATAAATATTATACAGAAAAAAATTATTACATATATTTTAATATATTTTTTGATTATTAATTAATATTATCCTCTATTTAACAGTGATATGTTAGGGTTTCACATCGATTAATAGTTATATTTCTCTTCATAGGTGTATTAATTTAATATATCTTTGGTCCTTATACTTATATAAGATTTTAATTAATATATAAATATAAACAAATATCTTTTTATATTTAGCATATATTTATTATATTATATTATATAACATAAAAGTAAAAAAAGAAATACACTATTGATTTAGATGATATGTCGTACGCATGCTTGATTTTTTTCCATTTTAATTTTCATACAGAATAAAAATATCATATATGTATATATATATTATTATTATAGTAGATTTATGGTATCATATATATCATTTATATTCACTAATATCACAATTCATACTATCCATGTATTATTTTAATGTATCATACCTCTTAGAGGTGCGGTAGTCCACACTTCCTCAAATTAAATAATCATATTAACACAAAATAGAGAGTAGAAAAGATATGTGTTGTAAAAAGTTATAAATAACCACAATAAAATAATAAATATAACATATAACATATATAAACACAGTTTTCTTCATAATGTCCACCATGTGAGTCGGATGAGGAAAATGAACAATCATCGTTTTGTTGAGGTGGTAGTTCTTCGTACTTGTAAACAATATGATCGTTACCAATTAGATGGTGTCATATATTTGTTTATCATAAAACCTTATAAGAAAAACATAATAGTATATTTATGAAAAAAATTTTATAAATTAATATAATAAAGTGAGTGTAGGGGTGGAGAAGGAAGATAATGGAAATGAGCTTGTGAGTAGTTGTTACCTCTTAATCGGGTAACTATTTTTGATTTGTGAAAAACGTTTATTTGGGTTTTCTTATTCCCATGATAAGGATTATAGATGTAAGGTAAGTATTTTGGAAAGAGTATTGGAAATACATTGTCTAATTATAAGTGGATTTAGAGGTGTGATATAGAGTGAGAGTTGGTGAACTTTTATAAGGAAGGGAAATGACACACTTAGAATTTTTTAAAACCTGTTAGGTGTACCCATGTTTTTTACCTAAAAAATATTACCAAACCGAAAAAACTAAATAATGGAAGTTTAGTGGTAGAATAAATTCCATAAAATGTGTAATGTTAAATTTTATCTCTCATTTTCCATTTTAAATTTAATTTTCATTAATTTCTTAACATTATTTTTCTCTACGCCGTCTAAATTAATTTTAATCAATTTTACTAATAGTTTTCATTAAAACCCAACATTAACTTATTATAAATTATAAATATTTCTTATCAAAACTATTTAATACATTTTTTTAAATTATAATCTCATAAGTGGATGAAATTAGTTTATAAATAATCTTGCAGTCGGGTTGACAATGCATGTTTTTAATGTCAAAACATTAAAAATATTATTATATATATATATATCCAATTAAAATTTGAAATTTTTTGAAAAGAATAAATTTTATTATTTGATTATATAAATAACTAATTAAAATTTTCTTCCAATTTATAATATTATTTAACCATATATTATTTTATTTAAAAGTATTTCTAAATTAAAAACAATATTTTTTATGTACTTATTAACAAATGAATCCTTATGAAAATGTCCCAAAAAATTATCCTAATTTTTTTTCATTAAATTAATAATATAATGTATATTTTGACATATTTATTCTATAAATTGTCAAAAAATATGATTTCAAATAGTTTTTTCATTAAAATTTTATAAAACTACTTTTAAAAAAAAATATTTATGCATAAAATTCGATTTGACATTAACTTATTTTAGTCAAATATATTGGATGAATATAAAAAAATATAGAATATATAACATATATATTACATTAATATATATAACTAATTATAATTAATTTAAATCATTAGGGTAAAACAAATAATAATAATAATAATAATAATATTTTCTTTTATATTCAATCATTTTTCATATTCATTTATAATTCATTGGTAAGATATGAATTCATTTTATATTTATGTAAACAATATATTTTTAATAAATTGGTTAATAGAATTTATTAACTGAAATTTAAAGTCTATGTTATATACTATTATTTTAAATGATTTAATTTTTCTGAAATACTATTATTAGGAAAAACTCGGTCTGGTGTGTTATAGAGGCCATCATGAAAAATCATTGTTGGGTGAAACACCATCTAACAAAAGCGTTACATGTAGAGAAGGATAAATATTTATTTCATTTACTTAATTATTAACATTTATTTATATTACTCAATAAAAACATATTACATCAATATAAAATTAAATATTTTTAGTGTTTCGTGAAAAAAAACACATTATAATATTGAATTAATTCAACAAAAATTACAAACATCTCAGGGTGTTAGATACTACCGACCTAAAAATTAATTTCACCCTAAAAACTCATATTGTATATCAGAGGATTAAAAATTGAAATCTTCATTCATAGGAACCAACATCATAAAAATGAACATTAAAACATCCCAAAAAACAAGAATGTCGGGACAATAATGGTTTCCCAATGTAACATATAACTGGGATTCCACCTATGAGAACATAGGTTTGGAGTGAATTTTCTACATGGATGAAAATAGAAAATATTTATGGTGATTCACATTTTTACTCAATTAAAAACAAATTAATTGTCGAAGAAATGTTGAAGAAATCAATGTCATAAATCTCTAATGATTTATAAGGCCACATGTTCACAAAAAATAAGGTATTATGGAAACACATTTTATAATGATCAATATCCTAACATTGAGATATTATTTTATTATACTATAATATATGAAAATATAATTACATGATGTATTTATATAAAAAAATTTAATTATTTAGTTTTGATTTTTTCAAATTCTAATTCATCATCTACTTCATTTAATGGACGTCCAGAAATTAACATTTCATCCTGAATTACTAAAATAATGTTTTATGATTTCATAAGGCCTATAAAATAATTAAATTCATAGTTATTTATATTAAAAAATTATTAAAAATATATATATTTTTTATATTAATATCTAAAAATAAAAAGTAACACTATTGTTTCACCATAAATATGTATTCCATAGAAATAATTATACATCATCCAAGGCAATATATAAGCTAGTGGTAGGTGTAAAAAAAATTATCATGATTTGATCATGAGTTCAAGACCCATATCCTTTCCATACATGATTAGATGTTATGCGAAACACATGACGTCCTTTTTTGAATCCCTACTAATGTAATTTAGAAAATAAATGTGATGAACTTCCTTGAAATAATTTTAACCACTAAATATCCTTTAAACCATTATTTATAACATAAAATCGATGCATAAATAATTCCTATGATGTTTAACTTAAAATTTTTAGTAATGGTAAACCTTATAACCCTTCTAAATGACGAAAATAAAAAACATTAGAAATATAATCAAAAAATTTACTTTAAATTGACTCCCCTTTATATAATAAATTATCCCTCGTTTGTAACAATCCAAACATGGGAATACCCTCAACATATATTCTCTTAAATTTGAGAAATAAATTGAATTACGATAGAAACTTTTGGAAAACATGCTTTATTCCTTATTCCATAATTTACATTATTTATTGAATAAATCAAATAAGTTTTAAACTTTGTCCAAGATATCACAAAATACTTTTCAACAAGTCCTTAATTAATTCCAATATAATTAACACCTTCTAACATACTTATTAATATCCCAGATATCTATATCCAAAAGACATTATCATAACATATAAACAATATTATGTTTTATAGTTCCCTTAATCATGTGTTTTTAGGGACATCACCATGCCATTATATAACATTTATATTCCATAAGAACCATTAAATGTGTTCTTGTAAATTCATAGTGAAAAACATAAACTGAAAATTCATTCGATATTTCTCCTTCAATATAACATACTTATTTAATCCTAGTATAGAAAAGATTTTATTACCACACATCATCCAGATTCTATTTCCATGGCTACCTAATCCTATTTCAATATACCACTTTCCATTCATGTTTTATTTATAGTGTCTACATCATCATAATTATAGCCATAACTCATACCACCAAGTTGATCCTCTTCAGTACCATTCCCCATATGACATTAATTTCCACGATGACTATTTACTCAAAACATAAAACACCTAAATGTTGATTATGTTTTAGGAATTCCAATATTCTCTTACATTTCATTAACCAAACTATTTATTTTTCACTTTAATTCACTTCCATCATTTCTTTATTTTAAACTTTCAAAACGTCATTTTGTTCATATAAGACTTTCACATTGGTGAATATATCCAAATTCTTAACATAAATGAAACCAAATCATCTTTCCTCCATGCTCTATATTACATTAACTCTCTGTGAACTTGTTATTTTTATTCATTGGTGAGTCTAAGTGTTGGTTAAGGTACACATTGCTAATCATGTTTCATAAAAAATGATTTTCCACGATCATATCACCTCTCACTCAAGTGATCATACAACTTGACTTATCAACATAAAATCATTGATTTCATTCAATTTACATCCAATTCCATCCAGTTACCACCATTGATAATAACCAAAATCCTAGTTGGTTCATTACTTATCAAAGAAAAAAATACTATATAGACATGGAAATAATTACATATAGGATGTCTAAATCATGAAAAAATCCACAATCAATGATACGTAGTGTTCATCATAGGTTATTTATATCCAAAAAATATTGAAATCCATCATGACGGTTCATGATGTGTTTGTGAATTTCTAAAACATATCTCCAGACTGTGTCAATCCAAGTGTGCAATTAGTTCGATTTCCATGTAAAAAATTACCCTGAGTCTAGCGAGGAACAAATTTTTGGAGTTTTTACCCCTAGGTAAATATGTTCCAAAACCACATAAACATGTAGAATCCAAAAAGGGATGTGTTTTTAGGAAACCACTAACTATATCCATTAACAAAATTCAAGGGCATTTTCATATATATATTTCATTATCATTCTACAAGTCCCTAGGCATGTCATTATGATTATCATTGAGGTTTTATCATCCTAGCTACCAACGTATAACTAAACCTGGTTCGGATAACCAATATTGTGAACCTCACTTTTGAAATGTTAATAATACAAAAAAAACTATGGAAAACATAAAACATCATACAAATAGATGTTGAAAGAGTATAATTGATATAGTTCCTTCAGGATTAAGGAAACATGAACTCTTTTATATATGTTAGCTACATTACCTACTAATAGAATATTATTGACTAGCTACCTTTTCAGATACATCAATCATAATAAACATCCCCATAACCCAAGGAAGGAAACATAAAATGGATTGAGGTTAGATTCTCAGTAAAGGTAAACATAAGATACATGTAAACATAAACATGATCATAGGGTTATGATAATGTGATCATGAAAAGGGATGATTATACCCTCTATATTAAAGACCATAAAACTATATCATGTAATAATGATTGGTAGTTCACAATACAAGAGTCATAAGGTAATAAATAACATTATCCATGAAATCCTATCGTCGGAAGAAAAACATGGAATTGTTGTTGACACATAATCATGTAATATGATTTCCATAGTTTCCAATGCATTGATTCCAATACCACCTTGGAAGTATTAGTTGACTCCCCATACAATCTTGGTAGTCATGATTCACTCATAGAGCTATCTTTGTAGCATGAGTTACCTCTACATACCATCTTTTTAGTACCAGTTCAATCCCACTGACATATTAGTAGTTAATATTCATTACCAGGACCATATTATCTGATCTAATGTGATATAAATCTTCACCCAATTAATTTGAGAGATATATAGGTCCCACCCATCTCATTATTAAATCATAAAAAACATGAGTTAATAAATAAAAAAATCATACTATAACCCAAGAAATGAAATGGGTATCATAAACATTAAACCATATCGTAACACGATGGAAATTACATAGATTTTAAAATCATTTCATGAGAATCATATCACATGATAAAGATAAGGATTTTATAAACATATAACCCATGAAATAGAAATGTATTTCATAAACATATAACATGTGCAAGAGAAATTTATTTAATAAACGTACGACCCATGAAAGAGTAATAAGATTCATAAAGAACATGACATTTATTATTAAACATAATGATAAATGATATGAATGAAACCTTTTCATAATTTCCTAGAGAGACATGTGTCACATAAACGGATGTCATCATAAAAGGAAAATAATTTTTAAATATCATTTAAAAACATTTCTTAAGGTAAATATGCTTTCATCAAGGTAAAATTATCATTAATTTCTAAATCTATTTGAAAATATTTTTCATATTAAAGAAGTTGAAAATTTACAACCAAAACATGAAATCATAATCAAATACTTTTTCCATGATATATTATAATTATTCCTTGAAAAATTTTGAAACATTTTTTTAATGAAAATTTATAGAAAGTTATTCAATGCATTTTAAAGCAAAATCATTGATGTCATTTTAAAAACATATAAATAAATAATGATAAATTTATTAAAACATTTTCTATGAAAATAACATTGAAAATTTACAATGAATAGTTGAAAAATTATTTCAAAACATTTTTTCTAGAAAAAATATGAATGAAGCCTCAAAATGTTTTGAAAGAAATTTTTATGAAAAGAATTTTCAAATCACTTTCATTAAATTTACCCTTTTAAACATGACAAGGATTATTCAAATAAATTATGGGGGTAAATCCATGCATGTAATACGATGTAAAAAATAATTTTTATTTTTCAATGTAAAAAGTGTAGAAAAATGCATTGTACAGAATGAGGTAAGAAGATTATATTCAAAACATTTGTGAATGACATAAAGGTACCATATTTTATTAATTATTATAGGATAAAAGTATAATATACTTTGAAACCATTTTTATAAAACATTGTATTAATGGAACACTGATTTCCCACCGAAGAGAGGGTAAAGACATTTTTTCTTAAAAAATACATTCCTACCTTTATTAAATAACAATGAGTGTAATAATAGTTAAAATAAATAATTATATAATATTATAATAGAGGATAAGGAAAATAATGTGTTTTATTGAGATATGACTCATAATATTTCATCCAAGGAAGCTTAATCATTAACAATATTGGAAAATGATGGGATTGTTTCAACAAACACATAAAACATGGTAATATTAGATCACAAAATCCATTTATGTAACGGAATTTACATAAAGTTTAAAATATCTTGAAAATAATGATATTCATGATAGAACATGTAAAATGGATGTACATACACCTCAAAAAATAATTTAAGTTTCTAAGAAAAGATGTGTCTCAATGATAGAAAATTGAGACAAAACTATCATACCGATATGGTAACTATTGAAATGAAAAAATGTTCCGAAAAAGGATATTTATATACCCATAAATTTATTTATAAGTGTAATAGATTACATTCATGGTATGTACATACAACAAAAAAATAAGTGTTTGGTGAATATGGAATGTATCTCACGGAAATCAACCAGATATGAAATTTCCCATACCTTCTGTATAGACTCTCATCGTACTCATTCAAACAACATATTATAAATATAAATCTATTATAAATTTTTTTATTAAACCATTGTAATATATATAATACATTATATTTTTTTATTATGACCTTATATAACCCACTTGTTAACAATCCCATTTATGGTGTCACTTTTGGAAATATCTGTTCTTTTCACATGTGTCTTAATTTGTTATATCTTTGGTCCCTATAACAATAAAATAAATTATTTAATATAAAAAATTATATAAATATAATTTTTATTCAGTATATTTTTATTTTAATAATCTATATAATATATATGTACAAAATGGAATATATCTTTCATAGAGAGGGCAAGTCGTACTTATGCATGAACGTTGTTTCCGTTTATATGTTCGTATTGAAAGAAATGAAATAAAAAAATATATTTATATCATTATTTCAGTATAATTAAGACAACATATATATAATTTATATTCACTAAACCCATCCTTAATATATTACATGTATTTTATGAAAAGATCATATCATTTTTATAGGGAGGTAGTCCAGACATTCTCAAATGATATTATAGTAATATCACAAAATGGAGAGTAAACATATATGTGTTCAAAAAATATATAAAAGAATCTTAAAAAATAATAAATATATTATAATAAATATATTAATAGATTTTACATCCTAATGTCCACCATGAGTGATGATAAAGGATTAATGAACAATAACCATTTAGGGTAGTAGTAATTTTCCTTACACATCAACAGTATGTCTATTACCAATTAGATAGTGGTGTATTTATGTATATGTTTAACTCTTATAAAAACAACATGAGAGTGTAATGAGGGTTATGTTTTTATAAAATCATGGAATAATGATATTTTATTGGGTGGAGAAATAAAACAAAAAAAAGAGGTTGTGAGAAGGTGTTACCTCTTAATCTGGTAACTCATTTTTGTTTATGCCAAAAGTATTCCTTGGAAGACCTTATTACCAAAGTATGTATTTCAAAATAATTTTACTAATTACTTTATGTGTTTTGGGAGGATATTGGTCAAACATAATAGGTCTGATAGGCACAAATAAGTTAGAGATTTTGTGGCAATTATAGAGAAGGGAAAGGACGCACTTGGAGATTATGTTTACCCATGTTTTTACATAAAAAATATGTAAAACAAAACAACTCAATAATGGAAGATTCATGGAATATTAATGTACATAATATGGTTTTGGGACATATTTATATGACATTTTGGGTCATAAATGTAAGATAAAATACCTTATAAATATAATTTTCCTCTTAATATTTGTTCTTAATTTTGATCACTTCCACTAATATTTGTAATAAAAAACAATGTAGTATTTATTATAAAATATAAATGTTTTTTACTGAAAATTTATAATTTATTTCTCCAAATTATAATGATTTAAATCATAGAAATTAAATTTAAATTAATCCCACAGTCAAGTTGACAATGTGGGTTTTTAATGTAAAAACAATTAAAAGTTTGATATGTTTTTACATCCAATTTCAAGGTGAAATTGGTTACAACGAACTCAATTGGATAAATTGATGATATTATTATCAATTTAATCTTTTTAAAAAATAAAATATTATTTAAACTTGTAAATAAATTTTATTAAAATTTGTTATTAATTAAAATCCTTTTTCTAAATTTTCATTAAAAATAAAACCGGACAGAATAATTCCAAAATATCATCCTACAGTTATTATTATGTTTTAATTCCAAATATAGAAGAAAAGATCCGTCATAGGCAAACATTTGACCATTTATTTAAATAAAATAAAAGGACATCAAGCAAGCACAAAAACCTAAAAAATACATCTACAGATCATAAAAAACATAGTTGTCACCACATCCATGATAGATTGGTTCCTCCGTAGTAGCTGATTACAACTATGATCATTCATATATTTTTATAATCATGGAATAATTCTTTCTGAGATTAAATTACTCCAATTATAGAAACACGTTAGATGATATCATACCATTTTTGTAAAACTCATTCCTTCCTATTAGTAAATCCGTCATAGAATGTCATTGATGTGTGTCACTAAAGAATACCTCAATTTTCCATGTAGAGAATAATAAAATTTATGTTTCATGTAGTGCATTATTAATATGGTGTTTTGTATATCTCAATCTGAAAATAGGGTATTAATATAAAATCAATTATTTTCAGTGTTGTGTGAACAGAAAAAAATCAAAAATTATAAATTAATTTGAAAAAAAATCATAGAATCATGATGTGTTACAATATTAATGATATATCTATAAGTTATGTTTCTTTATATATTTCTTCCAAACTTTAATATTATTTCAGGTCGTTTTAAAAAACTTATAGAATTATTTGATGAGAATTCTTTTTGAAATAAAAAATGTTTTCATAATTTCTAATATCTTATATAACTTTTGAAGAACTTTTTAGGCTCCAATTATTCTATTAAAGGATGATAAAATTAATAAGTTTAATATAATTCATGTATGACAATGTTCTACTGCTAAGAGTAGCTATAATTTAGAAATTTAATTTGTTTTCAATATATATATATATTACATTTTTTCTATTAATCTTAAAAAATTAAAATCAGTCAACCATTATTAATTAGATAAAAATAACATGTACTTCATCAATTTATTATTTTTTTAGTATTAAAATAATTTAATTATAACATGGACATAACACCACACAACATGACAGTGGAATATTATTCATTTTTTATTTTATGAGAAAATAATAAAATGTTTTTTATTGGTTACTCATTTTTTTGGTCAAAATAGGAGGTTAAATCTTCAATCATATTCCATGGGGAAGCCACATCAGATCTTTATTTCCTTTTATGAATTATTTTTTCATTCATTTAATTTTTTGATTGTGTAACATGATTTGTATTTTTTATATATATATGGAGTACTAATTTAGTTTATTTCTTCAAGAATGTGTTCTTTATTTAACTATCCTTAAAATCCCATCATTCCATAATTTAATTCCCCATATATAATGGATAAACAATTACTCATCTTTTTTGAATCATGTGAAAACTAATTTTTCAACTATATGTTTTCAACATTATATTCAATTTATAGTACTGATAATATTTAATTTAAGTGCCACTCCCAAATTTTTTAATTTATCATTTTCAATAGTTATTTATATTTTTATGGATTCATAATAGTGAAAAGGTTGTTGATTTTCATTTTAGTGACTAACATGGTATCATTTTATTGAGATAATTTATTCCAATCAAAGATGAAATAGATTTATAAAATATAAATCAATATATTGATTTATGTAATTTCTAGATATGGATAGTCTAAAAAATGAATTAAATAGTGATTCTATGTGACCTAACATATACTTCCATATATTGAAAAGGATTCTAAATAGGAATGAGTGCCTAATAAACCACATGGAGAAACTATATGTTCTCATATCATTATAGTAATTGAAGACAGATATCATAAAACATTAAGGAATGAAAATAATATCCGAGTAAAACAAAATTATCTTGAAAAATAAGTATAATATTAAATAACAAAATATCAATTATATAACCAAATGTACACATATAATTATAAATATCATATATATCAATGTGTAATCTACATTTGGTTTATCAAATATTTTACAAGAAATAAAATTGAATTAGATAAAATTAAACAAACCCATATTACATATCACTACCATAGTCATCTCTGAATCACCCCCATGAATCCTTATAATCATGTTGACTAGTACTATGACTAATAAAAGATCATTAAATTCAACCAAAAGGTTTACACTTACACTAATTTTCTTGAACATTATTTTATCATAAAAATAGTAGGCCACCACTGATGATTCAACTAATAAAAAATAATATATATCTAAATGTTTGTTCTAAATAATATTTTTATTGTAAATAATAAATCACATGTATAAAACTATCTCACCACACGATACATGATAATCTACCTTGAAGGAAACCTTATATCTTATTCAACCTGTTCCAAATTACAGTTTATCATCATTTCCACCTCAAAAGGATGGAATACATACTGTTTATAATACATCAAATACTATATAAAATTACCTCAAACCAAGAAACCACTAAAATTATTTTAGTATGTATATCCCACTCAGAATACCTAGTAATTTATAGTGTAATGGCCCCCAACCCATGTCACAATCATATCAAGAGGAATCATGTATATCATATATAATAATATCCGACCAAAAATCATCTACATCCAATATCGTAGATATAAAGTGTGGAATCACATATAAAAATGTAACAATAATTTTTGGAAAAATAATACACAATTCATATCAAAGAATATCATGAAGAATCATGTACTACTTCTATCACAAAATCATGGGGGTATCATTTCCATACCATATCAAAAACACATTGGGATGCATCCTGTCTGGCCCATCAAACACAATAAACTTCTTTGATAAGTACATCTGCGTTATAATGAGGCATTATGATCATCTAAAATTAATCACAAAAGGATTATCATTCATCCAATATAATCTAATCACTGGATATCATGAGATAATGGATTGGGTCTTGATCCAGTATATCCCCCATAACATACATCATCAAAGGGAATTACATAATTCTACGAGAGATTCATGACATACCATGTATTTATGAGCCCTTTGGTATAGAGTGATACTCACCACATTAATCACATTGGAGGTAAGAGGTGTATCCCCTATAGTCTCAACATTAAATAAAATGTGTTATTAGATGAATGGTAAATCCATAAACATAAATTAACACCATTGTATAAAGATAAAATTGTATAAATCACTATAAAGTTTTTCATCAAAACCAACCCACTTAGAAAGAATCCCAAATCATTGGTGTAGTATACCTATAGATCACATGGAATCTAATACTTATTTTATATTGCACAAAATCCCCATTATTATTTCCAATATCACATTGGTCGTACAATAGTGTCCCTATTAATATAAGTCTACACCCCCAAAAGCAATTACATAACTGATCATAGAAAAAAACGGTTTTCCCACATCATAGAACTTTTAATAATTACATACATGACTCTAAACTCAAATTTAGTTACAATTGAACCCCACTCAATCCCATTCATGAACCCACTCTTCACATTCGAGAAAGATGAGGTTTTTTATGACCATCTTCTAAACCTATAATCTATAAGAGAGCTATTATTTTCTAGAATGGATATTGACATAACTAAGTAATTACTATAATAAAATATGTATACATTATAGGAATTTATTTAAAAAATTATCATGTTCAAATTCATGTGTCAAATAATAAATTGATATATAATCTCTCATGTATCGATCACTCTATTTTAGTGTTACAAATATAAGAAGATCATTTGGGATTGTCAAATCTATTTCATATTTATACGAATAGTCATTGGACTCTCATTAAAATATAATCATTCCCCTTACATATTATATATATATATTAATATCTATATCATGAATTCATAACCCAATCGGGGTTTTGAAGACTCTATTCGACTCTATTTATTCACCTCACAAAAAGGGATTCCAATAGATGTCTGCATTCAGGTAACTCACACCCATGTAAAAAAAATTAAAATTAAATAAATATGGGAAAATAGATGTAATGCGGTAACATTATTCACCATATACCATGATCATGTTGAATTCCAATTATGAACACTTTCTTTATCATAATTTAATAAATAATTGAATCTCAAAATTATAAACTATCCCCTAACTCATGTAATTGGATTGATCATTAATTATATAAAATTTATAATTAAATTACATAATCAATTCATCTATTTCCATTTAGGAATAATTGAGTTATTTTAAACTAAGAAACATATCCTCCCAGAAACAAGAAGAGATTGTTGTGATCCACTCATAATATCCACCTGAAGCTAACCAAAACAAAATTAATGAAATCCCACATTATCACATTGGGATATTTTCTCCAAATAACCAAATATAGAAGAAATGTTTATGATATATTGTGATGTAGAGAGTCACTATGTTGGATCATCCTCACATCACATCCTCTAGAAATCCTAATAAAATACTCTTTTTCAGACCTAATTCCTCCTTGGTCTAGGGGAATATACCACAAATATAATAATCCCTTCATAAAAAAATAAATGATATCAATAGAAGAAAAATGAAATAAGATGTAAGGTATGATAACAAACCTAAATTGGTGAAACAATATCTTATGGATATTATGTATCAAGGGAGGTTAAAGAAGAGGGAGAGGAGGTGAAGGTGAGGATGACACTTTGTTTCAATCAATTTAATCATAATAACTCTAATCCTTCCAATTTTAAATCCAGAGATAAAAAATGCAAGAGAGGAACCATTGAGGATGAGACCCCATATTCCTAGTAAAACTCCACATATATAGGTAATAATATATAGAAGATAATTTCACAATATGATATGATCACATACATTATAGATTAATTCCCTATCACTCAAACACCCAAAAAGAACCCAATAAAATCATTATTTTATGCCCACATTCATCTTTGTATATTGATATATTCATTGGTAGAATAATAAAACTATATATTCCCCATCTCAAGGTGATTTAACTATATAACCCACTTCATCATAGAACAATACCCTCTCCTAGGACAAACCCATAAAAACATAACCACCTACATCCTCAGAGTCATGTCTTTATGGATCCAAGCCACATGATCCCAAAAAATATCATAAAACCTCATACCCCACCATAATTCTAAATGGTTTAATACTTTATTTTCTAAAAATTTCAATTACTACTTATCCTCAGGAATAATTCCAAAAATATTGGATCCTAGTAACATCCAAATCGTCTTACATCGAACAAAAATAATAGGAATCATGGATTGTAACAAATATACAAAAAAGGCACCTAAATATCTGTTCAGGGATACAAACTCCCTACAATAAAGAATCACATACCTAAAAAACACACTATTGTATAAACTACAATTCACTATAGACCCTAAATCTGGATGAAAAATACAATTCTATATATCTTTATGGTCATACCAATTCCAAGAATGCATTTAAACATCAAAATAGATAGAAGCCAAGATAGCTCTCTCTAGATAAATATAGATATCGGTTATCCAAAAATGTTTGTGATAATAATTTATGACACTATCATAATGTTTCACACATGAATAACAATACATGGTATCTCGTTACAATGACTATCTTTAAAAACATTATTCTTATACCTCATGTTACTAACTCGATTAACTCTAAGATAATAGAACACTCCCAATGTCATTGATGAACTACTGATTCTAAAATTTCATACTGTAATGGTTAACATCACTAGAATATATTAAATTATCACCCCATAAAACCACACCCTTGTTTTTAATTGAATTTCAAGTCCAAACCAATAATATAGCCCAATGAGTTTTCTTAAAACAAATATTAGTACTATATTTCACATGAAATCATAATTTTATGAAGTAGTCACATTCCATAGATCGGACCTCCTAACTGGTTCATAATCCTCAGGCTCGTAGCTTCAGGTTCTAACTACACTAATTATAAATTTTCCAAAATGATAACAATATCTTTGTATTTCTTCTATATTAGAATAAAATATCCTCTTACAGTAATATTATTATTTTATACCACATCATTCCCTTAGTTGGGTATACATAGAAACCTCTATCAATGTTTAATTGGATCCTTATAAAATTAGAATCACTAGATCAATATATATATGTTATAATATCTATACTAATATTTCCCTTATCATTCACATATGTGCACAAGCCCGATCATGTAACTTCATTATCCAAATGATGATACTCTTGATTCTTGATTTTCACTTCCAGATGTACCCACCCATGATCATCATGTTATGCTCATACATTTCCCCTATACTCCATGAAAATATCTCCCAAATCACATCATAGATTAAAATACACGAGACATAGTCAAAGTGGATTTAACTCAATGTCTATGAAATTTATCAACAATATGTGTGTCACGACCCGTCCCTCGGGTCTTGTGTCGTGATTACCCCAAGCCCGCCATCCATAGGGTAGGGACTGTCGACAAGCACCAAAGGCGTAAATCCCTTATCTTGAAAGGAATTGCCTTTATAACTGAAAACATACACAAAAAGTACAAAGATGAATATAAAAAACTATGAGAAACTGAAAAATAAGAGAGTGATAAAAATTAAAGGGTCCAGAAATACAATCCCATCTGTAATGTATAAGTAAAACTGTACAGGGAAAAAACTACAGAAAGGTGACAGCAACTCCTAGATCGTCCACCAAGGATCCTAATTAAAGGGTAGGTACTGATACCCTACTCAGCACTCCATGTCCATCAGTCTCCTCTGGGTACCATCTCTTCTTGATGTCCACCTCTGGGTACCGCCCAGTCCTCGTACACACAACCTCGGTCTACACTATCTGTTGTCTGCATCCAACACAATGTGGTGCTAGCATAGCCCATGCAGGGGTGAGTATAACGATACTCAGTAGAGACCCCAAGACTATAAAGGTCTTACAAAAACCAACAAGGATATACCACAAGGTATGAAATCAATGAATATCCATTTTTAATGTATATTCCCATACATGTACCTAAGTTATCAAGTAACCCATCTCAATAATGAGGTAAACACAGAAGTCATTGATTCAGCTCAAACATGTATAAAACTTATGTTGAGAGAGATGATGAGATATAGCCACTAAATCATCTAAGCTGTCGGACCCACATAAGATCAAGGACCATCAATTAGAACTGTAGGACTGTCACATGATCCAAGAATAGTAGTCGGCGTAGTAAGACCGACACAAGAACAAGGACTAGAATTTATAACTATCAGACCCATACAGGATCTGAGACCATCATTTGAAGCTATCATACCCATACAGGACGTAGGTCTAGCTATTCTGCCGAACCCACAAAGGATCCAGGAAAAGAAGTCAGAACTGTCGGACCCACATAATATCCAGGAACAGTAGTCAGGCCTGTCGGCCCCACACAAGATCCAGGAACAGTCGTCAGAGCGCAGCCAGCCATAGAATTTCCACAAAGCATGCTTGATTCTAGGAGGGTCTTCTCCTCAAGCTGAGAGTCGATAATTCAACTTCCACAAAGTCCCACGAAGAAGTTTCTTAGAGGTTCGCAATGTCAATGGGATTTGAATGCAATAGAAAGTGCATCAATCGAATTCCCAATTTATTGAGATATTATCCTTTTAGTTTTGGGGGCCTGGTCGTATTCGTGCACGATCCAACCTGACCATATCTCAACTGTACCCCAAACTCTGATGGTGAAAACTGAAAGGGACCTTCATGCTCCATGATTACCAGTAGCGCTGCTGGTTCGTCAAACAGTCGTCCAATGTCAAATATATGTCCAATGAAATTAATGGATAGTAGTGGGCTCAGGTATGGTCTGACCGAGTCGTACTGACTCGGCCCGACTAAGTCTAGGAGAACCTAGTTCGGGTTGACTCGGTGAGACCTGTTGGGTCTGCCCCTCCCATTGGGCGGACTAGCCTGTTAGGTTCCGCTCAGTCCGCTGGGCCCATCACTATGGACTATGAGGGTGGTTTGTTCCGGATGTCGCCTCTTAGGTGGCTCGGTCTGGAGTCTTGTAAGCCAGCGGGTAGCCGGGTAGTGTGCCATGCAGGCCAGTGGGTTGCCGGGAAGGGCACTGTAGGCCGCGGCAAGGCTGGGCAGGGCACGGAAGGCCGTGGGCAGGCCGGGCGGTGGCCTGGGTAGGCAAGTAGACATGCAGAGGGAAGGCTGTATGGGGCTCGGGAAGGTGAGCAGGGCGCTGGACAGGCCGCGGGCAGGGCACGTAGGGTGTGGTCAGGCTACAGGCACTCCAGTGGGGTGCCGGGAAGGCCAC
Organism: Viscum album; assembly: GCA_963277665.1. Classification (NCBI taxonomy): domain Eukaryota; kingdom Viridiplantae; phylum Streptophyta; class Magnoliopsida; order Santalales; family Viscaceae; genus Viscum; species Viscum album. Next base: position 711,472,131 of record OY728140.1, read on the forward strand.
GGGCAGGTTGTGGACAGGTCATTCCGGGAATAGACAGGCCTCTAGGGTGCCTAAAAGGAATGGTTAGGGAACGCGGTAGTCCACGGGCTGGTGGGCCGACGACTGGGCTGGCCGGGAGGCACATCGCCGATAGGTGCGGGCCGACGTTGTTCGGTCAGAAGCACAGGAGCAATGCAGGGGGCGGCGTGATTCACAGAGGCCGTGGGTAGTGCGACCTTTGTCATCACCACCTTCTTCGTCTCTTCACCTCATCTCCATGTCGAAGAAACAACACAAAGTGATCGGAGGAGGAAGTTGGGCCATGTTAGTTTGGCCCATACCCTCCGTGATTAGGGTGACCATAAGAGGCTCGCAAGTATGAATCACAGCAACCCTCATTCTCTATTTTTAGAGAAAGGAAGAACATGGAAAAAGATCATACATTGATAAAAATTAAACCCCTACCTTTTATTTTCTCATTTCAATCGTTGACGGAGTCGCGTAAGGTAGATTAAGAGAATCGATGTTTGTCGCGTCTTTCACATGCTTCCAAATGCAAGTGGTATTGGCTGTGGAAGATTCTCCACGTCGGTATGTGTCCAGGGAAGATGTCTAAGAAGGATAATCATCGTTGTTTTTTGTTGGATGAATGCATTCTTCGTTCTTCATTGGGAGAATTATAATCCTCCCAAACTATCCTCTTTCCCAAATTCCACCCAAATGCCTAGTGGAATAATATTAGATTGGGTTGTCTAATATTCATTGGCATAGAAATTAAAAAATAATAAATAAATTGAAAGGCTCCCCCTAATTAATTCACTAGTGTTAGAACATTTAATAAAAATTGTTTGCTCAACAAATAAATAGGAGGATTTGGAACATTTAATTAGGGGATTTGGTGGCACCATTAATTGGGGGTTTTAGTCATGGGTGGTCCCCACACCGTAACCTCTCGTGAGAGGTTAGGTTCAGGTGGGACCCACCACAATAACCTCTCATTGATGGTTAAGGTGTGGTGGTCCCACCTCCAACTCCCATGAAGAGGTTTTAACCACCAAATACCTCATGAAGGCTTTTATAAAATAAAGTGAAAACTCACATTATTTTATTACTTCCCATGAAAACCCAAATAATATATTTTATTCTCAACTCACAACTATTGAAGTGAAGGTTTTCTTAAGAATATATCGGTGCTGCGAGTTTAATGGAGCCCCCAAATTTAAATTTCAAGCACCGGTTAAAAAGTTATAAAAAACTGCTCATAAGTTTACTAAACTTACCCGAAAAAAACTTCAGAAATTGATTTCGAGCACAAAGGGCCTCAAAATCATGCGTTGTCAATTTTTGAGGACTCAAAAAATTCCTATTTATTAATGAAAAAAAATTCCATTGAAATTCTAGGTCTTTACATTCTCCCCACCTTAGGGATTTACGTCCCCGTAAGCTACAAATCCAACTAAGGGAATAAATGGGGGTACTGAACATGTATCTGAGCCTCCTGCTCCCATGTGCTCTCCTAGAGGTTCCCATTCTTGGAACGTATGCACACTATATGTATCGACCGTCCACAAAGGACCTACTCCTATCAATCCTCAATATCCACTAGAACCTCTGTAAAAGTCATCACATCGTCGGCATCTAGCCCCCCTTGGTCAATGATGTGAGAAGGGTTGTGCACATATCTCCTCAACTGGGATACGTAGAAGACATCGTGAACCCGGTGCAACTGAGGTGGAAGAGCCAAGAAGTATTCCACCTCACCGACTCCCTTGAGGACCTGGAAAGGTTCAATGAATCTCAGAGATAACTTGCTGCCTCAGCCAAATCTTCATAGACCTCATCGAGGTGAGACCTATAAAAAGATGTGGTTGCCACCCTTGAAATCCATAGGTCTCTGTCTCTTGTTAGCATACAACTTCTTTCTACTATGTGCATTCTTCATCCTCTCTTAGATGATCTGCACCATCTATGTGGTAGCTCGTACCATCTCAGGTCCCACTAGTGCTGACTCCCCTGGGTATGTCTAGCATAGTGGCGATCTGAAAGGTCGTCCATACGAGGCCTAAAAAGGTTCAATACGAATGGTGGAGTGATAGATGTTGTTGTACAAAAAGACCACCAAAGGTAATTGATCCTCCCAGCTCTGACCGATGTTGAGGACAGAAGCACGTTGCAGGTCCTCGAGGGTCTGAATGGTCTGCTCAATTTGACTATCTGTCTGAGGATGGAAGGCGGTGCATAGATGAAGCTACATCCCGAAAGCCTCCTTCAACCCCTTCTATAGAAAAGATGTAAATCGTGTGTCACTATCGAAGACAATAAAAGAAGGTACTCCATGTATCCGCACAATCTCTGTCACGTATAGGCATCCAAATCTCTCTACTAAATCCTACTCTCTGATCTGTAGTAAGTGGGATGACTTGGTGATTCAGTTGACGATCACCCAGATAGAGTCAGGTCCCCTGGATGCATGTGGAAGACCCTTCACCAAGTTCATAGATATACCATCCCACTTCCACTCTGGGGCCTCTAAAGGATAAACCGTTCCTGCAGGTACCTGATGCTCTGCCTTCACTTGCTAACAACTGAGGCATCGAGAGAAAATCTATGCTACTTCTTTCTTTATACCAGGCCACCAGTGTTGTCATCGAATGTCCTTGTACATATTCACCACTCCTGGATGTACCAAAAAAGGTAATGTGTGGAAATCTCTCAACAGTGCCTCCTGAAGTGACATTGGCACCATAGTACATCCTTTGAAGAGGATGGCGTGCTTACCACCTTCAAAAAATATATAATGTTCATGTATTGTGGATATCTGGGAACGTCTTGTCTCTTATTCAGCGTCTCCATGTTGTGCCTCCCTGACTCGCTGAAGAAGTGGAGGAGTGACTATATGTGACTGAAGAAAGGATGGTCCGTCTTGGTCCACAAAGGATGTCTGTAAAGAATCCAGCTGCTCTGTCGCCTCTCATAGAAGCTGTATACCAGATCTATTACCGAGCACATCTGAAACAATGTTCCCCTTTCGGGGAGTATAGACTATATCAAAGTCATAGTCTTGAAGAAACTCAAGCCAACGTCGATGTCTTAGGTTCAGGTCTTTCTGAGAGAAGATATATCTGAGACTCTGGTGGTCAGAGTAGACTGTGAAACGCTTGCCCATCCGATAATTCCACCACAACTTCAAGGCGAAGACCACTGCTACTAACTCTAGGTCATGAGTTGCATAGTTCTTCTCATGATGTCTCAGCTAGAAAGAACCATACTTGATCATTGCTCGCTCCTGCATCAGGACACAACAAAGTCTAGTCCCTGATGCATCACAGTAGACTACATACCCTACAACCTACTCTAGAAGCATAAAGATGGGGGCACTAGTTAGCCTCTTCCTTAGCTCCTGAAATCTATGCTAGCATCTCTATGACCATAGGAATGGTATCCCTTTCTTCATCATAGCTGATACTGGTGATGCATCTTTGGAGAAGTTTGGAAAGAACCTCCAGTAGTAACCAGCCAATCCCAGGATACGTCGTACCTCCGCCACACTCTTGGGTGGCTCCCAAGAAAGTACTACCTTGATCTTCTTTGGATCAACTGCAAATCCAACATCCATGATGAGATGTCCTAAAAATTGAATCTCTCTCTTCCAAAACTGGATCATCGAGAGCTTTCCATAAATCTAGTGCTCTTGGAGTTTGTCTGGTACTACCTACAAATGGTAAGTATGATCCTCCTCAGTAGTTGAGTAGATCAATATGCTATCAATGAAAACTATGACAAAGTGATCAAGCGATGGCTGGAAGATCCTGTTCATGAGTCCCATGAACACATCTGGAGCGTTAGTTACGCCGAAGGGCACTACCAAGAAATCGTAGTGGCCGTATCGACACCTGAAGTTCATCTTCTGCAAATCCGTATCTCGAACTCTGAGCTGGTGATAGCATGATCATAGGTCTATCTTCGAGAACCATCGTGCTCCCTTTAGTTGATCAAGTAGGCCATCAATACTCAGAAGTGGGTACTTTTTCTTCACAGTCACGTAGTTCTGGTGACGGTAGTCGACACAAAGCCTCAATCTCTGATCCTCCTTCTCTACGAATAGAATCAGGAGTACCCAGGGAGAGACACTGGGATGGATGAATCCCTTCTCCTACAAATCTCTAACTATACCCGTAGCTCACAAAGCTCAGTGGGAGCCATCTGATTTGATGGTGTAAAAATCGATGTCGTCCCGGGGTAAAAATAAATATAGAATTCCTCCTCTCTATAACGAGGTAGTCTTGAAACATCATGAGGGGAAACATCCACGTACTGGTCCACCACTACAGGATAGCTCTGACTCTCGACATCTACTTCTCTGAGTTTAATGTAGGCCATCTAATTAGTGATCTGTTTCACCCTCCTCCGAGTAAGTCTATCCTATGTTGAAAAGTCTCCCTTCTCATCGGTGATGGTGAACCTGGTCCCATCTGTGCAGACACACTGCAATTTTCTCTGAATACAGTCGATATGAGCATGGATTGTAGATAACCAGTCCACACCCAAGATGATGTTGTAAGGCCTCGACGCCGCTACAAGGAGATCCCAGCCAAAGCTATTGCCTCTTAGAGTAAGCTCACACTTCCATCACCAGTGTGTAATCATTGAGTATTCTATTGTAAGAGTTTATATCCAAAAGGATCGAGCCAATGGCTCCATCAGAATATTCAAGATTCAAATGAGGGTGGTGGTAATGAATGAGTGACTGACATCACTTTCTATAAAATCTGCAACAAAGCTGGAGTAGACACAGATCGTACCTCGAATCCTATTCATAGCGATGTGATCGTAAGCCTCAGTTTCCTAGATCTGATCTCTCCCATGTCCTCCTGCTCCCTGTAGTCACGGTGGAACTCCTGGTGGTGGTGGCGGTAGCACCTCAAAACGTTTCCCACCACCTGCTACTTGACCATCTCTTTTTCCACGTCATCCTGATCCCTGTGGACCAGCGGGATCAAATCTATGTCTGTTGCTGGGCGGTCCTTCGATTGTCTATTGAACATCTGAATGGAGGGTTAGACAGTCACGACCCATGTGTCCCTCCCCGCGGAATGTGAAACACTGCTTGCTCCTCACATGACTGTCTCTATCTCATGTGCCTCGCCCATCCGAATCCATGTCTTGAATTCATCCACTGGATGGTCTGGTTCGCATGGACATCTGCGACATCTGTCTGCCGCCAGCTGTAGAAGACTCCGCTACATGATATCCGATGGTGGGTCTCGATGCTGTTGACGGCACAACAAGGAAACTCTCTACTAAGTGGTCTCTCTCTAACACCCCTTCCTGTGTCGGGAAGCCAAGGGAGATCATCGAATCTCTCATCTCTCATCTGATCCCCAGCTCGAAGGTCCGGGCCTTGAAGACTAGGTCCCACACCATATTTTTGTTGTAGCGAGAGAGGTCGGTGAACCTCACTGAGTATTAAGCTACCTTCATGCTACCAATTTGTATATGCAGTCGCTTGTATCTGAACCGCATGCATGGTGGCTATGAAAAACTCTGCCCCAAATAGGATCTTGAAGTCTACCCAGAGAAGTGTTCCCTCATCATGCACCTGGAGTATCATGCTCCACTATCTGCCTCATGCTTTCTGAAGAAGACTCACAGTATGGATCACCGTAAGGTCTACTATTTTCCTTACCAATATGAAAACTCTCACCACAACCTCTATCTAATCCTCTTCTACCTGTGGGTCTGTCTCGCCCCTGTACCTGGGTGGCCTCTAGTGCTGGATCTTGTGCAACGTACTCAGGAGGCATGAAATATCTACTACTAGGGATGGTGGAATTAGTGGCTAAACGGGTATTGGTACTGCTAGTGCCTCTTTTGTGATAGGGACCTACACTAAGGTCTCGTCCCTCATTGGGCTGTCCTCTCATACAATTCTCAGAACCCTTGCTGGATGTCTATGGGGGGCCATGATGAAAAGATATAGGTGTGACACGGTCAATAAGTTATACTTGGTTAGCTGACTCAAAGAGATCATAAGGAAAACTCTTGAGACACACACACAATCAGTTTTTTTGTGTACTGAGTTGGAAATCTGTTGTCAGGGTCCTACTGTATGGATAGTTCGCCCACCACACCAACACTGGACTCCCTGAACTGAACACCACTCTCATTACTTTTAACACTATTGCTTCACAAAAAATAAAGATCAGAGTCCTATGTTCTCTGGATGAACCGACTCCTCTGATACCAATTTGTCGCGACTCGTCCCCCGGGGCCCGTTCTGTGACTACCCGAAGCCTGCCTACCATAGGCCAGTGGCTGGAGACTAGCACCAATGGAATAAATCCCTAAAATGGGAAGGATTTTCCTTTATAAAAGAAAACATACACAATAGAGTACATAGATGAATACAAAATATGAAGAAAAACCAAATAACAAGAGAGTGATAAAATGTAAAGGGGTCAGAAATACAAGCCCAACTGTAAAGTACAATTACAACTGTAAAGGGACAAAACAGCTGAAAGGAGAATGAAGCTCCTCGGTCATCCACCATGAATCCTACCTGAAGCGTAGGTACATATAGCCTCCTAAGCACTCCACATCTGTCATCCTCCTTTGGGTACCGTCTCATCATGAGGTCCACCTCCAGGTACCGCCCATTCCTCATACACTCAGCCTCAGTCTGCACTGTCTATCGTCTGCATCCAACACAATGAGGAGCGGGAATAACCCGTGAAGGGGTGAGTATAACGATACTCAGTAGGGACCCTGAGACCCTCATGGTCTCAAAAAAACCAATGAGGATATACCAAAAGGTATGAAATCAAAGGATAGACATTACATAGGTATACGCCCATACATATACTGAAGTTATCAAGTAACCAATATCAATCATGAGGTAAACATAGATGTCACTTTCTCAGCTCAGACTTGTATGAAAATTATGGAGAGAGAGATGATCAGATATAGCCACATAATCATCTATGCATTCAGACCCCCACAGGATCTAAGACCAACAATTCAAACTGTCGGACCCACACAGGATCCAGGAACAGTAGTCAGAGCTATCGGACCCACACAAGATCTAGGATTAGCATTTAGAACTATCAGACCCACATAAGATCCAAGACTAACTATTCTGTTGAACCCACACAGGATCCACGAAGAGATGTTAGAACTGTTGGACCCACATAATATCTAGGAACAATAGTCAGGGCTGTTGGACCCACACATGATCCAAGAATAGTCAACAGATCGCAGCCAGCCATAGGGTTTCCATAAAGCATGCTTGATTTTGGGAGGTTCTACTCCTCAAGCTGAGATTCGATACATCAACTTCCACAATGTCCCATGAAGAAGAATCTTATATGTACACCTCATCATACGGGTCTCAACGCAGTAGATAACGCGTCAATCAGACGCCCGGTCTGTGAGTTATTAGCCTTTTAGTTCTAGGGGCCCAGATGGATTCATGCACGATCCAACCTGACCGTATCTCAAATGTACCACAAACTTCGAATGGGTAAATAGAAAGAGGATTTAATGCTCTACGATTACCAGTTCTACTGACGGTTCATCAAATGGTCATCAAGTGTCAAATATATGGCCAAAACAAGTAAAGGCCGGTAGTGGGCCCGAGGCCGTCCGACCCGGTCGGACCGACTCAACCCATCTTATTCTTGTCTGACATAGTCTGGGTTGACCTGGTCAGACCTATTGGTTCTGTCCCAACCCATTGGGTCGATCAGCCTGTTTGGTTCGGCCCGGTCCGCTGGGCCCAGCCCAGCGAACTACGATGGTGGTTCGTCCTATAGGTCGCCGCGTAGGAGGCTTGGTCTGGAGGCCGGGAGGCCAGCAGACATCCGGGCAGGGCTCGGTAGGCTACAGGCAAGCCGGGAAGGGCGGGACATGTTGCGGTCATGCTGGGAAGGCCATAGGGTGGCTTGGGTAGGCCTGCAGGGCACCAGGTAGGCCACTGGCAGGCCGACAGGGCGCTTGGCAGGCCATGGGTTGGGTGCGCAGGACGCGGATATGCCACGGGCAGGCCGCGTGGTGCGCGGGCAGGCTGGTATGGCGCTGGGAAGGGCACGGGCAAGGTGCATAGGAGGGTGCGGAAAAGGCGGGCCGGAGGCCGGGCTGTGGCCGGGCTGGCCGGTGCGAAGCGGCTTGGTCCAACGGTGTTCGGTCGGATGCACTGGGGAACCGCAGGGGCAGCGCATTTAATGGAGGCCTCAGGTATCACGGCCTTTGTCATCACCACCTTCGTCATCTCTTCACCTCATCACCATGACGAAGAAAAATCACCATGTGTTCGGTGGAGGAAGTCGGGCCATGTTAGTTTGGCCCGCGCCCTCCGCGGTTAGGGTGATAAGAAGAGGCTCGCATGTATTAAGTACAACAACCCTCGTTCTTCATTTTGGGAGAAAGGAAATACAATGAAAAAGATCATACTTAGATAAAAATTACACCCCTTCCAGTGATTGTCATTCGTCGATCGCTGATGGAGTTAAGGAAAGAAGACGAAGAGAATCGTCGTACGTCGCGTCTGCCGCATGCTTTCAAACCCAAGCTACGTCAGTTGTGGAAGACGCTCCACATCAATAGGAGACTGGGGAATAAGTCAGAGATGGATCTTCTCCGGTGTTCTTCGTTGGAAGAACACATTCTTCTTCATTTTTTGGTAGAATTTTAATCCTCCCAAGCTCTCCTCTTTCCCAAATTCCACCCAATTGCCATGTGAAATAATATTAGATTTAGTTTTCTAATATTAGTCAGCAAAGAAATTAAAAAGAAGATTTAAATTAAAAGGATCCCCCTAATTACTTCACGAGAGTTGGCACATTTAATTAAATGTTTTCGTTCAACAATTAAAGAGGAGGATTTGGCACATTTAATTACGGGAGTTGGTAGCACCATTAATTGGGGGGGTTTAGTCCTTGGTGGTCCCCACATCGTAACCTCTCGTGGGAGGTTAGGTTCGAGTAGGCCCCACCAACATAACCTCTCATGGGAGATCAAAGTTTTGTGGTCCCACCTTCAACTCCCATGAGGAGGTTTTAACCACCACACACCTCATGGCAGCTTTAATAAAATAAAGTGAAAACTCATGTAATTTTATTACTTCCCATGAAAACCCAAATACAATAATTTATTCAAGACTCAGTTCCATAGAAGTGAAAGTCTTATTAAGAGGATACCAGCTCTGTGAGTTCTAAATTTCCCTCAAATTTCAATTCCGAGAAATGGTTCAAATGTTATAAAAACTCACTCGAACGTTTACTGAACGTACCCGAACAAAACATCAGAAATTTATTCCGGGTACACCGGGCCTCAGAATCATGCGCCATCAATTTTCACAGACTCGTAAAATTCCCATGTATGTAAGGAAAAATTAATTTCCACGTAAATTCTGGGTATTTACAATGTGATACTCATTATAACACCCTGAATCTAGTAACTGAGATCTTGTAATTACTTATAAAATATTTCATGATAAAATAGATCGAACCATTTAAGATTGATTCCTATTATAGTCATGGGTGACTACATACATGCGTTATTTATAAATTACATCCGAAAAATATAACATATCATGATAAAATTTATATAATAATATTGAATTAACAAAATTTTATTGAATCATATTTTGGGGAATGGAAAATAAAAAATTTTAAGCATTGATGTATTGTACTTATTATATATGGAAAACATGTGTCATGATTGAATAATAAAATATCAATATGGCAGGGTGGATAATAAAAACACAAGTTCATCCTAAAAATCACATAGATGAAAAAAAACATAATTATTAATAATGGGAATTCATAAATCAATAAATTCCAAAAGATTACATCAATGCTTTGACAATTTTTCCAGAATCTTATTATCTAGGCCATTTAATCACGATTTCACATACACCATCATAAAAAATCAACCAATAGATCATATATAGTGTTAATTCCTATCCACCATGTCTTTATTATTGTATGGGTTGGCATAATCCAATTGTTAACCACTATAATTTTATCTCATGAGATGTATCGATAAATCAATGGGAATTCCATAACTGATTCCCAACTATCACTTACATTTATTAAATTAATCTATCAAATATTGAATAATTAATATAATACCTAATCAATATAGTCATTTTTAATGAAAAATATTATTTGAATATTTAATATTTTCCTATTGAATAAATAGAAAATAATGATTAGAAGAGATACTAAGAAATATTTTTCCGGTAATGTTAGAGTATATCTCGAGTAAATAAAATGATTCATCAATGGTTTCTTTGAAAATGGTGAAAATATTTTTAAATTATCATAAGAATGTTTTTTTAAGAAAATACCATTATACATATTAATAAACCTATATAAAATCAAAAAACAAATCCAATATATTACGGAAAAACATTTACTTAATGAAAAACATGTGTAATTTTAATTGTTATTTATATTAATAGAATGGGGTCAATGGTTATAAAATATATTGATAGAATATTCATTAAAATATAACATTATTTTCACATCTTTGAAATAAATTATGAAAAATGATGTATTTAGAAAATAATGCATTAAAAAATCCAATTTAAAATATTTTGAATAATATAAATTTTAATGAGAATTATATTTGTAAAACATTTCATTTATAGGTAAAAGCATTCATAAAATATTTTTGAACAAAATAAGCATAGAAGAAAAATTTCATCCACCAAAGTAGAAATAAAGCCATATTTTATGTTGAAAAAACATTTTTATCATTTAAAGTATCAAAATAATTAAATTTTTACACTATATAATTGTAATATGAAAAATAATCTGATAGTATAATATATTGTGTTTAAAGGATAAAATCTATTAAATTTCACTAATATAAAATTTAGAATAGGAAAACCCAAAAGCAAATGATGTTATTATATAAACACTTATCACATTGTTAATAACTAAATAAAAAAGATGATAATGATAAAAATATTGAAAGATTAGTAAATCCCAAAAACTTATATAAAAAATATCATAAAACACCTTCCCCTAAATTATATACACAAACAATAGTGGTGAATATGGAAAATGTCTCAAATAAATAAATTAGAGATCAGAAAGCCTTACAAGTTTTGTAACTATATCATAAATACACCATGGATGAAATTAATTTATTTATAGTAAATATTATAATGTATTAACAAATATACATTATATAAAATTTCTAATGGGTTGTATTTACACCGCATTATCATAAATTGATTTGTAACAACAATCATATCTATGAAAATAATTTTGATATTAAGAATCCATACAATGGTCACAACATTTAAGAGATAATTATTCAATAATGTAATTATGTTTAATAAGATTAAATCCAATAAAACAAGTTTATGTAAATCATAAAATAATTATATTTCATCACAAACATATTATTACAATATCAAGGTCAATGGAGTTTTGATAAACCCCAATGATAGGAAGTCGAGTTATAGAGACCTCTTACCTCGATTTCATCAAACCTCATAATTGTTGTTATCCACCTATAAAATAAATTTAAAATTAATATTTTTTCATACTAGAATAATATAAATTATTATACTCTCATATATTATGTTTTTATAGCATTTCAACACCAATTGATAAATAATTCATTAATTAAATTAGTGTTTTCGAGTGTTAAATATTCCTTTTTTAATGTATGAATTTGTTCAATAATTTCAGTACTTTTATTTCAATAATGGTTACATCATAACTAGAATGTTAATAAGGATTTATATATCATATTAATTATTTATATTTATATTAATAATCAACCATGATAGGGATACATAAAAAATGAATTCTATCGCTTCTTGGATGGAGTAGTCGATACATACAGACAAGTGACATTATCACTTTTTAATGGGTGGAAGTGTAAGAATATAAATAATATTATATATTTATAGAATAAAATTCTATAACAAAAACCTTATATATTTATTAATTTCATCATTATAATAATCCTTGTGAAATGGTGATAAAAATTTAATTGCACCGCTACATGGAGATGGTAGAACTTGCATACACAAAAACGATGTTTTCATATATAAATATATGGATAAGTAGAAAAAATGGTTATGACATAAAAATAATAGAATATAATTATATTGGATATTTTTATGTCAATATTTCACAATGGTTATGAGTAGTTTTATGGTTGTTAATGATGAAAAAAATCTGAATGTTACATCCTAAAATATTAGAAATATATTATTTCAAATTAATTTAAATATTTTTATAGATTTTTATAAACACCATACTTAGTTTATCATTCAAAATACAAAAAAAATCTATGTTTCATTTCAAAAAACCTGGTGTTCCTTTGGAGAAATTTTTACCTCATGAGACCACAATATACTATGAATATAATTTTTTTAACGTTATTTATATCACCTAGTCATTAAAATGGAAGAAATGAATATTATTAGATACATTATGAAATAATAGTTTAAACATGTTTTTAAAATGAATTTATTATTTACCATTAAATTATAAATGAGTATGAAGTCCATTTAAAAATAAAGAAAGTGTTTTTATGAAAATTATTTTTATGAACTGAAAAGAATTTCATTGTAATAAATTAAATTAATCACTGTCACTAAAATATATTAATGAAATTTATATTCAGTATATCTAATAAATTTTTTCTATATTCATATTATATTTTTTATGGATAAAATAATAATAAAGTTCATTTTATGCATAACAAGATTTATATCTTACAAAGACAGGTTTACTAACTTTTAAAAATGAACATATTTTAAATCCAATTTTTGACATCATTATATTTTTAATTTTACTAAATAATGTTATTTAAATTGGTATATAGAATTTTATCTTTGGATTTTTTTTTTATCGAAAAATTAATTTTCTTAGATATATTGAATAACACTGATTTTCATAAAACCTGTTTTTTAAAATAATAATTTATTGTATTCAGTTATATTTTTATTTTATATTAAATTATAATTAGGATAATTTTATATAATTTAATCTCATTTTGGTAACTAGAATCATTTTGATTGAGATTTTAGAAATAATACATTACAAACATTTGAACAATTTCACTTTAATAACATGCTTTGTTGTTCTGTCTATGGGATTAATTTTAAATTAATTTATTCCACATAAAAGATGGGAATTTTTAATAATGTATTACATATTTGTAATATAACTAATTTATAATGTATTAATACAATATACTCTATTTTTACAAAGAACATTGGTGAATGTAATTAAAATTAATTAAAGTGATTAAGGTGAAATTGATTTTACTTAGCGGTTAATCGATAATCATAATGGACCATATGACCATGAAAAGAGGTCCAACCCACATGGGATTTATATTATTAGATCTTATACCTAATTTTAACTAATTTTTATCATAATTGGAGACCCATGATGTAATGGATACATCTCAATTTTGTTTACCTTTTTATATTAACAAGAATCTCAATCCCACTCCATTATAAAACAGAACTCACCCTCTCCCATTAATTCAAACCTATCAATCAATTTCTATCCTCCAAAAAATACCAAAATAATTTCGAAAAATTCCTCCTACAATCCTATAGATATTCATTTGGTTGTAAATACAAAAAATGGATCCTTTTGTGGAAACAAAAAGGTGTTACCTGAAAAATAGATAACATTCATCCACATGATTTTATGTTTTATTTATTTATCAATCTGTTTTATTTATTGTAAAATTATGATATAATAAAATTAGTATACTCAATATTTTGTTATTTTGTTATTTTATGGATTTGACCAACACTTTCACACATTTCCATCAAATGAGTAACGAAATTACCATTTGTGTGTACAGTGGACTACCGCCTCTAGAAACAATGTCATTCATGTTTCGATTACCATATCTAATAGTAGGTGTGAATGATGTCAATGCTATTTTTATTTGATATATATAATATTTATATTGAATAAATACGTCTTTAATTTCCACATAGCAAAAAAACATCTTGATTTTAATTTTTTGTAAATATGATGATATTGTTTGTAGATGTCTTCATTAAAAGCTCCTCAATGTAAGGTCATAAATTCACACATTACATGGACGGTATTAATGGGGATTATAAAATAAATTATTATATAATATTAATATGTATTATATAAATTAAATAATTATAATTTTTAAGTAGGATATATTATATTCATTATTACACCTTTCATAAGCCAAAAATGTGATAACGTCATTCATGGGCGTATAGACTACCACCAACTGGACGCAATGTGATTACTTTTACAACATAATAATTTTATGTTTAATAATATATTTTAAAAAATTATATGTTTTCAAAAATTATAATTCAATAAAGATAAATGTTACTTATCCTCTTATCATAATTATAATTAATAAATCAGCACGTTACTCATGTGTGTGTACGACCTATTGTCTCCATGATTGTAACATGGGTAAATTTTTCACAAAAATAATTCATGCATCGTTTTAAAATTATAAATTAATATTTCATCATACATATTATGGATATATTTTAATAATTTTCTTACTTACCATAGTTGGCATATCAATGTTAGATTTGACACATAAGCTAGATATGGTCATAACATCCAACTTTAACATTATTGAATTTGTAATTATATATATATGTGAAATAAAAGTAGTAATATAATTGGAAAAGATCATGGAAATATTAAATTATAAAAAAAATTATTATTCAGGAATATAAAGTAAAATCTAGATAAATTAGACTGAAGTTAAAGGATCCATATATCACATTTTCTTCCCTATGGCACACAACATTTTAACCACATATTTATTTTTTTATATACTGTTCCAATTGTATTTTATATCATTAATGAATTATTTTTAATGGTATTTTTTTGTTTTATTTGATGTTATTTCTTTCATGGGGACTATAATTCAAAAGTTACCATATAGTAAGCGGTTTCGTCTAAAGTTAAATTATTTAGAGACTTAATTGTGGTTATGAACCACATTAAATTTATATAGTGTATATACCACACTATAATATTTCATATCATGATATTAATTTATTTAATGATACTAAATGTTTTAATTTATATAATTATTTCACAGATCTCCTTATTCAAAAAATACTCCTATAGTGAAGGATTTTGTATCAATTTCGTTTCCTTGAAAAATATTTTAACCCAAAACACCTACTTTACTTTTTGGTGGTGTATAATCTAATCCTATGAAATTTTATATTAAAAAATTTCATTAATTTAATAATATTAAATTATTACATGATTTTATTTATTCATAAAATCCATTATTCCAAATTAATTCATGTAGTAATGGAATTTTGAACTAAATTTCCATTTTTTGGTTAAACATCTATGTCAATGGTTTTGTTTAAATAATAATATTTTTTCAATAATATATGATTATATTATTAGGTATTTACACTTTTATTTTGTGAAGTTACATATTCCTCAGATAATTATATCACTAATTTATTCTCTATCTGATTCGATGAACATTTTAAGGTTTTTCTTATCTCACTTTAATTTTTGTGATATATATTCCATATTGACCACCTATTTCTATTTTTTGGTGTATATAATACACATGAATGTATATTATGTTTATTATTTTTAAATATATGGGGTTTTAATTAACAAATGTATGATCTCTCTTTAATGGGGTTTACAGTTTCAATGATTCAAAAGTGGTATTGGATTTCATCATAATCATACTTAATTCTGATGATTTTCATGTTATACACATATGATTATTTATATGTTTTACATAATTCTAAATTGGTATGTTATATATTGAATGTAATTATTATCATGTTATTGTAAGTTTCATTTAATGTTATTCCTTCATGGTTTATATAATTCAAATACATCAAGGTGGTATGGGACAATTTGAAATGTGTGATGATTTTTTTACTCAAGAACATGTTTAATGATGTTTTAATTGTATTTTAGTTCATCCAAATCAACCACCATTATTTTTGTTACTTGTAGTCCTCTAAAAATATTATTCCTAAAATCCACATTCTATAATGTCTGTATTAACAATTTTTTCAAATATATTTTTATTGAAGCCCTTTCATTTCATGTGATCAATGTGATTCAAAGAGATTTTATTGCAACCTATTTATTTTCCATGGGCTTATCATGATTCAATGATATTTTTATTGAACACTTTTGTTTGAGAAGGGTTAATATTTTCCTAATTATACTATTATGGAAAATAATTCCTTTATATGCGTTAGTATTGTTTCAAATATATTGTCATTGAAACCATTTCATTTACATTGGATAATTATATACTAAATAGAATGTTATAGAACCCATTTTTTTAAATGGGATACTAATGTTTCAATTATACCAATATCTAACATGTTTTTCTCCATGGGTTAATAATGTTTAAGATAAATTTTCTTGTAACCCATTTCATTACACTAGGTTAATTATAATTAGAAGTT
Source organism: Viscum album (assembly GCA_963277665.1). NCBI lineage: Eukaryota > Viridiplantae > Streptophyta > Magnoliopsida > Santalales > Viscaceae > Viscum > Viscum album. The sequence continues at coordinate 711,488,575 of OY728140.1, forward strand.
ATTATAGTGGAACATGTTATCTTTATATTGGTTATTCATATTTTGAATATAATAAAGTCCATTTCAATGATATATATATATATATATATATTTGGATATTAGATTTTTTGGGTGAAACATGATAGCATCGGGTGATCCCATTATAGATTATACAATTGGTGCAACCAGATAGTGCTCTAATGCTTTTTCTTAATAATTATTTTCTTAGCAAATTTATAATGGAAGCATTTATTACGGTTATTCCCATATGAAAGGGTTATATAAGGATTATGTAATAGATTATGATATTATATATCAACATTAAAACATTTTGAATATATATTTCTTCTATGGGGTTATCATGTTTCTAATGACTGAGATTGAGATCACATAGCTTGTGATTATTATTTCTGATGTATCTTTCCTTTTCCATGTTTTAATATTAGACGGTCAATTTATTTATGGGTAAAATTCATTTATATAATCTCTGATGAAATTTTATTTTTTCATAATAACATTATACACTATTTTTCTCATTAAACAAATTTAGTTGTAATTTCATATGTTCACCCTAACTGACCATGTGATCTCACCCTTCTTACATTTATATTCCACCATGATTTAATGAATTATTTGAAATTTTTTATATCTATAATTGATTGAAAAATTAATATGTTGATTCCATAATGTAAAATAATAAATTTAATATATTATAGGTTATGATGATAAACATTATGAAGCACTGGTTTATGAGCCAAAGTTGATGTGAATTGTTTATTTGAGTTTTTCATAATTCTCTAATACTATATACCTAAAAGGACGTAGATAATATCTGTGATCTTTGTTTTCCATTTGATATTATAAGGTTTTTATGGGAAAAAATTGGATTACAATTATAATCATAATAGTTGGCAAACTATTTTTATGGATTTTGGAAAAGGATTTGTGGGTGAGAGTTTTTGGGAGTTACAGTTTTTGTCAATGGTCGATTTAGATGACAATGAAGATAAAGTTGTTTTCATATGAGGTTATAGTTTTATTTATTCATAATTTCATAAGACTATAAGATTATGATTGATCAAAAGTTCATTGTCATAATACATTCAATTTGAGGTTTTTATATTGTAAATATTTTTGAGTTATCAATGAAATTTTAGGAAACATTTTATTGGGTTGATGTTTAACTGAAACAATATATTAATGTGAAGTACTCTTTTATATTATCTAGAAAAATGATTCAGTTTATTTATATTGTTTTTAGATTATAAAATCATGGATATTGAGGTAATTATTGTAACACATGTATTATCATTTAGATGACCTCATGATTGAAATCTTATTTGGTAAGTAAGTGACTAATGTAACTTCAAAATAATATATCCAGATTTTGTGCATGGTATCTGGAATGAAGGCCCTCAGGCCATTATGACCTATTCATTTACAATTAGAAAAAATAGATATTTAAATAAATTTTGATCTTATTAATATATTAAATGAGTGTATCAATGAATTTTCTTAATCCTATTTCGTTTTGGGTTCTTCATGCTTATATTTATATTGTCCATGTTCTCTATCACTCTCTATTAGTCTATGAGAAATATTTATTCCTAACAAATTTTTTTTTTATATTTCCCACTAAATTTTCACTAAGATGAGTACTAGTCATATCTATATTTTGGTGAAATTTATATTTTCCACATTCCCTTTAAAGACGTTTCTTTACTTTACATTTTTTGAATGTGGGTTTCAATAATGAAATTCTAAAAATTTTATTCCTTTGATAACCAAGATTAAATTTGAGGGAGAAATTCATTTTTAAAGGGTCTATGATATAATATACCAAAATATTATAAAATACATTCTTTCAAACTAATTTATACCCTTTAATTTATTTTCATACATGAAATATATAGTTAATAATTTATCAAATGACACCCTAGTTTTATCTTCCATTTCACACAAAATTGACTCCCTTTGATTACTTATGTTTCCTGCAAGTCCATGTCCTAGAAGACAACAGTATAGAATAAATATTACTTATTTAAAATAATATTTATTACCAACTATTTGAATGGTCAAATTGAAAATTGATTTCTAAATTTTTAGATGATAATTCCCACATGTTAATAAAATAAATTCATTCATTTCCAATTAATTACTAATGAAAATAAAGTTTCATTGAATATAAATGATGTGTTCTCATGGGAACTATTTTTATAACCAAATGCCTTTTATATTTTAATATTAAAAAAATATCCTTTATTGGAGGGTATTTATGAAATATATATATTATATATTTAATCAAAATTTTATAATTTAATCCAATAATACTGATATGGTTAATATAACAGTAAATAAAATATTAAGTATAAAATATTTGAAATTTTAAAATATAGTTTTATAACCTTTTAATGGAGCACATTTTTCAAATATAATTTTGGAAAATTTATAATTTTCAATTGAAGAAATAAAATTAATTTTTAAAATTATAATACCTACAATTACTTTTAGTATAATTAAGGTATTTTTGTGAGAACATTCATTTTTTTATAAATATTGAATGACATATAATTTTAATGGCAAAGTTATTTATTTCAAATAAATAATTTATAAAACAAATTATTTTTTTAATTTTATATAATGAATAATTACATACATTTTATATCATTTTATCTAACTTTGGTAATTGTAATCCTATTTATAGAAATTTTATATACAAAAACCTTGGAATATGTTGATCATTTTGACATCAAAAACATAATTTGTCTACCTTTCTTCAAGATTGGTTTTATATTTATATTTTGTATTTATGTGATTATAATTTGAATAAATAGATTATTTTTTTTAATAATAATAATTTATAATTTATAATAACTTCATTTTAGTATTTTTAAAAAAATTACTATTGAAAGATATTAAAATTAATTATAGCTATTAATGTGGAAATAAATTTACATAGTGGTTAGACATTAATATTTAAGGAAAAATGACTTGAAAACTTGTTCAAATATAAATATATTTAAATTATTAGACCATATAACCAAGTATATATAATTTGGATTATTATAGGTTGAATGTGATTTAAGGTAGACCTTTCAATGTTGTTTATCTTTTAGATATACAAGAATGTCACTCCCCCTCCACTGTTAAAGGAATTATACCCTACATCATTAATTACCACCTGTAAATCAAATTGAATATTATTAAACTAGGATAGCTAATCAACCAACATCCTTATCCTTACCATAGATTCCTCACATAAGGCCAAAATCCCACTAAGGTTTTCCGTTTGTGATAACCAAAAAGAGTTACCTATAAAAGAGGTAACATTATTCAATGTGAATTCATGGTTTATTTATTTCTAAAAAAATTACTATATAATAAAATATATATCCTAAATATCATAAAGTTTCTATATATACCTTTAGCAACATATATCAAATGGTTAAAAAATTATCATTTTTCCATATAATGGACTATCGAATTGCGAAATGATGTTGTTTATTTTTCATTCACCGCATCTTCTTGTGAAAAATCATGAAGTACACACTATTTTTATATGATATTTATGATATTTATGTTTTATAAATAATATTATACTTGTTAAATAAATCAAACATCTCTAATTCTGATTGTTTTTTTATATAAGAACATCATCTGTGGACATGTGGACTACCACCTCCCAAAAGTGATGTGATATGTTTACAAATTACATGGAATCAATTATGAATAGTTCTAAAAAAGAAAAAAATATATATATTTGAAATATATACTATATTCAGAACATAATTACCATTTTGGTAGTATAATATATAATTTTCTATAATACCCTTTTCACACACATAAAAAGTGATAACAACTTTCATGGACCTTTGGTCTACAACCTCCTTGATAAGATGTGACCCCCTTTATGACACACACACAAATATATGATTAAATAACATTTTATTAATGATACATTGATCATTATATAAACATAAATGAAACTTACATCCTTTCTATAAGGATCATTAAAAATAATAAATTTACTCATTCATACGCAGGGCATAAAATCTCTATGACTATAATGTGGGTTAATTTTTCATTACAATAACTAATTCCTAGAATTAAAAGTATAATTTATCTAAAAAAATAAAAAAAAATTAATGGAATATATTATATTTATTTTAAATTAATTATCCCATTGAACATAGTCGTCCTATCAATGTTAGTTTTGAAACATACGTCAAATATTTTGAAAACACATGTCAAAAACATTAATGATTGAATAATTATATATAAATTGATAATAAAATAATTAAAATTAATATTTAAAATTTAAAATTTTATTAATCAATTAAAAATTTAACATAATTTTATTATTTAGGAACATAGAGGGAATGTATGAAAAATCTGTCTCAATGTAAGGGGTTCTTATCTCACATTTTCTTCCATAACACTTACACCATTTTCAGAAACATATTTCATTTGTGTGGTGTATATAATTCCCATATTGAATTTTATATCATGAATAAATTTATCTTCATGGTATTTAATGTCTCACTGAAATTTAATTCTTTTACTGGGATTACATTTCATATGTTACCAAGTAGTTAGGGTTTCGTCAAAATTTAAATTTCATTAAGCCTTAATTGTTATTAGGCATATAGTTTCTTTTATATGGGTTAACTATAGATCCATGATATCATATATCATGAGTTTAATTTATTTATTGATATTAAATGTTCCAATTTATGTTATTATTTCATAGATCTCATGATCCAATATTTACATAAGTAATAAGGGATATTGTTTCAATTTCATTTCATCGAGGAATATTTTAATGTAATTCACCTAGGTTATTTTGTGTGGTGTATCTATTTTTCCTATTAAATGATATAACATTAATAAAATATATTTTGTGATATTAAATATTCTAATTGATGTTAATCTATCATGGATCTCTTGATTCAAAATCTTCTGAAGAAGTAAGGAAATTCATAACTCAATTTAAATTCATTAGGTTAATCATCAATATCAATTGTTATATTACACAAATAATATGTGACAAATTATATACGATTCATTTATTCTCTATATACACTATAATTTTATGTGATTACTTTCTATCACCTAGTTTTATAAGTAATGTATTTTCGCTCCAATGATATGGTCTTTGTAATGGTTATCACATATAACATTTATTTACGTGAGATATATTATATATTCAAAAAATATTTTATGGGGGGGTTTATATAAAATTATGGAAGTTATTAGATGAATTATATCCTTAATTTGATGAGGTTTTACATATACCTTTTCTAATATATCTTTAATGGACTTTACAGTTTCAATGATAACAATTTATTATTATTTTTTTGTTACGATCTTCATTATTTGTGACGTTTGTTATGTTCTACACATATTTTCAATTATGAGGTGTATATTGTTCTTTATTATCATATTATATTTTAATATATATATTTTTAGGAAATTTTATTTTACATTTTATGTTATTCTATCATGTGGTTTATAATTCAAATGTTTCAAGGTTATATGGTACACATTGGAATGTTTGATGATAATTTTGCTCAAGAATATTTCATGATATTTTACTTCCATCTCCCATAATCAACACTAGCCACCATTTTTGTTACATATCCTCCCCTAGAGATATTATGTATTGATACCATCCAAATTATTTAATGGATGTCTTAATATTATTACAATATGATACTAATAGAAGCCATTTATTTTCCAGGTGTAAACCTTATTTTAGAGTGATTGTTATGTATCCCATTTATTTTCAATGTCTTACTCTATATTCAATGATATTATTAATTAAACCATTTATTTTATATCTTTTAATATTTTTATAATGAGAATATTATGGAACATATTTCAATTCAGTGTAATAAACTCATTTCAATGATATTATTATTGAAAATATTACATTTCCATTGGATAATAATGTCATAATGAGATTGTTATGGGACCCATTTTTTTACATTGGTTACTTATATCTCAAATATATTGTTATTTAAAACATTTATTTCTAATTAGTTAATGATTTTTAAAATAGATTGTTTTAGAATACATTTTTCCCCGGGGATAATCATGTTTCAATGATATTGTAGTGGAACGTGTTTCCTTTTCCTTGGTTAACCATGTTACAAACATAATGTAGTAAATTTAGAGGGGTTTTGATGAGTTTTTTATGTATTCAGTTCTGTTATATTATAAATGATGGTTGTTACTAGATAATATCAGGTGAGCCAATTATTTCATATATAATGGGTGCACCTAGATATCCCTCTAATACACTGAGTAATGAATATTTTCTCTCATGATTTATATTAGAAGTCATTATTATGGTAATTGTCACACCCCGTCCCATGGGGCATGTGCCATGACAACACCAATCCCACCTTCCATAGGCCAGGCACCGGTGACTAGCACCAAACGAATTATTCCCTAAAACTGGATGGCATTGCCTTTAAATTATACAAACACATGGTCTGAGAACACAACAAGAAGCAACTACGAAGTAAACTATTGTAGTGAAAGAGTGATGAAAGTAAAAAGGGGCTGAAATAAATGCCCAAATGTAAGAGTTCAATTACATATAAATGAACAATAAAACTAAAAAGGGAAAATAGTTACTGGGCCATCCTCGGAGGATCCTACTTAAAGGTTAGGTACATATCAGTTCCTCAGCACTCCACATCCGCCTGAATCCGCTGCATACCACCTAGTCCTAGATCCATTAAGCCTTAGCCCAGCTACTCATTGTCTGCACAAGACATAACAAGGTGCAGTTGAAGCCCATGCAGGGCTGAGTATAACAATACTTATTAGGGATCCCGATACCCTGAAGGTCTCCTAGAGTTCCACAAAGAAAAACCACAGGGTTACACCACGAAGGTAAAATACCACCCAGGTTAAGTACCACATAGCATAACCTCAATCACAAGAATAATGTTAAGATAGCTAAAACCAATAATGACTCTAGGGGTAGTAACAAGTAACATCCCCCATCACATATTCGAACGCCGCAGCTACTGCAGAACTCCTCCTCTATCGGGTATAGTGGTCCTACCTCGTCACAGGGAGGCGCTTCCCTCTAACCTTGAACAAATTGAAGTACTCCTCCCCATCATGTATCGTGGGTCATCTGGGTCATACAGAGCCACCCTACCCCAATTTGGCCTACTAAGGTACTCCTCTCCATCATGTACCCCAACCTCCCCCCAACGTGGCCTACTGAGGTACTCCTACCCATCACGTACCGTGGCCATCGAGTCACTCCATGTTGAAAAGTCTACAGTCATCAAGTCTCAACCAGTCACAGGGATTCGTAAGTAGTGTTCTTTGTATAACCTCTACTCAATGCATTAGTTGTATCTAAACCATCACAAAGTATCATTAAAAAGTAACCCGATGATCAGCCATGTCATAATTGTTCCAACGCAATAGAAGGTGCGTCATTCGGACGCCCGGTCTGTGCGTTATGTGAAATTCGGTGCCAAGGTCCCAGTTAGATTTTGATGCAATCCATCCCAGCCATACACCATGTTTAACTGGAACTAAAATGGATTAATTCAAAAGAATCATCCCGCCCCAATGGTCCCAACACTGTAGACGGTTCGTCAAACAGGCGTCTAGTTATGAAGAGAAGTTTTATTGAGTGTTTCTGGGCCACGTTTGGACTGGGTCCGGTATGACCCTATGGGACCAACCCGACCTGACCCGGTCTGGGCTGGGCTGAGGTTGTCTTGGACCGCTGGGGCGATGTTCGGTCCAGCCCACAAGAGGGGCAGCCCGAAAAGGGCAGCCCGACCTTGGTGGGGCGGTGACCCAGCCCAGGTGGGGCGGCGACCTGACTCGAGGGAGGTGGCCTGGACTGAGGGCGTCCACCCTGCTCAAGGGTGGGGGCCCGCTCTGAGGGCGGTGACCTAGTCCAAAGTCGGTGGCCCGATACAAGGGATGTGACCTAGCATGAGGGTAGCAGCCCGATCCAAGGACGTCGGCCCGGTTCGGGGGCGGTGGCCATGTTTGTGGGCAGCGACCCTGTCCGGCATGAGGGGTGTAACCCCCTATCCCCGGATTCCCAAATGGTCTGGAAGATATTTGGTTTGCGAGGTAACTGTACTGAGGAACCCAGCAGAGGCGGGTTCGGCCTCCCCTGTGTCTTCCGTTTTTCGGCAGCATAGCGGTCGTACCGCCTCCCTTCCTATGGTCGGTCATCGTGTCGGCCGCCTCCTTCATTCTCCTTGGCTGACAGGCTGCAACCCTACCCTTGTGGCATGAATCAACATGTTATCCACCACATAGCTGGTTGGTGTCATTGCGATGTCAGTCTTCCATGGAGGCACAAAGATGTAACAAAAATAGCGGAGGGTTCATGCCGGGTTCATTAGGCCATAACCCTCCACCATAGCTCATTGCACGAGGGGGGTTAAGGGTTTTATAATAATAGAATTAATAAACAAGATAAACCCCACATGATTTCCCACAAAAAACTCCCTCAAAGGTGAATTAATCGCAATTCAACCCATTAGCCGATTGACCTTCATTTTTTTTATAATTTCACGAACGGGGAAGAGGGAATAAAAAATGCACAAATGAAATTACCCATTCCTCAAAACATCATAGAAACTTTAGTGCATGAAGATGGATCATGTTCTTCATTCCTGCGACTGGTTCCAAAATATTCCACAAGCACGTCACCCATTGATTTGGTGTCTTCTGTCACCTCCTGCTCAATCAGCTTTGTCTTCTAAGGGTCTGGCATCACGGTGATCATTCAGCACTTGAATTCTTGGTGAAGCCCTATGATACTCCTTCCCTAGCTCAAAAAAAATATGAGAGGAGGAGGTTATGTAAAGGAATTGAGAAATAATGGGACTCATTAGTTATGAAGCGTCCTAATTATCCCCAATGTCATCATTACCTAAGGATGGAATGTCAAGCCATTTAAAGGCTCGACAAATCATTGAGACCACCCTTTAATTTTCCTATTGGAGGTTTTGAGATAAAATAAAAATTTTACTTTATTTCATTTCCTTTAAAAAGTCATGAAACCTAAATTTTTTATTGGACCTACTGTGGTCAAAGTAAAACCTCCCTTATGTGAATCCTGGTGTTTCGGATTCAATGGTGCCCTCAGATTTTTAATTCAAGCAATGGTTCAAATTTTAGAAATTTCCGCTCGCACATTTACTGAACGTACCTAAAAAAAGGTCCGAATATATTAACAGTCACCCTCGACCTGCATCAGTCATGGTTAGGCTCTACCTAAGTGAAACACGCCCAAACGAACCCAACAATACTCTTATATTTCCAATTTGCGTTACAAATTAATTGATATCAAATTTACAAAAAAAATAATTTCCAGTTAATTATTTTATTTACTGTCAAAAACTAACATTCTCTGGTAGCCCGCGACAACCAAATACATGCAATCCTCATCAAGGAGAGACCCATAGGAAGACATGGACTCTCTTATCCTGTCAGAATAAGACTTATACCGGCTTTGAGCAGTTTTCTCTTGCTAACAACTGAGGAATCATGATAAAAGCTCTCCCACTGGTTCCTTCACCTCGGTCCAATAGTACTGACGCTGGAGGTCCTGGTACAAATTTTACACTCTCGGATGTACCGTTAAAGGTGATGTATGAATCTCCCTCAACACCTCCTTCTAAAGCATAACTAGTACAATGGGTTTTCCTCTAAAGAGGAAAACATTCTCACCACCTTTAGAAAATCCCTCAGAAGACCATGCTAAGGATATCTGAGCACGTCGAGCCTCACAGTCAACGTATCAAGCTATTCCCCCACCCCTCCCAAATTTTATGAATAACTGGGGGAGTGAAAATCATAGATTGGAGGTAACTGCTCCATCTATATTTGCAACGATATCCATAGCGCGACTAGTTGCACTGATGCATCACTCAACAGTTGTGGACTAGATCTCCTTCTGAATGTGTATACTACCATGTTCCCCTTCCTAGAAGTATAAAATATCTCAAGGTCATAGTCTTAGATGATCTCTATACATCGTTGACATCTCAGGATCAGGCCTTTCTATGAGAAGATACATGAGAGTCTTGTGATCAGAGTGAATAGTAAATCTTTCGCCCATCAAGTAGCGCCACCACATTTTCACCGCAAAGACAACTACTTCTTACTCCATGTCATGGGTACTGTAGTTCTACTTGTTAGTCTCTGTCTCAGCTTCTGAAATCTCTGCTGAAGCTTTTTTGTTGACAAGAAAGGATCCCCCTTTTTTCATTAAAATTGACAAGGGTTTCGTTACCCATTAGAAGTTAGGTGAAAATCTCTATTAGTACCTAGCCAAATCATATTTCTCTCTTCTTTTACGGAGGAAATCATGGATTTTTTTTTTTGAAAAGTTGTCCCCATGATCTTTCACTCCTATTAAGAACAAAAAACTTATAACTATTGCAGCCCTGAGGGTATGTCTGGCCAACTCAATAGTGATCAGTTGCACCCTCCTATGCCTGAGTTTATCTTGTGCTGCATGGGCTTCCTTTTTCGCCGACCAAGGAAACCTCTATTCCCACATTGTAGATAAACCTCATCCTTTTTTTCAAATACATTCAATCTGAGTATGATTTGCGGATTCCTATTCTATACCCAAACATAACTCATATGGCCTCGACACTGCCACCAAGGGGTTCCAAATGAAACTATCACCTCAAGGGTTAGATCACACTATTTTCATAAATGTCATTATCGAGTCTCCTCATAATAGTTTCTTTAGACATGAGGGTATATTCAATAGTTTAACTGTAAACTCAAGGTCTTGGACAAGATTCATGGAAGGAAGGTATGATTGGTACCTCTGTCTATTGATACTGCATCTAATATTTTACACTGACCATACTTCTAATCATTCTTATACTCCTTGGGTCACAATCCTTTAATACATGAAACTACTCCCTTCCATTGTCCTCTAGCTCCCTGAACCAGGTGGGGAACACATTGAGGTGATGGTAATAACTTGTCGAAATGCACACCACCTCATGCAGCTTTACTAGCTCTGCTTCCATGTTTATAGCCCGAAAGATTTTTCTATCCCTAAAACATCCTCTTCATGAAAATTTTTTAAAAGCCCAAGTCTCTACGACTGACACCTGTTTTCAACATTCCCACTACTAACATTCACTTGTTGTATCTTCTCAGCCACAGAACATTATACCACAATGATTTTCACCAGCACCATAACAGAGGTAGTAATGCTTAGAGGAATAGTTCTTTCTCGAAAGTCTTTATACACACCTCACTCGGAAGTCCAATCCTCGAAGCACTGATCGTATCGTATTAATCATGTACTAGGAATGATTGGTACACCTCGATGAATACTCAGCTACCGACATGTCGTCCTGCTGAGGATGTAAAATATCTAGAGAACTCTTATCCTTTAGCTCTTTATGGAATGATACCCCCTTCTCTGAGGAAGGATCTCAAGATTGTACATAGAAAATTCACCTCTTCTCAAGATTAGTGTAATATAAACCCTGAATCTCACCGCAAAGACACATATAAGGCTCACTGCCCGGACCACCATCTGAACAAATAGTGCCCTCGCTAGATGAAAACTCGACCACCTCTTTAATCCAGTCCTTATCCACATATGAGTCGGGCTCGCCTCTGAACCTGGAGGGTATCTGATACTGAAACTCTTGTAAAGTACTAAGCCTACATGTTTCCTCTACTGATAATGTTGATAGTAACTGCTGACCAATGGGTAGTGATATAGCTGGCACACTACTCGAAGGTACCATCTCAGGAAACGGTATAGTAACGAAGCCTCATCACAATGTTGAACATCCACATGGTCAGTCACTGTAAATGACTAGAAGCTATGATCAACATATTCTCTACCTGTGTCTCAACTAGGTGTTAAACTCTAGCCACAACCTCTATCCAGTCCTCAGCCGCCTGCGGGTCTGTCTCGCCTCGGAACATCGAAGGCCTCTGCCACGGGAAATCTTTTAACACTCTCAGTTGACATGCACCATATGTTAGTGGGGATAGTGGAAACGATTTCCCAATGGGCCTTGGTGGTGCTAGTACACCACCTGAAGGTTCCAAATCTGTAAGGGGTCCTTACACTGAGGCCTCATCACTCGGTTGGCCATCATCGCGTACTCTCTTAGGAAACCTAGGTCGTTGTCTAAGCGTTGACATCCTGATAAAGAACAGGTGTGCAACGTCCTTAAGTTATACCTGGTGACCTGACTCTATTTAAATCAAAATAAAAAATTTTAAGAACACATGAAATTAGTGTTCTCATGTGTTGTGTCAGAAATTAGAATTCTGGGTCCGGTTGTATGGATACGTCGATCGCCGCACCAACACTGGATTCCCCAAACTGAAAACCACCCTCATAACACATAACACTATTGCCACATAGAAAATATCAGAATCCTAGTTCTTCGGTACAACTGAATTCCTCTCATACCACAAGTGACAACTAGGCCTCAGTGAAAGCATGAACACCCTGCCTTAGCATGGCCATCGGGTCATGGCCCTATTGGTTCCACCATTTTCCCCACAGACACGTGGTGCCCACCCTAAGGGCCACCCATGTGCTCGAACGGGTCATCTGACTAATGAATATTCCCACAGGATGCTAGAGAACTCCTCCTCTATCGAGTATAATGAACTTTCCAGATCACACTGAGGTGCTTCCCACTAACCTCGAAATGTTGAGGAACTCCTCCCCATCACGTACCATGGGTCTACCGGTCACACATAGCTGCTCCCCCACTGTTGCCTGCGGAGGAACACCTCCCCATCTCATACAATGGATAATATCTATCATTTTCTACTAAGGTACTCCTCCCCATCGCGTACCGTGGCCATCGAGTCACTCTGAGTAGAAAAGTCAGCAGTTTTCAGTTCTTAGCTAGTCGCAGGGTTCCATATGTATTGCACATGAGAGAACATCTCCCCAAGCCATCAGTCATATTTCAACCAGCACGATGTCCCACGCTTAACTGTGCAGATATAATTAGTTAGGATCTCGAAATTGAAGGTGTGAATTGTTGACATGAGTCTTATTATTAATCTATTTAACCCTTTATCATTCCGGGGTGTTACAGTGAGTCCAATTTATAAGGGGTTTTAAGGGTTCTATAAGGGTCCAACCTGATGGTGTTACATGTTACCAACATGTATTACATATAATTTTTTCATTTGATTATAATTATTCTAATGATGGAGATAGTTATCAAAAATCTCATGATGATTATTTCGTAGGACCCAAGCCTTTTCCTTGTTTTCATATTGAATTGTACAATTATTGATGGGTGTGATTTCTATTGTGCTTCTTTATTTCACATTTATTAATTAATCAATCCCTTATGGACACTTTTTATTGTCGAAGACATATAAATATTAATGATTATTATTGCCCTAACTGAGCATCTATACTCATCCTTCTTATGTTGGTTTTCCCCATGCTTTTGATGAAATATGGTAATCAATTTATGTCTATAAAGTATTTCAAAATGTTGATTTTGAGAGAATTAATGTGAAATATGATAATGTGGATATAACTAGACATGATGATCATGTTTATAAACTAGTTTTTTTATGAGTAAATGTTTGTATGAATATTTTATAACGGATTTTATCCTATTTCACTAAAACTCTAACCTTAAAAGGCCCCCTATAATGTTTGTGATCCATGTTTTCTGTTTGATGTTTTAAGAAATTGATGGAAATTAATGGGTAACAATTATCGACCTCATATCGTAAAATTTAACATAATAGATTCATTATTGCATTTGGGAGTTTGAGTCCTAGGTTGTTATACAAGAAACAATTTGTAATGAAAAATACCTATTCTTTAAAAAAACTATTTAGGTTAATACTCAATAATTTTTTAAAGATGGTATTATGATCAGAACAAGATCTATAAAATGTAGTAATAAATTTTTTGAAAGGTTTTTGGAAGGTATATGATTCAAAAAGATGATCTTGTAGCTTTATTAAGAGAGCAGAGGTTGTGATCCTTTATAAGCGAGGATGATGATCCACTTATTTTTTTATAGTACTATTGTATGTTAAATGACCAATCAATAAAAAATTATTAAAACATAACAATTATTAAATAACATATTTTATTATATTTTTATATAACCAACCAACTAGATTGAAAAATATTTTCAGTTCTTTCTTAACTGTTATCATTTTATTTTTACCCATTAATGGGTTTTGAATTATCCCATTATAACTGGGCATTTTAGAAAGGATTATATTGAGAATGATCAAAAATTAATGATACATGATTAAAAAATATACAATATGATTCTAAATATGGATTATATTTTATCAAATTTCTATAGAAGGTAGATATTACATTAAATAAAATTCAATGAAGTTTGGTGATGAACGTTATTTCAAAAAACCATTGTTTAAAAACGGATTTACATCAAACATAATAATTATTTAAGTTTCAATGACATTAAATATTTTCTCTAAAAAATAATTATTATTTTATTTATGAAAAAATATATAATATAAATATTTAAAAATAAAAGGCAGTTTTATATAAAATCAGTATTTTCACTATTCACTAAAATTATTCCATTTTATAGTCACTATAAAATTTTAAACTGGGATTATTTTGATTAAATAATTTATAACATTAAATCCTTTTTATAAAAAAAAATTATAAAATTTGAGGTAATTAATTATAATAATCACATAAAAATTTAGTAAACCATATTTTTTAATAAAAATATTTTTTGAAGAATAAATAATCATTAGTTAAAGTGGTTCTCATAGTTATAATAAAATTTTCAATAAATTTCACATATATAAATTTTTCTATAATGTTTTTATTCCTATTCATACCCATAAACTCAACTATTAGGTTATAATATTCATAATTAAAAAATATTAGTTTTCCGTGTTTTTAATATCAATGTTTTGTGTTATACATGTTATATATATTGTATATTTATTTTTTAATGATGATAAACTATATGGTCAAGTTATTTCATAATCCAATGCTAATAGAAATATATGCCTCACATATATATATATATTTCTTTTTCATAAATCAGATATTTCATCTGAATAAATTAATAAATAGATTTTTTCCAAAATGATAAATTACTGGTTATAATCAAGAATACATTTATGAATGTATTTATATAAGGCTTATACTGTAAAATGACTTCAGGAAATCATAACATGGTAGTGGGGTGTTTCATTCCATATAGTACAATATATATTTATCTATAGATTAATTGATTTTTTAATAAATTTATATACAATTGGTATATTAAAATGATAAAATATAATTACTACAGTAACATGTTGTATTACAACCTATTTCATTAATAATAAATTTTATTTGGACAATATCTTGTGATGCACGCAACACTGGGTTTAAATAAAGAAATTATTCAATCATTGCACACATAATATAAAATAAAATTATAAACATTTAGAAATATTATTCTAAAAATAAACATCATTTTTAAAATTATGATACCCAAATTGTCTAATGGTTAATTTTGTGTATTTTTATGATATATTTCATTTTCAGTTGAATTGTGAGAAATAATGAATTTTAATGGGAGATTTAATTTTCAACAAATAAATTAATGTTGTTTGATTATATTTTATATTGTATTTAATGTAATAGTTCATATATTTTATATCTATTTATCCTATATTGGACATTGGAATAATTTTCAATTTATTTTCTATATAATAACTTTGTAATCTTTTGAACATATTAACTTGGAAAACAAATATTCTCATCCTATTTTCAGGATTTATTATTTTAAGAAATTCAAATTTTAATAACATAATTTTGTAAGATAGATTCCAAAATTTGAATCAGAATATTTTCTACCTTCTAATAATATGAACATAAATTCATTTAGAAAAAATTCTAGTAACTGCAATATAACTAATAATTACCTTGGGTAATGTAAAAATGTTTATATTGGGGGTTAGAAAAAAATGATGATACTAAATGTAACCTGATATGTTATATAGATTTAATTGAATGACACTATTTCTATAATTTTATTCATTTTCTTCAAATATGAATATTATTTTCCACATTCCAATGAAAATAACCCATATAATATTTTATGTAATGTAAAAGGTAAAAATAATTTATTTACAATCTATAAAACTCGAGTATATGTTGAATTATATAATTTTTTTAGTTTGAAGTATCCCATTAAATGAAAAATTGTTTTTATTTATCATGAAAATTTATTTAAAATTTATTTTTGAGATGAAATAATTACATTTACTTCCTATCAAATTCCAACAATGTAAATATCTTGTCAAAAATTAAATAACATAAATCATACATCATATATTAAAAGTGAATTAAATTGAATGAAATATTTTGTTCCATTTTATTAGATGAATTTATAATTTTATACTTTGTTATCGTAATATATTAATATTTATATCATCATTTTTGTTATTTTTAAATTAAATATAGATTGATAATTTTAAATATGACATTAATTTTGTTTTATAATAAATTTTTTTTAATAAATAATTTAATGTTTATAAAAATAATATTCTTACATTATATTATTAAATTAAAATAACTATCATTTATTTTATATTTAACTACCATTTTTTATTTTATACTAAATCTACTGATTGGTAAATAGTAAAAAAGCATTGTCAGAACAGTTAAGGTTACTTCAATGTTCTTTCATGTTACATGCACTTGTGTAAAACATAATTCAAAACAAATATTATATATATATTTTAAAAGAATATATATTTATAATACATTTTTATAAATTATCTAATTAGGATCATCTTTTTTAGGTTGAAATGAATAAATTAGATAAGCTAAAAATACTACTTTCCATCGTGAAAACCCTAAATGATAAAAATAATGAATCATAGATATTAAGAAACAAAATGTATTAAAACATGTGTTTAATTTTTTGTTGATGGATTATATAGACCATATAATCCCTATAAACTATTAATTATAAATTTTGGTTCCAGTTTTTGTAATAATTACCTCCCAATACTGAATACATATGAGTATTTATAGGAATTGAATTAATCCTAAACTATAAAAGGGATCTAACAACCCTCAAATATTCACACAACAAAAAAACATTAGATATTACAATGCATGTGAATGTAAATTCTAAACGTACCTACCCTCATTCTAGAAGACATAATTTCTTAAAATCTGTCCTATGAATTATTTAGTGCAAACCTACTAAGGTTATATGAATAAGAGGTAATGTTCTTAAATGAGCATATTTATTTCACCTATTTCTCCACCACATTAATATTTTCCATTCCATATTGATATATAATAATATGTATCTTACATACAATGGGATGATTTTTATAATATTTAATTGAACTAAAATCATCTCTACTTCTCTAAAATTGGTTACAAAATCATCAGTCATTTATACGATAGAATTCGACCTTGTAAACTGATGTCCTTTGTATTTCCATATCCACCTCTCTTTGTTTAGTATGATAATGGATCTAAAATATATATTTGATATTTATAACATATTTATACATTTGGATTAACTATATAATATATATACCTTCTATTCCATAGGAGATATTATGGCATCACTCGTGTGTGCAGAGTACTAACACATCACAAAGAGACATGATTTGTCTTTCATTGACGCTTTACATAGAAGGTGATAAAGTTATATTTAATGACTGTATGTTATATCCATGACAAAATTATTTATTATTTATATAACCATAATACTATAGTGATAATATATATCAATTTATTTTTTTCCATTTCACTCAATTAACGAGGATAACATCATTCGTGTATGTGTGGACTTCCGTATTCCCAAAGAAATGTGTCACAATTTTCATCCCCAAAACTCCTAGATGATACATACAATTATATAGTACAGTATATGTGATATTATAATAATTCAATAATGGTTCAATATTATATAATAACTTTCCCTTATGGTCATTGGAAAATGTAAATGTTACTCATGCTTCTGTACAACCAACCCTCTCAATGATCATAATGTCTATCATCTTTCATAACAATCATTAATTATTGATATTGAAATTATAATTTTTATATAAATATGATAAATATTTCTGGATAACTATTATTCCTTTGATAAAATAATATAATATTTTGAATAAATAGAACAATAATAATAATTTATTAATGGTAAAACAAGGCGATTAACCCATGAAATAATGAAAATAATAAAAGATTATTACTAAATGGGTGATGAGATGTTATAAAAGTATGATATATTATTTCATAAACACTAAAATGGTTATTTTTTATGTTCAAAACATGAGTTAATCCACTATTCATGAGGTTATGGATAATTCATTCCAAAGGAAAAAAGATTTATGGGATTTCATCTCATTTTTTTTAAATTGAGATTTATTATTTATTATTAAATGATATAATTTTATATTGTTTATATATAGTGTCACGACCCGTACCTCGGGGCCTGTGTCGTAACTACCCCAAGCCCGCCTTCCATGGGCCAGGGGCTGGTGACTAGCACCAAAGGCGTATTTTTCAAAAATGGGAAGGAATTGCCTTTATAAGTGTAAACAAACACACCAGAGTACACAACTTGAAGCGAAACACTATTTAAAAAATGTACAAAAAAGTGTTCTATAATGTAAAAGGGGCAAGAAATACATGCCCAACTGTAAAGTAGAAGTACAACTGAAAAAGGGACAAATAGCTGAAAGGTAAATAGCAGCTCCTGGATCGACCTCTGGGGTTCTTATTTAAAGGGTAGGTATAAATGGCCACCTCAACACTCCACGTCCATCATACTCCTCTTTTTACCAACTCATCATAAGGTCTAGCTCCGGGTACCATCCAGCCCTGGTGCTCTTGGCCACTATCAGCGCTGTCCATCGTCTGCATCCCACACAACAAGGTGTGGGCAAAGCCCGGGTAGGGGTGAGTATAATGATACTCAGTAGGGACCTCGAGACCCTCAAGGTCTCACAAAAACCCAAAAACGATAATCACAAAGTACGAAATCAACAGATAATCATTACTTAGGTATATTCCCATACATATACCTAAGTTATCTAGTAACCCATCTCAATCATGAGGAAAACAGAAAAGTCATTGACTCAGCTCAAACCAGGATTTTTATTATCGAAAATATGTTCAGTGGCTTACTCTTTCTCTATCGAGTATAGTGGGCCTTCCGTGTCACACAGAGTCACTTTCCACTATCCTTGGACTACTGAGGCACTCCTCCTATCGAGTATCGTGGGTGTGTTGCGTCACATAGAGGCGCTCCACACCGTGGCACTGTCGTGTCACACAGAGGCGCTCTCCCTAATAGCCTATAGAGGTACTCCTCAGGATGACTACCTTGGGTCTGCTTGTCACACACAGAGGAGCTCCTCCTTCATGGGTCCGCCGCATCACACAGATTCACTCCCAAAAGGGCTAGTCAAGTCACTCAGAGTCAAATCGGTCAAGCAGTCATCGGGTCTCAGCCAGATACTAGGTCTCCATACTCTGTCTGCTTGTCACCGGAAGGATCCACTCCACGAGCTACTGGTTGATACTCTGAGTTTCAAGAAGTTCACGTAGAAGTATCTTAATGAACTGCCACATCATAATGGTCTCAACACAATAGACTGCTTGTAAATTGGATGTCTGATCTGTTAGTTATTAGCCTTTTATTCCCAGAGGCGCGGTTGGATTTGTGTACGAACAAACCTGAACGTATCTCAACTATACCACGATCTCCAGTGGGGTATACTGAAAGGGAAATTCTCTCATCAAGATTATCAGTGCCACTGATGGATTTTCAAACGGATGTCCGGTGCCACAGATAGTACCAAAGTAAGAAAAGGGTTGGTAGTGGGCCCGGGTCCTATCCGACACAGTCAGACTGACTCGGCCCAACCCTGTCTGGACTGATCCGGTCTGGGTGAACCCGGACAGACTTCGTGGGTCTGACCCAGCCCGTTGGGCTGGTCATCCCACTAAGCTAGGCCCGGTACACTGTGTTCGGTCAAGCAGACTGCGAGGGAGGTTCGGTCGAGATGCCACCACGCAGGAGACTCTGCCCAAAGGCATGGGTTGGTTCAGTCAGCACCACGAGGGGCGCATCACGGGAGGTCGGCGGCTGAGAGGTAAGAGGGTAGGCCGCGTAGGGCGCTGGCAGGCCAGATTGATGTGGGGCATGCCGCAGGTTCATCAGGAAGGCCGCGGTGGTGAGTGGGCATTGCGCGAGGGCACCGGGCAGGGCCCCTATAGGGCTGAGTAGGCTGTAGGGGCATGCGGGAAGCGCGCGGTGGAACCAGTGGAGCCGGATAGCGCACGGGGTGCGCGGTAAAGTGGTGCGGGGTGTGTCGGCATGCGGGCAGGCAGCGCGGCACGCAGCCAGGCCGCGAGGCAGGCCGAAGCACGCGGGCAGGCTGACACGGTGCGCGGGCGCATGCGGGATGGCCACGAGGCAAGACGGAGCGCACATGCAAGAGTTATGGGGTGCGACGTCACACATGAAGGTGGCGCGCGAGCCGGCTGTAGGGTAGGCCGGAGCACGCAGTGCAGCACACAGGTAAGCCACAGGTTGCGCGACGGTGCACTGTGGTGCTTGGCCGGAAGTACAGGTGCACCACGGTGGCGATGCAATTCGCAAAGGCCGTGGGTAGCGCGTCCTTCGACGTTGCCGCCATCACTGTCGTCGCCTCATCACCATGCTAAAGAATCATTACGAAGGAATGGCAGAGGGATTCGAGCCATGTTAGTTTGACCCTCACCCTCCACGTTTAGAGATGATATCAATTGGCTCATCAGAACAAAGCTCAATAATTAATTACAACACTTTGTATCAATTTTTCATTCGATGATGAGAGGATGAAAAGGGAAGCATCAACACCCAAATAACCCCTACCTTATCATTTGTCGTTCTTCTATCACTGTCGTTTGAAGTCGTGGGAAGTAGACAAAAGAATTTTTCATACGTCGTGTTCTCCATGCTCGAAGAATCTCGAGTTGAGTCGGCCATAGAAGGAACTCCTCGTTGGTAGGATTCAAGGAATGAAGTCAAAGAATAAATATGGCATTCTTCGCGTTCTTCATTGGAAGGTGTGTTCTTCATTGAGAGCACTTTTCTCCCAATCTCCTATCAATTCCCCCAATAGATAAATTCCAATGAAATAATATTAGATTAGTCGTCTTATATTACGTCGGCACACCAATTCAAAAAGGATAATTAAAAACCAGGCTCCACTAAATTAAATGCACGAATGTTGTCTCATTTATTTGGAGGATGACAAAAATATCCTCTTAATAAAACACATGCGTTGGAGAAATTAATTGCACAGGGTGGTCAAGAGGCTCTCCCTCATAAATGAGGGAGAGTGGGGATGTTTCATCCTCCACCATCAATAAGTGTTGGATGGTCCCCACCCCTATCTTTAATAGGGAGGTTATGCGGATCGAGAGGTCCCCACCTCAATTATCCTCTCATGGGAGGTTATGCTCGGGTGGGACCCACCAGCATAACCACTCATGGGAGGTTAGGGTTTGGTGGTCCCACCACCAACTCCCAAGGGGAGGTTTTAACCAAATACTCAACACATGGAAGCTTAAAAATAAAATAAAGTGTTTTACTTTATTTTATTATTATTTTTATAAAAAGCCCCAAACTAACTTCTATTCTCGACTGTCTTCCATCGAGGTAAAATTCTTATTAGGGGAATACCGGCGCTACGAGATCGGCGGTGCCCTTATATTTCAGTTTTGAGGACAGGCTCAAAAGTTATAAAAACCCTCTCATACCGTTACTGAACGTACCCGAACCAAACTTCAGAAATTGATTCCAGGCACACTTGGCCTCAGAATCAAGAACCGTAAATTTTCACAAACTTGTAAAATTCCCATGTATTTAAGAAAAAAAATTTCCATGGAATTTACGAGTCTTTACATACTCCCTAACTCATGGATTTATGTCCCAGTAAGCTACAACTCACACTAAGGGAACAAATGTTGATATTGAGCACGCATCTGAGCCTCTTGCTTCCATGTTCTCTCCTGAAGGTTCCCATGATGCCAACAAATTCACACCAGAGATATCAAACATCCACATAGGACCGGCTCATGTCGATCCTAAATCTTCACTGAAACCTCTATGAAGGTCACCCCATCTCTAACGTCTAGCTCCCCATGGTCGATGATGTGAGAAGGGTCATGCACGTATCTCCTCGGCAGAGAAATGTGGAAGACTTCATACACCCGGTGCAACTTAGGTGGAAGAGTTAGATGTTAATCCAACTTTCCTACTCTGTTGAGGTCCTGGAAATGTTCGATGAACATCGGAGATAACTTGCCGCCTCAGCCAAATATTTGTATACCTTATCGAGGTGAGACCCGTAGGAAGACGTGGTCACCATCCTCAAACTCTATAGGTATGCATCTCCTGTCAGAATAAGACTCTTGTGTGCTCTGTGTAGTCTTCATCCACTCATGGATGATCTGAACCTTCTCTGTGGTAGCACGTACCATCTCTAATCCCACTAGTGCTGACTCCGTAGGGTCTGTGCAGTATAGGGGTGATCTGCAAGGTCGACCATACAAGGCCTCAAAAGGTTTCATACTGATGGTGGAGTGATAGCTGTTGTTGTAGGCAAACTCCACCAATGGTAAGTGAACCTCCCAGCAATGACCAAAGTCGAGGACACATTCACGTAGCATTTCCTTGATGGTCTGAATGGTCCTTTCAGTCCTGGCATCTATTTGAGGATGAGAGGTGGTGCTCAGACGTAGCAGTGTCCCAAAAGCCTCCTGCAACCCCTTCCATAGCCAGGAAGTAAACCGTGCATCAAATTCATATATGATAGAAGTAGGTACTACATGAAAACGCACAATCTCCTATACATAGAGGCATCCCATGTTCTCTACTTATCCTTGTTCTCTGATCGGTAAGATGTGGGCCGACATGGTCAGTTTATCAACAATCACCCAAATTGAATCATTACTCCTGTATGTGCATAGAAGACCTATCACTATGTACATGGATATCCCATCCCACATCCACTCTGGGACCTCTAAGGGTTGAACCAAGCCTGCTGTTACCCGGTGCTCCGCTTTCATTTCCTGAAAAGTGAGGCATCGTGAGATAAACCCCACTACTGCCTTCTGCATAACTGGCCGCCAGTGTTGTCGTCAAAGATCCTGGTACATGTTCGACACTCCTAGATGTAGAACTAGAGGGGATGTGTGTAACTCCATCAACACTTCCACCTAAAGTGCCACTGGTTCCATGGTATGTCCTATGATGAGGATGGTGTTTTCCCAACCTTTTTAAAATCTATCATGTGCCTATCCTATGGATATTTGAGCACGTCGTGTCTCACAGTTAACATCCCCATGTTGTGCCTCCCTGACTCACTGATGAAATGGGGGTGTGACTATAATAGACTATAGGAATGCTGCTCCATCTCTATCCACAAAGAATATCAGTAACGTAGCCAGCTGCTCTGTCGCCTCTACTAGCTATTGTAATCTAGATATCCTACAAAGATAATATACTACAATGTTCCCTTTTCTAGGATTATAGAATATCTCGAAGTGATATCCCCAGAGGATCTTGAGCCATCGCCGTTGTCTTGGGTTCAGGTCCTTCTGGGAGAAGATACACCTAAGACTATTTTTATCAGAGTAGACTGTGAAATGCTCACCCATCAGATAGTTCCTCCACATCTTCAAGGAGAATACCACTGCTGCTAACTCCATGTCATGGGTAGCGTAGTTCCGCTCATGCTGGCTTAGATTCCAAGAACCATACGTGATCACAACTCAATCCTAAATCAGGACACACCTGAGTTTGGTCCCTGATACATCATAGTAGACTATGTACCCTATGCCTTCCTCTGGAAGCCTCAA
This sequence comes from Viscum album, assembly GCA_963277665.1. NCBI lineage: Eukaryota > Viridiplantae > Streptophyta > Magnoliopsida > Santalales > Viscaceae > Viscum > Viscum album. Next base: position 711,512,468 of record OY728140.1, read on the forward strand.
GATGGGGGAATTAGTCTGCCTCAACCTCAGCTCTTGAAGCTTTGCTAGTATCCCTCTGACCACACAAAGGATTTCCTCTTCTTCATCAAGGATGATAGTGGTGCTGCAACTATGGAGAAGTCTAGAACGAATATATGGTAGTATCCAGCAAATCCTAGGAAACTCCGTAACTCCATCACACTCCTGGGCAGATCCCAAGAATGTACCTCTACAATCATCCCTAGATCCACTGCAACTCAATCCTTTGAGATAACATGTCCCACGAAGTGGACCTCTCAAATCTAGAACAGACACTTTGAGAGCTTACCATAAAGCTGGTGCTCTCAGAGTGTGTCCATTACTACCGGTAAATGGTAGGCATGGTCCACCTCAGTAGTCGATTAGATCAAAATGTCATTGATGCAGACTACGACCAAGCAATCGAGGTTTGGGTTGAAGATCCTGTTCATGAGACTCATGAACACTACTAGAGCGTTGGATACGCCGAAAGGTGTAAACAAGAACTCATTGTGGCTGTAAAGACACATGACAGCCGTCTTCTACACATCTTCATCTCGAACTCTGATCCGGTGATAGCCTAATCTGAGGACTATCATTGAGAACCACCGAGCTCACTTTATCTAATCAAGGAGGTCATCAATCCTCTGGAGTGGGTACTTGTTCTTCACATTCACCTGGTTCAGGCGACTGTAGTCGACACAGAGCCTCAAACTCCAATCTAACTTCTTGGAGAATAGAATCGTGGCTGCCCAGGGAGAAACACTGGGCCAAATGAATCCCTTTCCCTACAAGTCCACTAGCTATACCCGCAGCTCGTGAAGCTCTGCAAGAGCCATCTAATATGCTGGATCAGATATCAGGACCATCCTAGGGTATAGGTCAATGTAGAAGTCCACCTCTCTACGAGGAGGTAGTCCTAGAACATCGTCATTGAAAATGACCATGTACAGGTCCACCACTACAGGATAAGTCAGACTCTCCACGTCTACTGCTTGAAGGGTAAGGCAAGCCAACTGGTGAGTGATCGGCTACACCCTCTTCCGAGTTAGTCTATCCTGTGCTGCAAAGGTTCCCTTCTCACCGGTGTAGGTAAACCCGGTCCCATCCGTGCGGACACACCGTAATTTTTTCCTAATATAGTCAATCAGAGCATGGAATGTAGATAACCATTCTATACACAAGATGACATTTTAAGGCCTCGACACCACTACTATGAGATCCCAGCCAATGTTGTTGCCTCCTAGAGTAATATCTCACTACTGGAACTGGTGTGTAATCGTCAAATCAGCTCTTGTAGGAGTCTATAGCTGTAAGGATTGATCCAACCACTCCATCAGAATCTCCGAGCTCCGAACGAGGGTAGTGGAAAGGAAAGAGTGACTGGAGCATGTGTCTATAAGAACTGAAGTTAAGGTGAAGTAGACAATGATCATACGTCTAATCATATCTGATGTGCCATGGTCATATTCTTTAGCTTCCTTATGCTGAGCCCTCCCTTGTCCACCTTCTCCCATCGGTTGGGGTGGACCTCCTGGTGGTGGTGGAAGTAGCACCTCGTAACGTCATCCACCACCAAATGCTCGAACAGCTCCTCTACCATGTCCGCTTGAGCCCTATAGACTGCCTCGATCAAATCTCTGCCTCGGCCTGGGAGGTCCCTCAACTATCTGCTGATCATCAGAGCAGTGGGTCGGAGAGTCATGGGATATATGACAAAGCCCTGTCACATGATTAACATTTCCTGTTAACGGCATGTCTGTATCTGTTCTATGTGCCCCGCACAACCGATCCGGAGTCATGCAGTTGACCACCAGTAGGTCTGGTCCTCTTGGACCTCTGTGACATCTGTCTACTGCCAGCTACAGAAGTCTTCGCTACATGTCGGCTAGTGGAAGGTCTCGTTGCTGGTGACAGCTCAGTAAGGAAACTCTCCACTAGGAGAGCTGTCTCTAACACCCTTTCCTAAGTTGGGATGCTATGTGAGATAACTGAAGCTCTGATCTCCCTCTAGAGTCCCTGCTCGAAGGTGCGGGCCCTAAATAACGGGTCACGCATCATATTAGTATAAGAGCACGAGAGGTCGGTGAATCACGCTGAGTACTGATCCACCGTCATGCTACCCTACCATAGATGCAGTAGCTCCTATATCATCACTACTCGAAGGGTGGCTGGGAAAAAGCTATGCCCGGAACAGAAACTCGATGTCTGCCCAAAGAGGTGTTGCCTCATCATGAATCTGGAGCATCAGGCTCCCCCATCTTCATGATACTTCCGGAAGGAGGATGGCATCAAAAATCACCATAAATTATGCTGGTGTCCCTACGAGCATGAATACTCTCACCATAGCCTCTAGTCAATCCTCAGCCTCCTGTGGTTCTGTCTCTCCCCTGAACCTGGGTGGCCTCTGGTGTTGAAACTCGTTAAACGCGATCAAGCGGCGCACACTCTCTTCTATTGGGGTTAGTGGAATTGGTGCCCCAACTGGGAGTAGTACTAATGGTTCCCCCACTGGTACCTCAACAGGAATAGGGCCCTGCATTGAGGCCTCATCGCTCAGTGAGCTGTTAGCACATACGACTCTCGCGGTTCTAACTAGTCATCTGCGGGGAGGCATCCTGAAAGAAACAGATGTGAAACGGTCAAAATTAAATACTTGGTGAGCTGACCTAGTTGATCTGACTTAAGAAAACTTTCAGAAAATACACACGCAATTAGTGTTTTCATGTACTGAGTTGGAAATTGGAGATCAAGGTCCTGGTGTAGGGATACATAACCCGACCACACAAACACTGGACTCCCTGAACTGAAAACCACATTTAGTACCCCTAGCACTATTACTTCACAGAAAAAAAAATATTAGAGACCTATGTCCTGCGGTAGAACCGACTCCTCTAGTACCAATGTTTCACGACCCGTCCCCTAGGGCCCTTGTCGTTACTACCCCAAGACAACCTTCCATAGGCCAAGGGATGGAGACTAGAAACAAAGGCATTTTTAATTAAACTAGGAAGGCATTGCCTTTATAACTATAATTAAACACATCAGAGTACACAACTAGAAGAAAAAAACAATGTAAAAACTGTATAAAAAGTGTTCTGGATGGTAAAAAGGTCCGAAAATACAATCCCAACAGCAAATTACAAGTAACACTGAAAAAGTGACAAACAAATGAAAGGTAAATTGTATCTCTGGGATCATCCTCTGGGGTTCCTACCTGATGGGTATGTACATATGGCCACCTCAGCACTCCACGTCTGTCAGAATCCTCTGTGTACCGACTCGTCGTAAGGTCCACCTCCAGGTACCATCCAGTCCTGGAGCTCTCGGCCTCCATTACCGATGTCCATCATCTACATCCAACAAAATGACGTGCATGCATAGACCATGCAGTGGTGAGTATAATGATACTCAATAGGGACCCCGAGACCCTCATGTTCTCACAAAAACCCAACAAGGATATATCACAACGTACGAAATTAACGAATAACCATTACATAGGTATATGCCCATACATATACCTAAGTTATCTATTAACCCATCTCAATCATGAGGAAAACAAAAAAGTTATTGACTCAGCTCAAACAAGGATTTTTATTATTGAAACCATGGATGGTGGCGTAATTTTCCTTTATCAAGTAAAGTGGGCCTGCCACGTCACACAATGGCACTTCCCACTATCCTTGGACTACTGAGGCACTCCTCCTGTTGAGTACCGTGGGTCTGCTGCGTCACACAGAGGTGCTCCCGCTAATAGCCTACTCAGTTACTTTTCCTGTCGAGTACTGCGAGTCTTCCGCACTCACACCGAGCCGCCCCTCCGAGATGGGTCGGCCGCGTCACCTAGAGGCACTCCCCACTGGGCTAGTCGAGTCACTCAGATTCGAATCAGTCATGCAGTCATCAGGTCTCATCCAGCTACAAGGTCTTCGTACAATGTCTTCTCGTCATAGGAATGATCTTCTCCATGAGCTACTGGTCGATAATCAAAGTGTCACAAAGTCACACGTAGATGTGTTTCAAAGAACTGCCACATCATAGGCGTCTCAACGTAATAGACGATGCATCAATCGGATGCCCGGTTGGTGAGTTATTAGCCTTTTAGTCTTGGGGGTCCAGTTGGCTTCGTGTACGAACCAACCCAACCATATCTAAACTATACCCCAAACTCCGGTAGGGTATACTCAAAGGGACCATATCTTATCGAGATTACCAGTGTTGCTGACGGCTCATCAAATTGACATCCAGTGCCATAGTTATGGCCAATGTAAGCAAATGGTCGGTAGTGGGCCCGAGTCCCATACGACCCGGTCAGACCTACTGGGCCCAACCCATTGTGGTCCAACCAGGTTGGGGTCAACCCAGACAGACCCGATGGGTCCGAACCAGCCTGCTGGGCAGTTCATCCAACTAAGTTATGTCGGGTCCACTGGTCACGTCCCAGTGAACTGCGAGGGCGGTTTGGCCCGGATACTACCACACAGGCGCTGGACCCGAAAGCCAGGGCTGGTTCTGCCAGCGCCGCGAGGGGTACGGCTCAAATGGTCGGTGGGAGGGAGGCCATAGGGCAGGCCGTGTAGGGCACGAGCATGCCAAATAGACACAGGACAGGACGCGGGTGAGCCGGGCAGGCCGGGGTGGCACCCAGGCAGTGCGCGGGGGCACCAGGCAGGGCGCCGGCGGAGCCGTACTGTGGGTGGGGCACGCGGGCAGGCAGTATGGGGCGTGGTGGTGCGCAGGCAAGCAGGGTGGGGTGCAACAGCACGAGGGACGGCCATGGGAATAAACGGAGCACGCGGGGCAGGATGACGTGAGGAGCAGCGGCATTCCAGCAGGCAGAGTAGGGCGTGGCGGCACATGGCCTGGTGGTGCGGGGCGCGACGTTGCGTGGGAAGGCCATGTGGCAGGCCGGAACACGTCGGGCAGCATGTGGGTAAGCCATAGTTCGCACGGCGGGGTGCGACAGTGCTTAGTCGGAAGTAAAGGTTCCCCACGGGGGCAGTGCAATTCGCAGAGGCTGCGGGTAGCACAACCTTCATCATTCCCGCCTTCATTGTCGTCGCCTCATCACCATGCCGAAGAATCATTACCAAAGAATAACAGAGGGAGTCGGGCCATGTTATTTTGGCCCACTCCATCTTCATTTAGAGAAGATATCAATTGGATCATCATAATGAACCTTGACAATTAATTACAACACTTTGTTTCGATTTTTCATTCGATGATGAGAGGAAGAAAAGGGAAGCGTCAACACACAAATAACCCCTACCTTATTATTTTTCATTCATCGTTCTTTTAAATTTAATTTCACAGGAAGAAGATGAAAGAATTCATCATTTTTCTCATCCTCCACCCTCTCCGAATCTAGAGTTGAGTCAGCCGCAAAAGGCGCTCTACATTGGTAGGATTCGAAGAAAGAATTTGAAGATGAAATCTGTAGTTCTTCGCGTTCTTCGTTGGGAGGAGCATTCTTCGTTGGGGGCACATTTCTTACAAGCTTCTCTCAATTCCACCAAAATATAAATTCCAAAAAAAATAATATTAGATTAGTCGTCTAATATTACATTTGCACCCCAATTAAAAAAGGAGAATTAAAAACCTCACTCCACCAAATTAAATGCACGAGTGTTGTCTCGTTAATTTAGAGGATGCCGTGAGGCTCTACTTAATAAAACACATGTGTTGGCGTAACTAATTATGAAGTGATGTCAAGAGTCTCTCCCTCATTAATTAAGGAGAGTGGGTAGGTTTCATCCTCCCCCATCAATAGGGGTCAGATGGTCCCCAAACCAATATTTAATAGAGAGATTATGCGGCTTGAGTGGTCCCCACCTCAATTATCCTCCCTTGGGAGGTTATTCTTAGGTGGGCCCGACCACCATAACCTATAATTGGAGGTTAGGGAGTGGCGGTCCCACCATCAACACCCAAGGGGAGGTTTTAACCAATACACTCAACACATGGCAGCTTAAAAATAAAATAATGTGTTGTTCGTTATTTTATTTTTTTTAAAAGCCAAAAACTATCCTTTATTACTGATTATCTTCCATCAAGGTGAAATTATTCTTAATTAAAGACAGAAGTTGTGAGTTCAACAGTGCCCTCAGATTTTAGATCTGAGCACCGCCTCAAAAGTTATAATAACCTGCTCGTACGTTTACTGAACGTACCCGAAAAAAACTTCATATATTGATTCCGACCACACCGGGCCACAAAATCAAGCACTGTAAATTTTGACGGACTCGTAAAAATCCCATGTATTTAAGAAAAACAAATTCCTCATAATTTTTGGGTCTTTACATACTAACCCTTGGAAATCCTGAACCATTAATACATAATTATTCATAATATCATATGTTTGAATTTAAATAAGTAAATCATGTGGGATTTGACTTCAAAAATGCTATGTTTTATTGTGAAATCTCATTTTAATTCATATAGTTAACATTCTCATGAAATAATCGCATTATTATAAGAAAATATTCATTTTAATATAATTATATCATAAATATAAATATTATTTTATGGTGGATATGATTATTTCCCAAACCATATAAAAATTTCACATAATGTTTTTTATATTGAAAGGTATTTGATTGAATTGGGAAAGAGAGAAAATTCTAAATCCATTACTCAATAATGTTATTATATAGACACAACATTTATGAACTAAATATATTATTATATATATGATTTATGATTTGGACATGTTGTACTTGGGTTGGGGGAAAGTTAATTCAGTCCCCTCAATGCAACGGTAATCTGATGTGTGGATTTTTTTCTATATTAGAAGGTTTTTAATCTAGATTATTTAGATTCATGTCATGAAATGTATTGATGGTAAAGGTTTCATCTAACGAGGAAACATGAAGTGTTATTATGGTGAATTTACATCATTCAGGAATTTAGTTCTTATTACCCATGACATATTTTCTATGACATTATATGTGGATTCATTTCATTATCATCATATGAATTAAATGGAATGTGTTCTTGCTTATTTAACATTCCATGTTAATATTTATTATTGATCCATGATACCCTCCATAATGCATAGCCCTTATGTTGATTTTTAACTCACCCTTAATTTTTTTCACTTCCTTGTTTTATTAATATTAATCATTTGAATTATTATTGAGGGTCCTCCGTGTTATATTTTGATAGGGTTTATATTGAATACCGAATGTAAATGTGTAAAATGTATGTATCTGGTTATAAAAAAAATAAAATGATCATGAAACCGGGATTCAATTTTTTTTACCAACACCAATGTAATAAATTAAGACACCAACTCTTGATTATTGGGGTTGGGTTAATTATAGTTGGTATTATACATAGTTTTTAAAAATATATATTAATGATATTTAGGAAAAAAAGACTAGGTATCAAAACCATATGATTTACATTGAGGATATGTGTAGAAGAACTGCCTAATGTTTTGGTAAGGTATAGATTTTTTTTCCACTCTAAATACACAATTGTCTATAAAAAATATGTTGACATGGTTTTGGCATAGATGTACCTAGGGGTAATAATTCTGAAAAAGGAATGTCAGGCATGGCTCAAGATTCACCTGTAACATGACAACGTAATTTATTTTCTACCATGTTTAACACTATTAATTGATATAAATTGTATATTTCACATTTTATTTTTATATAATTATGATTCATTTTAAGATATGATATCCTGAAATACCCCATAATTATAATTATGAGATTATCTACCCAAAAAATATCGATTGTCTCAAATATTTCACTTTATTGGGATTATAAATTATTTTAAAAAATAATATAATCAAATATACTATACTAGATCATTTAAAATTATTCATAGTAGATGGAATGAGAGTGTCACCATTGAACATGATCCAATGTGATATAATGATCATATCATTTATGTGATTATGTAAATATTTTCAGTTGATATAGTATATGAAACATTCTTCTCATTATGAAAACATTGTATCTTGTGATAAAAAATATATAGAAGTAATTATATGTTTACTAAGTATTATAATGGAAGAAAGATACAAATACTGTAGAAGATAATAATATAAAAAAAGGAATTAAGGGAATAAATTGGTTTACCACATGTGATAATTGGGGAAATATACATTTGTTACTTTTTCGAAAGAAATGAGAGTATTATAAAATTGTTAGGATAAATTCCACTATTCTCATGATTTTAAGGGTATGAAAAATATTTCCAATGTTAAATTATTAATCTATATGGATATGAGAATCTACATAAATAAAAGTTGCATGTATCAAAATAATAAAACTCTAGAGAAGATAATGTATCATTGTAAATATTACATTATTACCAAATAAGAATATAAATTATTAAGGTTATTGTGTTTTTATTGAAAATATTATTCTTATGAGTATTATATCAATGATATCCTCGTTATAATATCAGTAAATTATACTAGGATTGTAATGTAGAAATTTTCATTAAGGATTAGGAATCGTATGCCAAATGATACGAATATCCACGAAAAAAAATTCAATTGAATGTTGAAATTATTTGATAACACATGATTTAGGACAATTATATGTTCTTAATTTTGAGATAATGTTGTCCTGGTTAAGAGGTAATTGATATGAAAATTTTAAATTGAATATTATAAACTACATTTTAAATGATTAATAATTTTTAAAAAACATAATTTTTATATTATTTATGTTTATTGCATCATTTTTAGAGTTAAGTAATATATATAATATTCTATGTTTATTTTAAGCAATAAGGATGAATTCAATTTTTTATTTATGTTTATGGTAATTCATGTTATTAAAATGTGTCAATAGATTACCTGATGAATGTATTAAAATGTTCAATAAGTGACGAATAAGAAATTCATCATGTTATTTTGGGTATTAATGGTATTCTCATTTGGGAAATTCATTGACCTTAATTATAATGTTCTGGAACCTGATATTTTATGAGTGTAATAATCTTTAACATCTATGAAATGGTTTATATTTAACATTGGATCAGGTTTTACTGGTAAATTTGATACATCACAATATGATAATTTATGTATATTGTTTGACCTGGGCAAAACAAATCTATTTTAAAAACTTCTTTGAGATTGAAATAAATAAATTTCACTCTTTTATAGGTATTATGATCCATTAAAATCAAATTTTAGATCTTAATTATTAAAAATTTAATTTTATGAAATTAATTTTTGGGAGTAAGGGATGAATTGTAAATTTAACAATAAAAAAATGAATATTATTTTTATATGACTTATAAACATTTCAAGTAAGTATATTTATTTATATTATTATATTGGGAAAAAACATATTTTTAGGGTAAATGATCTTTAATTAATAATATAAAATGTCTCCAAAATTTCTAGTCATACCAATTTCCATATACAATCATAATTTATGTTTTATTTTATGGTCATTAAATTTCTCTGGATTGAACAGTTTTTTTAATAAATATACTTCATCACTATCAATTTGTATTTATGTATCAATTTTCATTTCCATTTCTATGGTCACATTTCCCACCTATGTTCTCATACTCAAAAACAAAGGCATGTGATTAATCTAGATTACCTTCTTCCATAACTTTCTATCTGATTGTGAGTATATTTTTTTAACCCTTTTACGATGTGAATTTTTTAAAAATGGTATTTTTAAATATCAAACCATTTATACTGAGATAATTTTGTAATTGTGAATCCAAAATTTATTTACTGTGTTATGAATAAAATTATACAATACATAATAATATATTACATTAAAAATTAATTTAACTTCATTGATAGATTGTGATTTATGCAAATCAGGGTTTAAATTCATCACAATTTAGTCACTATATACAATCATATAATTTAAATTCAATTTTATAATATTCATAAAAATAATTTAACCAAAAAAATTTATTTTTAAATAAAATGACCAAAATTATCCGAGGGATAATAAGTGTTATTTTTCTAAAATATTTCATTTCTTGATTAATAATGAAAAAAAATGAATTTTCATTTAAAACAACCTTTTTGATCAAATAATTTATAATGTTAGTTTATATTATGGATTATTTGTAATGAAAATTTACATTAATCATATATCAATTAATCCAATTTTCGTCATTTTAATAATTTTATAAATGAATTTAGATATAAAAACATTGTATAATTTTGAACATTTTCACTTTAAAAACTCATATTCTCATCACATCTACAAGATTAATTTTAAATTAATTTTTTAAATGTATTATTTTAATTAGAAAAATGGATAACATTATTTGGTATTATAATAAATTATAATACATAATATGTTTAACTAATTTTTTTCATAAGGATTACTACTTTTACTAAAAAATGTATCACTATATTTAAAGTAAATTAATTTTATTGTGGGGTTTAATTGGAATGAAAAAAGTGAAATTAACATGAAATATCATCTTAATTTTATTTAATTATTTTTTTATCAAGGTCATAAAAGTCTCCATTATATTTAAATAATATAATATTCCCAATTGAATATTTCCCATATAATTAATTAAATAAATAAAACCAAAAAAATACACTTTTCGTATTTTTAATATCAATAATTTCTTGGAATATAGATATAAAAAACATATGTTTGGTTAAACGCATTATTTTTAAAAATAAATGATAGAAAAACATTATAATTTAATTAAATTGTATAATCTCTTATGTTAAATTATTTTTTAGAAAAATATATCTTTCTTTAGGAGTTTGAAAAATATAGATTCGAATTCCATCATTATTAGTAATTTATTAAATTAAAATTTAATTAATAATTTCAATATTGAAAATATATTGTCTAATAAATTCCATGTAATTTTTTTATTTATATGGAATTATTTTGAGACTGAAAAATTATATGGCTCATGATTTCGATGCCCAGGGAGCCCGAAAAAAAAATTGAACTGTTTTTAAGGTACATTTAGTAAATGTGAAATTAGGTTTAACTAAAGTTTTAACCATTTCTCGTATTGAAAATTTGTGGACACCTTGTAACCTAGAATGCCCGTATTTGATTAGAATACACTTCACTTCATCAAGAAAGGAAGGAACATAAAATATTGTTTTTGGACATTTTGGAAAATAATAACATAACATTTAAATGTTATTTTATATTCATTCTCATCCATTGAGCAGTGGACGATGACGTTGTGATGTGGTGAAGAGGTGGCAACATGGCATATTAATGAGACTCATTAATGGCTCGTTGGAGATAACGTAACAAAACATTAAACAGAGCGTAATAGTGAAGCTGTATCATTTATTAAAAACGGTAAAGATGCGACATAATAACATAACTATAACATTGAGACCTATTTCCATTTAATTTTTTGGAATTGCAGACGATAGATGATTAATCAATAGGAAATCCTATGATGCACCTCCATCAGGTTTTTCTCCCAAACGAGGAAAAAATGGCAATGAAAGCATACATCTTGGACTCCTCTTGAAGATCGTTGTCAGGAAACGATGTTGATGCCTTAAATTCTGAAGGACGAACACTATGGAATCATATGTAAATGATGTTGGGGCATGTGTTTTATTTCATTGACCTTACCCATTATTCTCTTTCTAGAAATGTCAAACAGAGATCAACCAATGAATTGGTTGATCCGCGGTTGTTGTGTTTATGCAAGAGGTTGAATTTTCATGGAGATTTATTATTCAAGATTCTGTTTAACTCATGATATGATTGAACAAACATCCCTGATCCTTCCCACGATTTAAAACCTCTAACACGGAGCATGTGGGCTGAAAGAAATAAAGGCCCAGACCCCTCAGCTTCATTTCTCTTGTGAACAGATCATCTAAGTCAACAGCAAGGTGGAAATGAGACCTTCGTAGTGAAGAAGGCAACCTAAGAGTAATGTGGGTGCAGAATGCACGATGAACCGACCACCATAGCATGTATGGTGGTCTGCTAAACATCCTGCCAGCGTGTCGGGGGCAACGGTTGTGGGTGGTGGAGGAGGTGCCCCTGTCGGCATGCCAGAGCACCAGGAAGGCGCCATGTGAATGGTGGTGGCATGCATCCAGGCCACCTTACTGGCTAGACGAAGCAACGGTCTACTGACTCGGGCTGGAGGCGGACCCCTGCGGCATCTCGTAGGCCAAAGGGGGGCGGACAAGGACGATTTCCACATCTCGGCAGGTCTGTGCACAAGAGGGCATGTACCATGCATGTAAGGCTTGACCGACACCGGCGGGAAGGATACACGTCAATGAGCAAGACCCCCACCTAGCGGTCCAGACCCACTCCGGAATGATTGACCCGTGACCTTCAAGATGGGCCGGACTAGACCGAGTCGCCAGGGGACCCGGCATGTTGGACACTTTTCCAAACCAGGAAGGGTCTAACAAGGCCATGTTGGCCTGACCCATTGTCCAGGATGGACCAAACTGACCCCAACCCAAACAAGGTTAGGTCGAGTCCCTCTATTTGAACTGTGGTGTGTGGGACCCTCAAACGAGGTCTGTCGGGTTGGTTCGACTGGGTCGGACTGGGCCCCATTGCAACAGGACCCCTTGTTACTAAAACACTCATATCATGTAAACAGCACGTCCGATTGATGACCCATTGGTGTAATTGAGATCCTCTTGATGAGGAAGATCTTTTGTAATGATTTGTGGTGACTTTAATTGATGTTGAGATTCAACAGATGGATTGAGTAGTGGTTCACCCAAGGTCGCTACGTAGTGAACCCTACAGCTGGTTAAAACCTGATGACTGCTCGACGACGGCCCAATGGGAAAAATCTATGTGTGTCCTAGAAGGAACATTGTAGGGAGAGGCTCTATGTTACCAGGTATACCCATAGTACTCGACTGGAGGACTAATTCAGTTCGGCCAAGGTGGGAAGTGGCTATGTGTGACCCGGATGGCCCATGGTATAGAGTGTCTCTTTTTAACCCATTATACCAATGGTAATCATCAATGATAATTACCACAACAATCCATGTGGTGTGGGTAGAAGCTCTATGTGACCAACAACAAAATACACATGATATAGTTAGAGTTCTCCAACAAACGAGGTGTTCGATGATATGACTTATGAAGCAACTATAACTACCCAAAAATTTAATTGGTGTGACCTTTCTCGTGCATCATGCCAATACTTCCTCTTATGATTCTGGCATTGATATGGAGATTTCAATGTGGTATTTTTTTTTGTTTTGGATTCCCCTACTAAGTATTGATATACTCGTCCCTATACGGGCTCTGTCACACATGTTGTGTATGGTGTAGAAGATTGACATTTTGACAGAGATGCTCAAGGGAATGGGACTAACATATTCTAAGATGGTGGACTTGGTTGCTTAAGACCATGTGGGGCCTATTAGTACTAGTTGTATAAGGCATAATACTTTCTCTTCTAGTATCATCACTACTCCGGTTATATGGTGGGGTTTTTCGGGGATGACCATTAGAGATCCTTTTTGTACATTGTTATTCCAATTCATTTGTTGGCTTTATATTCTAACTGACTTGGATTTTGATGTACTTTGTACTCAGTCTTTTTTTTTTATACACTTTTTTCCCCATTCAGGGTGTTGGGGGAATGGTTGGGAATGAGTGTTCCTACAGGTATGAAAAAAATTCCTCCCACTTGTAGGTTGATGCCTTCGACGCTAGTCACCAGCACTTGGCCTTTGGGGGGTGGTCTTGTGGTTCTCATGGCACAATTCTATGGGGACTGGTCGTGACAATGTGGTTTCAAATAAGTTCTATCCTACCCCAAAGAAAAGGAGTCTATTTTTTGTTTTCCATAAATATTGTTAGGTGTTGTGAGTCAAACTATCAAATTCAGTTAGTCTAGTGTTGGTGCGACTATCGACGAATGCTTACACCAGGACCTTAAATTCTTTTTTTGATCAATACATGAATAAAATAGTTGCATATGTGTCACCTTATGTACGTTTGAATAAAAGGTAGCTCACGAGGTATATCCTTCGTACAGTGGTACATCATGATCTATAAAATGATGCCTCAATATGGAAGACTAGTTAGGATCCTAATAAGATGTCTTGAGGACAGCACACCAATCGAAATGGAGTCCGTTCAGGGACCAGTTCATGAGATGGCCCCACCGGGTGATACAGTCATGCTACCAACACTCAATGGTCAGCATCTACTATCACTGGTTTTGACATAGGATGTTCATAGGCTATGTTCACTACATGTTTTTCAATGATAGATGCCTCACCTGTTCATCGGAGAGATGGATCCTCAGGTCACTAAGGTCCGGCTGGAGGCTGTGACGTTGAACTTCCGGTTAGTGAGGACATCACCTGACCAGATAGAGATCTTGGAAATGATAGTTCTATAGGAATTGATAGGGAGATGGTGGATTTTGACAACATAAACCCAATATGGGGTGACCCTTACCTGGGAAGACTTCATGTGGCCTTTCCCGGATGAGTTTTTCCCACAACATTGCGCTCTGTGTGCATTCCGGAGCTGCTTCACCTTCAATTGGGTAGCATAATAGTAGCTGAGTAATCATTAAGATTCACATATCTATCTCGGTACTCCATATATATGGGGAGGAACCCTTACTTTGAGGATCAATAATTTGATCATGGACTTTGGAGGAAGATTAGATCGTCAATTTTGTCTCTCAGTGTCCCTATCCAGGCAGTGAGGGTAGAGCAAGCCCTTCTTGAGAAGAGGTTCTTGGCAGTGCAGGAGATGATAGCTAGAGCCACCAGTAGAGTCTAGGAAGCAGAGGCTTATAATCATGGTTATCTAGAGAGGATCCAAGGTATGATCACTTTCTTTTACATCTGAGATACTACTCTTAAAGGCATAGGTTCTTGTCACTCATTCATTTCTATGGCTCTTGTTTGGAGCTCGGAGATTCTGGTGGAGATGTTGGATTGATCCTTATAGCTGGAGACTATTATAGGAGGGAATTAGATGATTAAACATAGGTTCCAGTAGTGTAAGATTACTCTAGGAGGTGAGAACTTTAGCTGGGATCTTTTAGAAGCAGTGTTGAGGCCATAGAACATCATCATGGGTATGGACTGGAAATCCACAGTCCATGCTAGGATCGACTATTTTAGGTGTATATTGTGGTGTGTTTGTGTTGATGGTACTATGTTTTCCTTCACCAACAAAAAGGAAACCCTTGTAGTGTAGGAAATACTCTCTCAGAGGAGGGTGCATCAAATCACTCACCAGTTGGCTAGCCTCACCCTCAGTGTAGTGGATGAATGATGCCCGAGATTTCTTATAGTGGTGGATGAGTGTGAGGGTGTTTTTCTTGAGGATGTTCCAGGACTACCTTATCATGGATTGGTATATTTTTCAATCGAAATATACCTCCAATAAGAAAATTATATCAGCACCATAATATTGGATGCCTCAGGTAGAGCTTCATGAGTCAAGGTTACAACTAGAGGACTTGTAGAAGAAGGGATAGTGAGGCCTAGTGATTCTCCAGGGCCAGCCCTGGTGCTTTTTTCGAAGATGGATTCTAGGAGTTCGATGTTGTGCATGGACATCTGCTAACTGAACCATGTGTTTGTGAAGAAATAGTATCCTCTACCCTAAATTGATGACCTCTTCAACTAAATGAATGGAGCGAAGTGGTTCTCAAAGATAGAACTCAGATCATCATATCACCATCTTTGAGTACGAGAAGAGGATGTACCAAATACATCCTTCAAGTTCCAATACATCCACTACCGGTTCTTGGCAATTCCTTTCGAAATGAACAATTCCCCTGTAGTGGTCATGAGCATAATGAAAAAGATCTTATATCCTTACCTTTACTGGTTCAACGTGGTCTTCATTGAGGGAATATTTGTGTACTCAGTATTAGAGGAGGATCACGCTACACATTTATGGGTAGTTATTGATCCACTTCAAGAGAACCAAATTTATGATATGCTCTCAATAAGATATTTATGGATATGGAGGTCCACTTTCTGGGACACATCATCTTAGAGGATAGAGTTATGGTTGATCCAGAGAAGATAGAGGCAGTGCTTCCTTGTGAGGCACCCCAGAGCGTGAATGAGGTTTAGAGATTCTTGGTGTTTTAGTGTTAATATCGGAGGTTCATACCCTAATTTACTAGGGACAAGCACCCTTATCTTCTTTTACATGAAAGGTATAGCCCTTAATGTTGACAGAGAAATCCCAAAAATGTTTCTAGGAGATGAGGTGGTGAATTTCTAGTGCCCCTATCTTTATACTACCCAATGATGGTATTGAGTATGTAGTTTTCTATGATGCATCAGGAGCCAGACTGGGTTGTTTCCTAATGCATGAGCGAGCGGTGATCACCTGCGGATCACGACAGTTGAGATAGAAATAACAGAACTACGCAATCCATATCCTAGAGTTAGAAAATGTGATCTTTTCCCTGAATATGTGGTGACACTACTTGATAGGTGAGCTATTTACAGTTTTCTCTAACCACAAGAGTCTCAAGTATATATTCTCCTAGAATTACATGATCCTGAGATGATGATGGAGAAGATTACCTTTTTTCATTGATTTTTACTCCCCCACTATTACAGACAGTCAGGGTGGCACTGCTGGTGGATGTAGTCTGTGTGGCCCAATGTGCTAAGTTATCCTCATGACGAGCTCCTAATGGATTTTAGATAGTTGGGGAGTACACCATCCTTTTCATAGGATGCACCATAGTTCCAGTGAATTTTAGGGAGGAGGTGTTGATGGAGTTCCATACATCCCCTTTGGATGTACATCCTAGAGTGATGAAGATATACCTGGACCTCCGATGTTAGTACTAGTGTCCATGGATGAAGAAAACGGTGGATGAGTTTATTTCATGATGCCTCACTTGTTAGCAAGTGAAGGGAGAGGTTTAGGATCCAATAGGATAGGCCTATCCATTCGAGGTACTGAAGTGGAAATGGGATGGTATATCTACGGACTTCGTGACGGGGTTACCATGTATGTCCATAGTCCATGATTCTATTTGGGTGATCATTGAATGAATTACCTAGTCAGATCACTTCCTACCCACCTAGGATCAGAGAATATTAGAGGTATTCACACACCTATACATCTATGATATAGTACAACTTCACAGGGGTGCTTTGACAATTTTCTCAAACTGGGATACATTATTCACATCCCAAATGTGGAAGAGATTACATGGGGTGTTCGGGACTCTACTGGGCTTGAGCATAGCTTTTCATTCCCAAAGGGATGGTCAGATGAATCAGACCATAAAAACCCTATAGGATATGATTCGTTCTTTTTTAATTTACTTTGTTCATAGTTGGGAGGACCATATTCCCTTGGTGTTGTTAGCCTACAATAATAGATATCGTTCCACAATTGGCATGGAACCATTTCAGGCCCTGCATGGACAGCCTTGATGATCACTGATATGCTTGACAGACCCAGGGGAGTCAGCACTCATGGGTCTGGACCTATTACAATCTTCCACTAAGAAGGTATAGTTCATCTAGGATCAGATAAAGACGACAAAAATAGGCAGAATTCATAGGCCAATAGGATATATAGACCATTAGAGTTAGAGGACGAAGACCATGTTCTCTTTCAGGTCTCAACCTGATAAGTATTGTGGATATTTGGCCAGGGTGGCAGGCTGTCTTCAAGATTAATCGGAAATTTGGATTCCTGAGCATAGTTGGTGAGGTGGTGTACCACCTATCCCTTCCACCATACATGCATCAAGTGCATGATGTTTTCCACGTGTCGCAGTTAAGGAGGTACGTGAATGATTCAACGCACATCATCGATATGGGTGAGTTGGAAATTGACGTTTTGGAGATGTTTTATATAAGAACATAGATCTTCGTTTCAGGTATGTCTTTTCTTTTCTAGTTGTTTTTTAGAAAAAGGGGAAAATTTTGAAATTTTCAAAATACATGTCATGTACTTTATAAGTACTTATCGCGTACTTTGATGCAGTGCCAGGCCGTGTGCTGGCCGTGTCCGGGCCACACACACAGTGTGTAGGGGGGATGTGGAGGCCGCTTAAAGTGGAGTACAGAAAGGCCAGGTACACGCCGTGTAGCCCATAACTACACGCCATTTAATTTTTTTTATTAAATGGACGGGGGTCGTGCCTGATGGAAAAAACTCACTTCTTCTTAAGGTTCTTCGTCCGAGAGAACCCATTCGACCAAATAACTTCTCTCATCCCACGACCCTCTATCCATTCTCCAAATCGACCGCTGTTTATTGCGTTGGAACCGCAGTGGTAATCCCATCCTCTTCATAGAAAATTGTTTTCTAATTCCTCATCATTCTCAAGATATCTTGGGCTGAGAGTTTTGTGCGTTTTCATAGATTTACGTCATTCTAAGTAAAATCATGTACCATGGTTCAAGTATATCGATCTCCAAGGATCGAGGTAGGTGGTATTTGTCTTTATTTAAGAATTATGTAAATATTTTTTTCAATTCCAAAAATTACATTGAACAGGGTATTGTGTGTTTCCTATTTTTTCCCTTGTTTTTTTCCTGCTTTGCTTGTTTGCTTGAGTAAAGGTCAATGCTTGTGAATAGTGCAATTTTTTCTATGCTATGGATGTTTTTCCATGCTTGTTTTTCCCGTTAAGCATTTTTTTCAGTTTCCATGCCTAGTTGTAGGATAGTGGAGCTGTTGTACTGTTATACTATTGTGTCTTAGAATGATAGCCAAGTATTTATTGAGGTTTACTTGGGGCGATACGCGCGCTATGAGAATTTATTTAACATAGGGTTGTGGGAACCTAGTGTAGTGGACCATAGGGTGAATGGACATAAGGGCTTATCCAAAGTCTATTATTAATTCCATGAGAGACTAAAGGATGAATTGATGATGATTGCTTCCTCAGAGAGTCTATATTTCCTCGACGTGGGCCACAGGGGGACTGAGACAATGAGTGCTTCCCTAGAGAGCCTTTAGTACGATACACGACTATAAGTGGAGTTGAAGGTGAGTGCATCCTCAGAGAGTCAATTCATTAGCTGAGCCAGAGGGGTGAGACTGTGTGTGTCTCCCAGAGAGTTTCCAGTACTTTTAGGTTGAACCATTAGGGTTAGGATGTGAGAACTACACAAGGGTATACCTATTGTTCTACTTGTTGATTGACTGTTACTTGTGTACTTTCTATCCGAGACACTATGGATTGTAGCTGCTGTGTGCTTTCCTATTTACTGCATTCTGTACATTTACATGTAATGTATTCATTGACTGTTAGGCACAGATCTTTAGGTGGTTGCCTACTGGGACCATGTCTCACACCCTGTTTAGGCCATGCTTTTGGGCCCAAGTAGAATATACTGTTGCAGGTATAGATATGGGCAAGCACCCTTCTACTTTAGGTACTTGACCTGTAGTGGAGCTGGAGATCATGGAACCAAGCTATGGCTCACGATTCGGAGTATTTTACCTATTTTCTTTTGCACTTTGGTTTATTATTGTATTCAGCATTTTGACTTTTTTGGATTATTTCCTATAAATATGTATCGTGCATCATTTTATATACATGTGTGCCTTCTCCAGTTGTTTACTGTTGGACTTCCACTATTTATCGTTTACTCTTGTATGGAAGGTTATAGTATCTGCTGTTGTCTATTTTTTTTCTTCCACTGTGTACTCTGCCAATGTGGTAATATTTTACCCACTATCACATCCAAGGCCCTCGCTACTAGTCGACAGCCTCTGGCATTTCGGGAAATGCGCTTGAGTCCTTGTGACCAACCGGGTATGGGGCGCCTCTGGGTGGCTTCCGGAACTGGGACATTACAATGTGGTATCCGAGGGTTTATTTTCTCTTGATTTACTATTTTTAGCCTTTCTCTAGGGATTGGATGGATTCGGTACTTGGTATTAAGCATTGCTCAGGAGTAGCTAACTCGTGTATAGGGAAAAGCCAATCTACCTCGCTTATTACAGTTTTCTGGTTTTGATATGTTATAGTTGATCTTATTTCACCTAGAGTGATTCACATTCTCTATGTTGTTATTGTTTTTGACATTGTGGTTCTATATCTGTCGCAACCCTATGAGATGAGGGTATTCCATCTCATGCATCATATAGGCAGTTGTCAAAAATCACAAGCCATGAATTCTTGCCATGCCATCTAGGGTGCATTAAAAATTGCATGTTTTTGTGATAGATGTTGTGTAGATTATGCATGTTGTTATGATAGATGATTTTATGGAATCCTTGAAGTTTGATAGAGAGGTTGTTTGTATTGTACCTTTCTTAAATGAACACCAAATTTAGGTTCTTGAGGTGTTATGGGCCCTCATGAATCGGAACCTCATGGATCATTGACTTGTTCCATTATATATGATATGTAAAAGATTCCAAGATTTTATTCACAAGGAGTACGGGCCCTCAAGGATCAAAATTTGGCACCTTCATGCTTGTTTTTCAGTGTTTTCTGGTCTTCGGTGCAATTTCAGAGCTACTGCCAGGAAAAACACATAATACACGGCGTGTACTTTATATATACACACTGTGTAGTTTTTAAACCATTTCAATGACTGTGTGAGCAGAAACACGGGTTGTGAAGAATCTCAAAAAAAATGCTGTGTACGGCAGGTACACGTTGTGTAGTAGTGAGTCGTGTACCCAGTCGTGTCACTAACAACACGGGTTGGGGAAGCTCATGTAATACATGCCGTGTTTTGTATGAACACGCCATGTAGTCTTGTTCTAGGAATCTGGCCGTGTCACTAACAACACAGGTCATGGAAGATCGTGTAATATATGCCGTGTTTTGTATGAACACATTGTGTAGTCTTGTTATATATACCCGGCCGCATCACTAACAACATGGGTTGGGGAAGCTCGTGTAATACACGTCGTGTTTTGTATGAACATGTTGGGTAGTCTTGTTCTAGGTAACCGACCGTGTAACTAACAACACAGTTCATTGAAACCTTGTTTACTACACGCCATGTCCACATGGAACACGCCGTATAGCCTCCGTTTAAGAAGACTTTGTGGGTTTTCCATGCAAGGAGACTCAGGAAGGGGAATAGAGTTAAGTACATGCTGTGTAGAGTTTATACACGCCGTGTAGTCATGTTTTGTAAAACTTGAGTGTTTCATTCTATTGTTTTTGTTTAGTACTCCTTTGTTCTATATCGTAGATATTTCTTATATAAGGTATGATTTTTATCTTTCAGAGCTATGCCTCCGAGACATCCTTCGGTTGTACGTCAGTTGCAAGATAGTGTTCAGACACCAAATATGGTGGATGAGGGACTTCCTGCGATCCTCCAGTTGTGCTAGCCTTGGCACCGGCTATCGTACTAGTTGCAGGTGTTGATTCATAGTTTAGGGATGGATTTATCAGGATGATTCAGACCTTTTAGGGAGCACCACATCCTGCCACGACTATGGAAGACTTGACGTGAGTTTTCCACCAGCAGCATCATCTTACTTTCTTGGGGTAAGGAGGACCGCAGGATGTAGAGTCATGGCTGGAAGCCACGCTAACTCTCTTTGAGCATCTAGAAATGTCTCCAGAGAGTCGGGTTAAGTTCGATACCTATTTTCTTCGAGACTCCACCAAGAGGTGGTGGGACATGATCTCACAGGTGGGTCATCAGCAGGTTATGGCTTGGGAGGAGTTCTAGTGCGTGTTTTACAACTACTTCTACTCAGAGACCTTGAGGGCCGATCGATCCCAGGAGTTCATGAGTCTAGATCAAGGTACTCTTTCTGTTATGGATTATTCCTCTCATTTCACTGATCTGTAGCGTTTCAGACCCCTCTAGGGTAGATATGGGATGTTCTTAGCAAGTTAGTTTGTGTATGGTCTCAAATGGGAGATCTTCTCATAGTTTAATATATTTCATTTGACTTACATCACTTCAATCATCAATCAAGAACTATTTGAGGAGTGCAATCTGAGAGACTCTGGAGCTGCAAGCCAGGGTGGTTTTGCTTCCAGAACTAGTACTCCTTTAGTTGATAGCAGGAAGAGCCGTAGGGATTCTACGCGCAGTGATCCAAGGAGGCGAGATACATCTTCAGGTAGCCAGGTAGTATGCTACCAGTGTGGAAGGGCAGGTCACACAAGGCCGAAGTGCGAGAGATACCTAGTGGAGTTCCAATCTTGTGGCAAGATGCATCAACTTCATCATTTCTGATAGTTTTTATCACCATTACCTGGTTACATGGGTTCTTCCATGACTCCTCCTTCCAGAGGCACCACCATTTTCTCACCAGTCGGGGAACAGGAGTTCTTCCGGCCTTTCTGGCTGTGGTGGAGGTTGAGGCCGTCGCGGTCAGTCACCAGTCTTTCAGTGTTAGTAGGGAGGATCAGCTCAGAGTGGCTAGGTAGGGCCACCGGGACGTGGGTTAGGCCAGGAATTTGCGGTGGAGTAGACCTCTCAGGAGAAGAATCCCAGACCTTCTACAGTTCGAGGTACGATATTTTTAGCCTCAGTTTTATCTTCATCTATTTTTTATATAGGTGATACGCATAACTTTATCTTTATTACACCTGTGGAGAGCCTTGGGCTCTGTATCTTTTCTTCTACCAACTTTTTGACACTCGACACTCCTTTGCGGACGAGGACATCTAGTGTACGTCAGTGTAGAGAGTGCCCTCTTGAGGTTGGAGGGTATTTTTTCTTATGGGATCTCTATGTCCTAGAGATTTCATGCTATGATGTCATTATCATGATGGACTAGTTGGTTCCCTTCCAAGAATTCGTCAACTTATATCGACTTAGGGTGAGTTTCATTTCACTAGAGGGTGAATCCTTTCGTCATAGAGGCGAATGGGAAGTTTGGGCGACTCAAACAGGACTTGAGCATCATGGGATAGGAAGGGTTATGACCCAGATCACTAGTCTCTATCTGGATGATCATGGGACTTCACAGTTGGACTTTTGTCCAGTGGTGGATCATTTTAGAGATTTCTTTCTAGAGGATATTTCAGGTTTTCCTCCGGAGCGTAAGGTAGAATTCTCTATTGACCTAATACCAGGAGTGGTACTGGTTTCCATTACTCCATATAGGATGGCTACACCTGAGTTACAGGAGCTCAAGAAGAAGTTGGAGGAGCTGCATGAAAAGTGTTTCATCTGACCCAGTACTTCTCCTAGGGGTTCTCCTGTCATGTTGGCGAAGATGGAAGATGGAACCCTTAGGCTCTGTGTGGATTATTGGAAGCTGAACTAGATGACGGTCAAGAACCGATATCCCCTACAGATGATTGGTGATCTTTTCGATTAGTTTTGAGTAGCATGTGTGTTCTCAAAGATCAATTTGATGATCTGTTATCATCAGTTGGACATTAGACCATCAGATATACCTGTAACATCCTTCAAGAGAAGGTATGGTCTCTACGAGTATACGGTTATGCCGTTCGGTCTCACTAATGCGCCAGCAGTTTTCATGGAACTGATGAACTGAGTGTTCCATTCTTACTTGGATTCCATCTTCGTGGTCTTTGTGGATGATATATTTTTGTACTCTCATACTCAACACGACCATTCTACCCATATTGAGATCATCTTGAGTACACTGAAAGAGCATCGACTTTATGCTAAACTCTAGAATTTCCACTTTTGGATGGATCTGATTCACTTCTTGGGTCACATCATCTTAGAGGCTGGAGTATCTGTGGACCCAGATAAGGTGAGAGTTTTTGTTTCCTAGGAGAAGCCAAAGAACGTTTTTGAGGTACGGAGTTTCTTAGGGCTGGCTGGATACTACAGACACTTCATTCCGGACATTTCACGCCTAGTAACACCATTGACAGGTCTGACCAAGATTGGGGTTAAGTTCCTATGGTCAGATTCTTGTGATTCATCCTTTCATGAGCTGGAAGGAAGGTTGGTGTCAGCACCAATACTAGTCTTTCCATAGCCCGGAAAAAGATATACTTTTTATTGTGATGCTTCAAGTATCGTGATGGGCGTTGTGCATATGCAGGGAGATGGAGTCGTTGTGTACGAGTCTTGGAAGTTGAGGCAACATGAGAGGAACTACCCGACACACGATCTCGAGTTGGCAGCTATTGTTCATGCCTTGCGTTGTTGGATACATTACCTTCTGGGAGAGCACATTGTGGTTTTCACCAACCACAAGAGTCTCAAGTACATATTTATAATTTTGATTTCGAGCTTGTCTATACACCGGGAAAGGGAAATGTAGTGGAAGATGCATTGAGAATGAGAACACATATTCAGGAAGTTTAAGAGGATAGTAGTGAGTGGCTGCTTATGGATCTGTTCTCTGAGATGCATCTGGTGGTTCATGACAGACAGGGACATACATAACTATCTTCTGTAGCTATTACCTCTACACTTCTGGATCGGGTAAGGATCAGGTAGCTATTAGACTCAGAAGGCCTAGTCCTACGGGAGAGTGTGTCAGGAGAGAAACCTCTTCCTGGATGGACAGTGGGAGAGGATGAGATCTTGCATTTACAAGGATGTGTATGGGCGCCATCACACATATGCGAGGAGCTAATGCAGGATTTTCATTCTTCAGTTTGGTCAGTTCATCTTGGCGTCACCAAGATGTGTCAGGATCTACACTGCCAGTACTGGTGGCCAGTTATGAAGAGGGATTTTGGTGGGTTCTTCATGAGGTGGTCAACTTGTCAGCTGGTGAAGGCGGAGCATCAGCGACCAGCAAACCTTTTACAGCAGTTACCCAATCTGGAGTGGAAGTGGAACGATGTCACGATGGACTTCATGGCTGGATTGTTGTGGTCACCTCAAGGGAATGATGTCGTTTGGGTTTTTGTCGACAGGCTTACGATGGTTTCTCACTTCCTACTGATCCAGGAGACCTTCGGTGTTAATGATCTGGGATGACTATACCTAACGACCCGAATCCGGAGCCACTCATTTGGTGCCCCGTGCCTGGTTTTCCACATGACCTCAAGCGCATTTCGCCAAACGCCAGAGGCTGCTGACTAGCAGCAAGGTCCTTGGTAAGTTATTGAAAAAAATATGCCCTCATTTGGTAAAGTATACGAGAAAAAAGGAAATAGAAATAAATAGTGGAAGTAGTAAACAACATACAGTAACTGAAACTAACAGCAGAAGCAATGTATAAATAAGTAATGATGCAGCATGGTACGTATGTCTAAGGAAAGTAGAAAACACAAAAAACGTTCTTAAATACAACTGAAAACAAGTACTAAAAGTAATAGCAACTCCAGAAGCATCGTAAGCCTATGCTCGGTCATATGCTCTCCAGATCCCACCAGCAATCATGTAACTAAAGTAGAAGGGCCACAATCTCTATCCACACCTACAACCATATAACCTGTTTGGGCCGAAACGTAAGACCCAAAAATGATGTGGGACTAATCCCAGTAGGCAATTACCACATGATATGTGCCCTACTATCAGTGTGTAATATAGCAAAAGTAAAGGAAATAAATGCATGAGAGAAAAATAGGTACACTAAAGTAACAATCCTTCAAATATCCATTCACATTTATTTATTAGTTTAAAACAATAATTCAATTATCAACCAAGGAATCTATCAAATAGCTATATATTTCCAAGGAAAATCAAGTAATGCAACAGGTATTTCAGTAGACTACCTAAACAGAATGCAATATAAAACACATCCTTGTTCTTTGGCATGGTTGACTCATCACAACTAACCACAAAAATATTAATACTAACTCTCTGGATGGATCCTACTGGAAGACCCCTCGAGTAAAATAATCAAACAAGGCACAGACACTCTAGGAAGCTCCCACCATCAATTCCCCTATGGTCTTACAATGATAGCTACAGACTCTCTGAGAAAGTACTTACGTCTAATTACTCATATGGTCTCTATATGTGCATAAAATAAGTACACTCTTGGGAATCACAATGTCTAATTACTATAGGTCATGCGTACGAATCTAATTTATAACAAACTCTCTAGGGAAGCCCTAAATCGTCAATTCCCTCTTTAGTCTACCGCACTAGGTTCACACAACCCTGAGCAGTCTAGTCCTATGTTATGGAATGTCAACAGCCCTAAGTAAGATCATCAACTACTTGGTTACTAGCTACAATGCAACAAAAGCATATAAACAGCAAGCAATACATGCAATCAATTATATCAAGGTTGGCAAAGAATGCAACATGGTATTCCTCACGACAACCTAAGCCAAACAGCGATAAATAACCAAAACAAGGGAAAACAACCATGGGTGATCCTCAAACATGCAACCAAGCAATTATCAATCATCTAATAACCTCAAGCAC
The DNA here is from genome assembly GCA_963277665.1 of Viscum album. Lineage (NCBI taxonomy): Eukaryota > Viridiplantae > Streptophyta > Magnoliopsida > Santalales > Viscaceae > Viscum > Viscum album. Next base: position 711,538,671 of record OY728140.1, read on the forward strand.
ATAAGAAATCTAAGGTCGATAAACAATGGAATAATAATCCATAACCCGGGATACCCAATAAATTGGTATCCAGAACTTTTTTCACAAAAACCCAAAGACATTCAAAGTAGGGAAACAAACCCCCTACCTCGATCCTAGGAGATCAATATTCTAGAACCTAGACCTATGAATCAGCCTAGAATGGGGTAAATCTTTAAAAACATTTAAAATGTTCATCCTCAGATAACTCTCACAACAGGAGGAATCAGGAAACATGGCCAAAGAAGAACCAAGGACTCACTGCTGCGAAAAATTGGAACCGACGATGTTCGATTCGGACAACCGATGATGGATCTGTGTCTCGGAGAAGATTCATCCTCCTTGGACACTCTGGATGGGATTAGGCGAAGAAGAAGACGTAAATGGGGATTACATGCGACCCTAGTCCGATTAATGAAATAAAAAAGAAAAGTACACAGTGTGTATTCATGAGTACATGGCGTGTACTCGCCCTTTCCTTACACCATATTAAGTGGCATCCACCTCATCTCTACACCCCGTGTGACTGTCCCGGACACGGCCAGCACACGGCCTCATGCGGGAGAAAAGTACATGGCGTGTACTTACAAAATTTCCATATTTTTCTCTTTTTCTCAGAAAAAGACCAGAAAAGGAAAAAAAACCTGAAAAGAACGTTCGGGTTCTCAAAAAAATCCCCCCTTAAAGAAATTCATCCCCGAATTTCCCTAACAAGGTGGCGAAGAAGAAACCTAGAACAACTCTGTCCACTGTGATCGCATATCGGCCTCCCTCTCCCAAGTCTCATCCTGCACACGGCCGTGCTGCCATAACACCCGTACTAGAGGAATAGTCCGACCATGGGGTACCATTGTGCTACAATCAACAATCCTAATAGGATGATCCTTCAATGATGCATCCTACTCCAGCTCAACCTCCTTTGGTCGAAAACATGGGACGGGTCTGAGAAATAGCGTCGAAGATGAGAAACCTGGAAGACATTGTGCATAACCTGATATCTCTGAGCTAACTGAAACCTATAAGCAACCAGCCCGAATCTCTCCATAACCCCAAATGGCCCGACGTATCTTGGTGAATGATTACACTATATCTTGATTCACTTGTGTCCCAACCTAGGGGTAACACGTAGGAAAACCTGATCTTCGACCTCAAACTACTGAGTTCGTCTCCACTGATCAGCATAAAATTTTTTACGAGACTATGCTGTAGCCATCCTTTTTCGAATCAACTCTATCTGCTCTGAGGTCTCCTGAAGAAGTTGAGGTCCCAGTTAAGCTTCCTCTCCAGCCTCCATTCAGCATAAAGGTGATCAGCATGGCCTACCGTACAAATCCTCATAAGGTTCCATCTGAATAGTCACATGAAAACTATTTTTATAGGCAAAATCCACAAGGGGAATATGAATTTCCCAAGAACCTCCAAAGTCTTGAATGCAAGATAGGAGCATATCCTCAAATACCTGAATCGTGCGCTCTGACTGGCCATCTATTTGGGGATGGTAAACTGTACTCATAAGTACCTGTGTACCAAAATCCTTCTGTAGCCCCCGCCAGAAATGCGAAGTAAATAAGGCCTCCCTATCCGAAACGATAGTACTCGGAACCCAGTTCAAGCGCAAAATTTCAGTAACATACAACCGTCGAAGCCCATCGACACTGAAGGTTTCCTTTATCGGCAAGAAGTGAGAAACCTTCGTGAACCTTTCAACGACAACCCATACCGTGTCGTTTCCTCTCAAGGATCTCAGTAACCCTGTCACGAAGTCCATCGTGACATCATTCCACTTCCACTCAGGAATGGGTAACTATTGGAAAATCCCTACTGGTCGCTGGTGTTTGGCCTTCACCTGATGACAAGAGGAACATCTCATGACAAAACCAGCCACATCTCTCTTCATACCTGGACACCAATACTGGCGGTGTAGATCACGATACATTTGGTTAGTCCAGGATGAACTACCTAGATGGAGGAATGAAAGTCTCGCATAACCTCCTCGCGTATATCTGTTGGCACCCATACGCGTCCCTGGAAATGCAAGATCTCATCCTCGCTAATGGTCCATCTGAGAATAGGGTCCTCTTCTGACACGCTTTCCTGTAGAAATAGGCCTTCAAAATCTGCTAGCTTCATCATTCAAACTCGTTCATGAAGCGCAGAGGTAGCAACTACAGATGATAAGAAATTCTGCCCCTGCCTTTCAGGCACCTCCAAATGCATCTCAGAGAACAAAGTCCTAAGATGCCACCTACTGCTAGCCTCCTGAACTGCATGTATCTGAGTCCTACTACTCAGTGCATGAGCCACTGCATTTCCCTTCCCAGGTGTATAGGCATGATCGAAGTCGAAGTATTGGAGATACTCGACCCACCTCCACTATCTCAGATTCAGTTCACGCTGCGTGAAGATGTACGTGAGACTCTTGTGGTCAGTATATACCATAAAACTCTCTCCCATAAGGTAATGCCTCCAAAAATGAAAAGAGCGAACAACTGTAGACAACTCCAAGTCGTGCAAAGGATAATTCCCATCATGTGGCCTCAACTGCTGAGATCCATATGCAAAAACACGATCCTCCTGCAAAAGCACTACTCCTAGCCCGATGCCAGATGCATCACAAAAAACTGTGTAACTGTTTCCCGGCTCTGGAAAAACTAGATTCGGTGATGAAGTCAATCTCACCTTCATCTCCTAAAACGCTGAATCATAGGAATCTGACCAAAAAATTTTCACCCCCTTTTTAGTCAAGCCCGTCAACGGCGTTGCTATGTGCGAGAAGTTCTGTATAAACCGCCTGCAGTAACCAACCATCCCCAAGAAACTCCGTACCTCAAAGACATTCTTCGGCTGCTCCCAGGTAACTACTGATCTCACCTTCTCCGGGTCTACTCATACCCCTGTCTCTAAAATAACATGACCTAGGAAGTGGATCTTGTCCATCCAAAACTGGCACTTTGAGAGCTTATCATATAATTGATGCTTCCTCAGTGTACTCAAACCTATCTGAAGATGGGTTTCATGGTCGTGTCGATTGTGAGTGTACACCAAGATGTCATCCACGAAAACCAACATGAAGGAATCCAAGTTAGGATGGAACACTCTGTTAATCTATGCCATGAAGACTGCCGGTGTGTTCGTGAGACCAAACGGCATAACCAAGTACTCATACATGCCATACCTCCTCCGGAAGGCTGTATGGGGTATATCAGATGGTCTGACATGCAACTGATGATAGCCGGATCTGAAGTAGATCTTCGAGAATACTCTGGATCCTCGAAGCTGATTTAATAGATCATCGTTCCTCCACAAGGGATATCAGTTCTTGACCATTAACTAGTTCAACTTACGACAATCCACGCAAAGTCTAAGGGTACCGTCTGCCTTCTTCTCAAACAGGATAGGCGAACCCCAAGGAGAAGTACTGGGTTAGATAAAACGCATTGCCAACAACTTCTACAACTGCTTCTTAAGCACCTGAAACTCAAGTGTAGCCATACTATAAGGAGGAATGGACACTGGTGTCGCTCCTGGCACGAGCTCAATCGAGAAGTCCACCTCACGCTCTGGAGGAAAACCTGAAAAGTCCTCTGGAAAGACATCTCTAAAACGATCCACCACTGGAGGAATGTCCAACTATAAAGTCCCGTGGCCATCCAGATATAGACTAGAAATATGGGCAGTAACTCCTCCTAGCCCATGTTGCTCTGGTCCAGCTCTATCCACCTGGATATCCCACACACCTCTATGAAGAAAAGACTCGTCGTTTCATGAAACGAAACTCACTCTATGATGATAGCAATCGAAGAATTCTTGGATGGGAACCAACCAGTCCATGCCGAGAATGAAATCATAGCCTATCATCTCTAGGACATAGAGGTCCCATAAAAAGTGACAACTTTCAACCTCCAAAGGGAACTCTTTGCACTGACGTAGGCTAGATGTTCTCGTTCCCAAGGGAATGTCAAGAGTCAACATGTCAGCAAATGAAAAGATACAGAGACCAAGGCTCTCAACTACAACCACAGAGATAAATCTATATGAAGAACTAGTATCAAAAATAGATGAAGATAAAACCGAGGCTACTAAGAGCGTACCTCGAACTGTGGAGGGTCTGAGATCCTTCTCCTGACGTATCTTCTCTATAGCAAAAGTCTGGCATGTACCGCGACCCTCTATGGCAGCCTGAAAACTCTAAGCTGACCCTCCCTGAGCATGACCATTGAATCCACGGCCTCTACCCTGACCTGAACGTCTTGAAGAACTCCAGCCCCTAGTCTACTGCTGAACTGGTAATCCTGCTCCTGTACATGGGGTCAAAACTGATCCTCCTTCACTAGCTGCTCGAAGGGGAAATTCGCAGAAACGCTGCAGATCATCCATCTTGCCATAAGATCGGCACTCCACTGGGTCTCTTGGGCACTGGGGCTTATTATTCCCTACCCTCCCACAATGATAACACACCACTTGGGTGCCAGAACGGGGATATCATCTACCAGAAGGAATACCTTGCTTCCTTGGGTCGCCTCGAGTAGACTCTCGTTGGTGCTTCCTGCTGTCTTCCTGAAAGGAATCAGCCCTAGATGCTGAACCGCCCTGGTCCATAGCTCTTGTCTCCATCTGGTTCCTCTCTGTAATGAGTGACTGGTTGACTATCAGAGTAATATAAGTCAATCGAAAGACATTCACCTATGATCTCATGTCTGGTCTGAGTCCCTCCTCAAGCTTCCTTGCCAAGAACAACTTCTCATTTTCCAGAACGGGAGTGAAACACTGTAACTCAGTAAAGAGAGAGGAATACTCCATAAATTAAAGAGTACCCTACTGTAGGCTCATGAAATCCATGGCACTGTCAGCCCTCAGCATCGCTGGGTTGATGTAGTCATATAACGTACACTGTAACTCATCCCAAGCCATAGCCTGTTGGTGCCTTGTATTCTAAACGACATCCCACCCTCTCTTGGCGGAATCTCCAATCATATAAGTTTCAAGCATCACCCTCCTGTCTGGGGGTGTCTCTATATGGTTGAAGATGGATAACATGGATTCTATCCATGACTCTGTAGCCTGAAGTCCTCTATCCCCTATGAACGTCGGAGGATGCTACTACTGAAAAACCAGCGTTATCTCTGCCATAGTCGGGGCAAGATGCTGAACTCCATGGAAGGTCTGCATGAATCTCATGAAACCCTATCTGAACTGAGTGTCTGCACTAGTGTTTAGAAACATTGTAGGTGCCATGTCCAGAATGAGATGCATAAATATTGGTAGTCCCTGATCTGTCGTATTAGGCGTACGGTCACTCCCTGATTCCTAAAATGCAACGAGAGGACGTCTTGGTGCCATACCTCTGAATGATCAAAACACACTTTCATTAATGACAAACACAGTTGCAACATAAGAGAGTAAAACAGAACAGGAGGTAAAACCCCTTAAAATTGGAAAAAACATGACTACACAACGTGTAATACCAATACACGGCGTGTTTCGAGAAATCTTAACATGGGCATGTACCTTGGACATATATGGATGTGTAAACAACCTGACTACATGGCGTGTAATGCCCCTTTTCTCCCTTCCTGGTAACTCCTACATGACTAAGTCACACAGAATCTCATTGTAGAAGACTACACAACATGTTTGAGGAAGACACAACGTATACTAGACATGCCATACCAAGCCCGTGTTTTTAGCGACACGACCTGACACACGATCAACACTACACGTCGTGTTCCCAAGGGACACAGCATACAGTTGAAAGAAAACCATGTCCCGTGTGGTTCATTACACGGTCGGCTACACGGATGAACCTTACACGGCGTGTTCCGAACAAACACGACGTTTTTAGGAGAAGATAACACCGACCTGTGTTGTTCGTGACACGGATGTGTACCTAGAATAAGGCTACATGGCGTGTTCATACCAAACATGGCGTGTACTACCTATGATTTCCCGCCCCATGTTGTTAGTGACATGGCCAGGCACACAGTTTGCAACTACACAACGTGTTCCTAAAGGACTTTTACAACCCCGTGTCAGTGTCCACATGGTCAGTGACATGGCCAAAAACTACACGATGTGTATTTATAAACTACACACCATGTATTCCAGGTTTTTCCATACAGTAACTTTAGAAATGCACCAGAGCCTAGAAAACACAGAAAACAGAGGTTAAGGTGCCAAATTCCGATCCGTGGGGGCCCATACTTCCCGCAAATCAAATATTGGCATCATAACAATTCATATAAAATGTAATAGTATAACAAACTCATGACCCACCAAATTATGATCCTTGAGGGCCCATAACATCTCTAAGACCAATGTTTGACGTCCGTGATAAGGAATATCTAAACAACCGATACCCTATCAACATCGCATGTATTCTATCACAACAGTTATCACAACATCACGCATTTTCTATCACAAAGTCTATCACAACAGCATGCAATTTGTAATGGAACCTAGATGGAACGGAAAAATGCATGTCATGTGATTTTTCTATCATGTGCCTATGTGATGCATGAGATGGAATACCCTCATCTCATCGGGTTGCAACAAAATGGAACCACAATCATATAGACAATAATAGCATAAAACACGTGCATCACCCAACGGTGAAATAAATTAAACTGTAACATTTACAAAACTCGAAAATTACAACATTCAATGTAATATGGCCTTTTCCATGTACATGGGATCTATAACACCCAGGCACAGATATTTACCATTTAACTATTCCTTCATATCCCCATCAAATGTCACAAAACAGTAAGTCAAATAGAAAAGGAAGAAACTCATCTGATACCACTTTGTAACGACCTGAATCCAGAGCCACTCAGCTGGTGCCCCGTTCCCAGTTCTCCACGTGACCTCTAGCGCATTTACCCAAACTTCAAAGGCTACCGACTAGCAGCGAGGTCCTTGGTATGTTATTGGGGAATCAATGACCTCATTTGGTAAAGTATATGAGGAAACAGAAAATAGCGATCAATAACGGAAGTAGTAAACAACATACAATAACTGAAACTAACAGCGGAAGCAATGTATAAATATATAATGATGCAGCATGGAACATATGTCTTTGGAAAGCAACAAACACAAAAACGTGCTGAAATACAACTGAAAAAAGTAATAAAAGTAACAGCCACTCCAGCAGCATCGCAAGCCTAATCTCAGTCATATGCTCTACAGCTCCAACCGACAATCATGCACCTGAAGTAGAAGGGCCACAATACATATCCACACCTGCAACCATATAACCTATTCGAGCTGAACAGCAGGAGCCAAACAAGGTGTGAGACTAATCCCAGTAGGCAATCACCACATGATCTTTTCCCTACTATCAGTGAGTAATATAGAAAAAGTAAAGGAAATAAATGCAGCAGAGAAATAGATGTACACTAATGTAAAAATACTACAAATCTCCATTCACATTTATTTATTAATTTAAAACAATCATTCAATTATCAACCAAGTAATCTAGCAAACAGCTCTATATTTCTAAGGCAAATGAGGTAACACAATAGGTATCTCAGTAGACTACCTAAACAGAAAAGAGTACCAAACACAAGCTTGTTCGTTGTCTTGGTGGACTCATCACAACAAACCACAAAAATAATAATACTGACTCTCTGGGTGGCTCCTACTGGCAGAGCCCTCTAGTCAAATAATCATACAAGGCATAGACACTCTAAGAATATGTCACAGTCAATTCCCATATGGTCTTGCAATGATAGCTACAGACTCTCTGAGGAAGCACTTAGGTTTAATTCCTCATGTGTTCTCGATACGTGCGTAAACTAAGTACATTCTTTGGAATCAAAATGTCCAATTACTATATGTCCTTTGTACGAAACTAATTTATAAAAAAACTCTCTAGGAAAGCCCTAAATCGTCAATTCCCTCTTTAGTATACTACACTAGGTTCACATAGCCATGAGTAGTCTAGTCGTGCGTAATCCACTATCAGCAGCCCTAAGTATGTTCATCAACTACTTGGATAATAGCTATAATGAATCAAAAGCATATAAACATTAGGATATACATGCAATCAATTATATCAAGGCAGGAAAACAATGCACACATGGTATTCCTCATGACAACCTAAGCCAAATGGCGATAAATAGCCAAAACAAGGGAAAAACCCTTGGGTTGATCCTCAAACATGCAACCAAGAAATTATCAATCATCTAATAACCTAAATCACACAAGAAATCTAAGGTAGATAAACAATGGAATAAAAATCCCTAACCTGGGATACCCGATACATGGTTATCCGACACTTTCTGCAGAAAAACACAAAGAAATTGAACGTAGGGAAACAAACGACCTACATCGATCCTAGGAGATCGATATTCTTGAATCTCGGCCTGTGAATTAGCCTAGAACAGGTTAAATCTATAAAAACATATAAAACGTTCATCCTCTGATAACTCTCATAAGAGGAGGAATCAGGAAACATGCCTAAAGAAGAACCAAGGACTCTCCGTTGTGATTCTATTGAAACTGACGGCGTTCGATTTAGACAACCGGTGACAGATCGGTGGCTCAGAGAAGATTCGGCCTCGTTAGACGCTCTGGATGGGATTAGGCGAAGAAGAAGACGTAAACGGGGATTAGACGCAACCCCGGTATGATTAATGAAATAAAAATAAAAGTACACAACATGTACACTCCCTTTCCATAAATCACATTATGCGGCCTCCACCTCATCACTACACACCGTGTGACTGTCCCGAACATGGCCAGCACAAGACCTCATGTGGGAGAAAAGTACACTGGGTGTACTTACAATATTTATAGATTTTCCACTTTTTTTTCAAAAAAGACAAGAAAAGCAAAACATACGTGAAAAGAAGGTCTGGGTTATTACACTATACATCCGAGTGATTTTAAATCTTCATGGAGTTCCACACTCCATTGTTTTCAAACAGGGATGCAGACTTTACTTCACAGTTCGAGAAGGGGCTTCAGAGGACTTTGGGTACACAGGTACTTTTGAGTATAGCATACCATCCCCAAACAAATGGACAGTCTGAGCATACGATCCAGGTACCTGAGGATATGATCCGAGCTTCCATTCTAGACTTTGACGGTTCTCAGGAGAAGCATATCCCTCTTGTGGAGATCACCTACAAAAACAGTTTTTAGGTGACTATTCAGATGGCATCTTTTGAGGCTTTGTACGGTAGGCCATGCCGATCACCTTTATGTTGGCTAGAGGCAAGAGATGAATATTTACTGGGACCTCATCTTGTTTAGGAGATCTCAGAGCAGATGAAGTTGATTCAGATGAGAATGGGTACAACACAGTCTCGACAGAAGTCTTATACTGATCAGCAGATATGACCTCTGGAGTTCGAGGTCGGAGATCAGGTTTTCTTGCATGTTGCACCGAGTTTGGGACACAAGAGGATCTAGAGATAGGGTAAACTTTTATCACTATATGTTGGGCCATTTGAGTTATTGGATAGTGTTGGTCCAGTTGCCTATCAGTTTTGGTTACCTTAGAGGTACCGGGCCATGCACGACGTCTTCCACGTCTATCACCTCCGACGTTACTTTTCAGACCCATATCATGTCTCTAAGCCCGAGGAGGTTGAGCTTGAAGAGGATGCATCATTTGAGGAGAATCCTATCTTGATTGGCTATCATAGTACAATGGATCCCTCTGGGTGGTCTGTTCCTCTAGTACGGGTGCTTTGGCAGCACAGGTGAGTACAGGATGAGACCTGGGAGAGGGAGGTCGATGTACGATCGTAGTGGCCTGAGCTATTCGGGGGTTCTTCTTCTATGCCACTCTAGGGAAATTCGGCGACAATATTTCTTTAATGGGGGAAGTTTTGAAGAACCCAGATCTTCGTTTTAGGTATCTCTTTTCTTTTATGGTCATTTTTTAAAAAAGGGGAAATTTTGGAAATTTTCAAAATATATGTAGTGTACTTTATAAGTACACATCGTGTACATTGATGCATTGCAAGGATATGTGCTGGCCGTGTCCGGGCCATAGACAGGGTTTGTCGGTGTGATGTGGAGGCCGCATAAAGCAGAGTACGGAAAGGCCAAGTACATGCCGTGTACCCCAGAAGTACACGCAACATACTTTCTTTTTTTTCATTAAATGGACCAGGGTTTCTCCTGACGAACAGAACTCACTTCTTCTTCAGGTTCTTCATCTGAGAGAACCCTTACGGCCTCAGAAATTTTCTGAGCCCCTGAGCCTCCGTCTTTTTTCGGAATCGATAGTCGTAGATTGCATTGGAACTGCAGCGGTAATCCCTTCCTTCTCTTAGAGGTTTTTTTTCCAATTCCTCCTCTTTCTCAAGATATCATGGGTTGAGAGTTTTGTGCGTTTTTATAGATCAACACCATTTTAAAGTGAATAAATCTTCGTGGTTTAAGTATATCGATCAACTAGGATCAAGGTATGTGGTTTGTGCCTTTCTGTAGGAAGTATGTGAATATTTTGTGCAATTCCACCAATTTCATTGAATGAGGTATTGTGTGTTTTCTATTTTTTTCCCTTGTTGTTTTCCTGCTTTGCATGATTTCTTGATTAGAGGTTAATACATGTAAATTGGGTAATTTTTACTGTTCTCTGGATGTTTTTCCATGCATGTTTTTCCTATTAGGCGTTTTGCCTATTTCCATGACTAGTTGTGGGATAGTGGAGTTTTTGTACTGTTATGATGATGCACCTTATAATGATAGCCATGTAGTTCACAATGTTTACATGAGGGAATACACATGCTATGCATGTTTATTTTACACAGGTATGTGAGAACCTAGTGTAGTGGACCATAGAGAGAATGGACGTAAGGGCTTCTCCAGAGTGTCTTATTAATTCGATGCGAGACCAAAGGGGGAATTGAAGATGAGTGCTTCCTCAGAGAGTCTGTAATTCCTCGATGTGGGCCAAAGGGGGAATGAGACGTTGAGTTCTTCCCCAGAGAGCATGTAGTATGATACGAGACTATAGGGGGAATTGATGGTGAGTGCTTCCTCAGAGAGTATATTCTTTAGCTGATCCCGAGGGGTGAGACTATTTGTGCCACCCAGAGGGTTTCTAGTACTTGTAGGTTGAACCATAAGGGTTGGGCTATGATAACTACCCAGGGGGTTACCTGTTGTTCTACTTGTTGATTGGCTATTACTTGTGTACTTTCTATGATAGACACTATTTATTGTAGCTGCTGTGTGCTTTCCTGTTTACTGCTTTCTGTAAATTTACTTGCCATGTATTCACTGACTGTTAGGCACATAGCTTTGGGTGGTTTCCTACTGGGACCTTGTCTAACACCCTATTTGTGCCATGCTTTTGGGACCAAGAAGACTATATTGTTGTAGGTATAGATAAGGGTAACTGATGTTCTACTTCAGGTACCTGACTTACTGTGAAGATGGAGAGCATGGGAGCAAGCTATGGCTTGCGATGCTAAGTAGTTTACATGTTTTCATTTTCACTTTGGTTTAGTATTCTGTTCAACATTGTGACTTGTTTGGATGCTTTCTTAGACATATGTATCATGCATCATTTTATATACATGTGTGAGTACTCCAGTTTTTTACTGTTGGTCTTCTGCTATTTATTGTTTACTCTTGTATGGATGGTTAAGGTTTCTGGTGTTGTCTATTTGGTTTTCTTCCACTGTGTACTCTACCAATGAGGGCATAGTTTCCCCACTATCACACCCAAGGCCCTCACTGCTAGTCGGCATCCTCTGGCGTTTGGGGAAATGCGCTTGAGGCCATGTGACCAACCGGGTATGGGGTGCCTCTAGGTGGCTTCCTGAACCGGGACGTTACATTTGTAGAGTTATCGATGGATATGAAGGATTGACAGGAGTGGGCCCTATGTGGGCTTTCGATTTCCCTGGTGGGAGTTTGGTGTCATCATTGGAATCTTCAGGAGACATATGGGATTGGGAGGCACAGATTCTTTCTCAGTACCCCAATTTTTTGTTTAGTTTTTCTTTTAGCTTTTGGTAATGTGAATCCCTAAGGTGGGGAGAATGTAATTTATCAGAAAATCTATGTAATTGTTTTATTTATATTGAATAATTTCAAGAAATAAAAATTTAATGGCATGTGATTCATGGATCAGGGATCCCAAAAATGGATTTTGAACTTTTTTTAACCAATGCTCAATAACTGTTTGAGTGGGTTTTCATAACAATTGAACCGGTGATCAGATCAAATATATGAGGACACCATTGAACTCGAATCACCGGGATTTTCCTAGAATAGTCTTTACATCGACGGGAAAGGGAATAACCAAATTTTTTTTTTTGAATTTTCATAATTTAATAAAATGAAATTAAAAAGTTATTTTATTTTCATTATCATCTTTTGAGTAGCTAATGATGAAATTGTGATGTGGAAAAGAATAGGAAATGGGGAATATTGATGAGACTAATTAATGGAATGTATCATGCAAAATAACGAAGCAATAAAGGATGTGTAACAGTTACATTGTCTAACAAATGAAATAGCATAATGAAACGATGTTGCAGTGTAACTAAAATGTTGCACCATGATTCATTTTAATTGTTTATAATTGGAGATAACCGAGGATTTATCGGAGGGGAATCCTCTAACACAACTCTATCTATTCTTGCTCTCCAATGAAGAAATAATGACAACATCTTTGACACATATCGATGATCAGACCTAGGAACTGACGTTGATGCCTTGAATTCTCGATGATGAACTCTATAGCATAGAAAGGCAATAATATAGGGGTTCGAGTTTTATCTCAAAGTTCTTCCTCATTCTTTTATATCTAGACAATATGAACACAGATCAACTAATGAACAAGCTGATCTTTGGTTCATTTGTTTATGTGGGAGGGTTACTTTTAATGGGGATTTATTATTCATTATTATGTTTAACACTTAATATGATTGAATAAATACTTGATCCTTCAACCTAGATTGATCCTCTAACGCGGAGGGTGAGGGATGAGATGAACAATGGTTCATATCGCTTCTCATGGTTGCTCTTGTGAATGGATCATCTGAATCGATGATAAGGTGGAAATGGGTCCTTCATGGTGAAGAAGGAGACCCAAGAGGACTGTCGGCAGAGAAGCCATGAAGAACAAACCTCTTGAGCACGTTCAGTGGTTCACTGAACATCCTGCTGGTGCCGGTAGTGGAAGCGGCATGCAACGACAAGAATCCGAGGACAACTGGTTGTGGAAGCAGGGTGACATAGTGCTGGGAGAGATCCATGTGAAGGATGGTGGCTGGAAAAAGCTACAGTTATTCAACCACGACGGGATTTGGAGGCCCTGCAGCATCCCATAGGGCATAGGGGTACCATACATAGTTGGTTTCCATGTCTCGGCCGTGCAACACACCCCTAGACACTCCAGCAGCTGGTTCCCTGCTGGGAGGCCAATCCCCCAGTGGGATGGTCCTGTTCCGCGCCCAGTGGTCTAGTTCTATACCCAGCGAGCCAGACCTGCTACAACGGGCCATATCCACATTGATGGGTTAGACCCGAACCCAACGGGCTAGACTTGTTCCCTTCAAGCCGGGCCAAACTAGGTCTGGATGCCATGCGACCCAGCGGGCTGGACCCTCATCCAAACTAGGTCGGCTCCAGCAAGGCCTATCGAGCCTAGGCTACTGGCCAGATCGGACCAGACCAAACCCAACCCAAACCTGGTCAGTTGGAGTCATTCTATTTGAACCAAGGTGTGTGGGAGCCCGTGGCCAGGTTGGCTGCTTCGGACCAGGGCCCGTCACAACCAACCCCCTAGTTAGTAAAACATCTGTATCATGAAAACCACGCGTCTAATTGACAAGCCATTTACGGCATTGGTTCTTTCTAGATGCGGATTATCTTTTTTCATGATTTTTGGTGATTTTCATGAACATCATAATGAGACATATGTCTTTATAATCGGTTCACCCAATCGTGCTACGTACAGAACACTATTATTAGCTGAGACCTGATGACTTCTCATCGATGGATTAGGTGGATGAGGCTCTATGTGACCCATCTGATCCATAGTGGTGAGTGGCACTATGTGACCCGGCATACCACGGTACTCTATAGAAGGAGTACTACAGTTCTTCCATGGTGGTAAGCGTGTCTGTGTGACCCAGTAGGTCCACAGTGGGGAGTAGCTCTGTGTGACCATGAATACACATGGTACTCATTAGAATGACTACCAAAATAGTCCAATGGATGTGGGATGTGGGCTTGTTTGACAAGTTAGTCCCACATTACTCGATAGAGGTGGGGTTCCTTAGATGCTATGGTGTTTGATGATATGACATAAGATTCTAATCTCACTACCCAAGAATATTCATAGTGTGAGTTGTCTTGTGCTTCATAATTGTGATTCATCCTATGCTTTGTGCTATTATTTTAGTAATGTTGTGTGATCATTATTTTTTATCGGGGTCCCCTATTGAGATTTTGTATACTCTCCCCTTCATGGGCCTTGGCAGCATGTTTCGTATCTGGTGAAGATGATCGACGTTTCGATAGAGATACTCAGGGGGACAGAACTGACGAACGCTACGATGGTGGACATGGTGGCCTAAGACCAGGTGGACATGAAAAAATTCTTCTACTTTCGATAGCTCCACTACTCATACGAAAAGGTGGGGTTCTCCATGGACGACCATCACAGCTTCTTTTTGATCTTTGAAGTTCAATTTTTTTTGGGGGTTGTATTCTGGGCTACATGATTTTAGTGGTACTTTATACTCAGTCTAATTTTAGTATACTTGTTTTACCATTTTAGTGTGTTGGGATGTGGTCGGTCATGGGTGAGCATACAACTACTAATGTAATTGCCTCTCACATGCATGTTGATTCCTTGGGCACTAGTCGCCTGCCCCTGGCCCTCGAGAGGTGGGCTTGGGGTAGTCACAGAATGGGCCCTGGGGGACGGGTCGTGACAATAATAAATGTAATTTTATGGTAAATTATATTTTATTAAATAATTTAAAAATATAAATAAATTATATCATACAAAAGATTTATTAAATGATAATAAATTAAAATTATATTACATTATTGGACATATTTATATTATTTAATGAATATATTGATCCCTTATAAGTAAAAAAATTATCATTCGCGATTATGATTGATGTAGAGATTTTTCACAGTACATGTTCTTTTGATAAAAATAATTTCCATCACACATTAAAATTATATATTTCGATGTTTTATATTATTTTTATAATTACTATGTATAAATTTGTTAATAACTAAATTTTTTATGGTTTAATGAATAAATTAATTTTAATAAATATACTAACACCGTTGTGAAAACCCAAAATAATAAAAATATGGGAACATAGATGTTAAGGATTAAATTCTTTGAAACACGTGTTCAATTGTTTTATGGATGAGTTTCTAGACCATATATCCCATATAATCCTTTAATTAACCAATTTTAGCAACATTGTGTAATATTGAACTATGAATAGTGAATATTATTGAGTATTCATATGAATGCCACACCTCTGGAATTAGTAAAGGGAACCCACTCCCAATATATCATCACACATTCACACCTCAATGGTTTAGACAATCCCAAAACAAATCACTTACTAAAATCCTTCATCACATAATAGTATACTTATTTTGTAATAAAATACATCCTATTTTTCCTTTAGTACAATCCCAAGGAGGATACCTAAAGACGAGGTAATGTTCTTCAATGAGCATCTTTATTTTACTTATATCTCTATATCCATTAATATTTATTAATCAATGATGGTATAATAAAATCATTATACAAATAAATTGAGATTTTTTATATAAAAACGTAATAACCTAAACCCATCTCCACTTCAATCAAATGTTCTCAAAATAACCATCTGTCTTTATAGTGGACTACCTTCTCACAAACAGACATCCATTCTTTTTTTAATTTCATCCTATCAAGGATGATTATTAATATATATTGTGTCACGACCCGTCCTCGGGGCCCGTTCCGTGACTACCCCAAGCCCGCCTTCCATAGGCCAGGGGCTGGCGACTAGCACCAAAGGCGTAAAATCCCGATAACTGGGAAGGCATTGCCTTTATAAAGAAAACAAGCACCACAGAGTACAAGCGGAAGTAAAACACTAAGTACAAAAAGAAGAGCTGAAAAGTAAAAAGGGCCGGAAATACAAGCCCAACTGTAAAGTACAACTCGAAAGGGAAAACAACGACTGAAAAGTAAAGCTGCTACGCTGAGATGTCCACTGGAAATCCCACCTGAAGGGTGGGTACAGATAGCTCCTCTGCTCCTCGGGTCCCGCCATCCGCTCCGAGTATGTCCCGCCCAGTGGTCCACCTCCGGGTACCGCCTCGTCGTATAGTCCACCTCTAGGTACCGTCCAGTCCTCGAACCTTCGGCTTCTGTCAGCACTGTCCGTCGTCTGCAACCAACACAACGAGGAGCGGGCATAGCCCGTGCAGGGGTGAGTATAACGATACTCAGTAGGGACCCCGAGACCCTCAAGGTCTCACTAAAACCAACAAGGATAAACACAAGAAGATCTCAACAGATAAACTCTACTTAGGTATATGCCCATACATATACCTAAGTTATCAAGTAACCCATCTCAATCATGAGGAAACACAAGGATTGTGAAAACGACGGATAACCACTACCCGGGTATATGCCCATACATATACCAAAGTTAGCAAGTGACCCATCTCAATCATGAGGTAAACACAAGATCAAAAGTCTCAGCTCAAACCAGGATTTTCATTATCGAAACCGTAACTGCTGAAGAGCTCCGTCTCTAGAGTGTACAGTGGTCCTGTCACGACTCCGAGGCTGCCGCTCACTAACCTAAGACTGCTGAAGTACTCCTCCTGTCGAGTACTGCGGGCCAGCCACCCAAACACAGTAGTGCTTCCCGCCGAGGTATGTCACCCAAACACCGTAGTGCACACCCCCTAGTAGCATGCTGAGGTACTCTCCGGACGAGCACCGCGGGTCTGCACTGTCACACAGGTAGTGCTCCGTCCGCCATGGGTCTGCACCTCAGAAAGTAGTGCTCCGTCCACTGGGCTAGTCGACTCACTCCAAGTCGAGTCGGTCAAGCAGTCGTCAGGTCTCAGCCAGCTACACGGTCTCCGTACTTCGCACGCTCGTCACTGGGAGGGTCCGCTCCACGAGCTACAGGTCGATACTCCAAGTATCTCAAAGTCCCACGAAGAAGTGTCTCAAAGGTCCGTCTCGTCACAGGGGTCTCAACGCAACAGACGGCGCGTCGATCGGACGCCCGGTCTATGAGTTATTAGCCTATTCGTCCCAGGGGCCCGGTTGGTTTCGTGAGCGAAACCAATCCCGGCCGTATCTCAACTGTACCCCGAACTCCCATAGGGTATACTCAAAGGGACCGTTACTCAACGTAACACCAACGCCGCTGACGGTTCGTCAAACGGACGTCCTGTCTGAAAGATATCAGCTTTTCCGTTCCAGGGGCCCGGTTGGATTTCGGGTACAATCCAACCCGGCCATACTCCGACTGTATCCAAAACTCGGGCGGAGTATGTCAAAAGTTCCGTCTCATCAAGAGGAAGTCAACGAAACAGACGGCGCGTCAATCGGACGCCCGGTCTGTGAGTTATTGGCTTTTTCGTCTCCGGGGCCCGGTTGGTTTTTAAGGCAAAACCAACCCGACCGTACTCCACCTGCGTCCAAACCTCGGGCGGAGTATGCCAAAAGATCCGTCTCATTAAGAGGAACGCAACGCGACTGACGGCGCGTCAATCGGACGTTCGTGGCTCAAGATATGAGCGTTTCCGCTCCGCAGGCCCGGTTGGTTTCGTGAACGAACCAACCCGGCCAAACTCAAAGTAAACCGAAACCTTGAGTGCGATATACCGAAACGACCGTCTCGATCCAAGGATCGCGTTGCCGCTGACGGTTCGTCGATCGGAGGTCCGAGGCTCAAGTTATGAGCCAAAAACTAATTCGGGTTCGAAACGGGGGGTCCGGGTCCGGGCCGACCCGGCCCGACCCCCCCCTGGGCGGCGGCGGCGGACGGCGGCGGCGCGGCGGGCCGCGGCGGCCAGGCGCCGCGAGGGGGCTGCGCACGCGGGGGGCTAAGCCCCCGTATTCTTCTGGCGGCGCGGCTTAGCCGCGCCGATTTTTTAAGTAAACCGCCCCCTCACATGAGGGGGGCCTGCTTGTGCGGATCCGAGGGGGTCGGTTGCCCCCCCCCCCTCCTTCAAAGAACCGCCCCCTCTCTTAAAGAGGGGGTTTTATTAATACGGCTGGGGAATTTATTTCCCCGGTTTTAAGACATCCGGCCGGCCAGCTGGCCGGCCGGTTTTCTCAAACGGGACCGGAATTTCCGGTCCCCTTCTTCGGCTTCCGACGCCGGCGGCCCGGCCGCCGGTCTTCTCTTCCGCCGCGGCCCGGAACCGGCCGCGGTCTCTTCGTCCCGCCGCGGCCCGGAACCGGCCGCGGCGTTCGTCGTCCGGCGCGGTGCGACGGCACTGCGCCCCTCCGCCGCACTTTAATTTCTTTCAACGCGGCACGACGGCGTCGCGTTCTTGATGTTCCTTCCATGGTGTGCGCGCGACGGCGTTGCGTAAAATAAAAGCACGATCAACCGCGTGGTGCGACGGCACCACGCCACTTGCTTCCACCCGCAAGAACAAACAAGAACGTTGGAGGGGGTTCGGCCGTGTTCGTACGGTCCGGCCCCCTCACGTTAAATTAATAACGCAACTTTAAAATAAATCAAGCCTCACGTTAGTCTTGCTAAAAATCACGTTCAAGAATAAAAAATAAGGAAACCAAAAAGAATTTGACAACCCCAACCTCGGGTTTAAGATTCGAAGAATCGTCTACGTTCCGCGGAAGATGGCGTCGCGGAGGTCGGGCGTCGCGGTCGTCGTTCGTCAAATCCGTTGACGAAGAGATATGCCCGAAGAGATTCGTCGTTGGCGAAACTTGCACGCCGACGAAGGTTGTCCGAAGAAGAGGTGGTGTCCCCTTCGTTGTCACGGTGAACGAAGAAAGGAGGTGCGGCGTTCTTCGTCGGGAAAAGAGCGTTCCTCGTCAAGTCTTGAGGAAAGTCAAATTATAAAGAAAACAACGAACTCAAGAACCTCTACCTCGATAGTCGCACGTTGACGTAGTCGTGAAATATCGGTGTCGTGGAGGAAGAGTCGTTGTCGAATCTTCGTATGCCGACGAAGAAGGTCCGAAGAGGAAGCGGCGTTCCCTCTTGTTGACACCGAGGACGAAGAAGAGAGGCGTCGTTCTTCGTCGTAGTTTGAGCGTTCTTCGTTCTTCGTCAGAGCTTGAAGAAGAAGAAGAAAAGCTTCCAAAGCTCTCAAGAAATCCTCCCAAGGTGTTAAAAGAATCCCCTAGAATAATATAAGCTTTAACTTATATTATTACATAACTTAACCACAAGAATTTCAAAGGTTTGAAATTCAAAAAGGGTTTAACTCCCTTAATTAATTAAGAACTCAAGTTGACAACATTAAATGAAATGAGTTAAAGGGGAGGTTTTGAGAGAATTTGAGGAGTTGGGGTTCGTGTGGACCCCACCTCACTTAATCCTCCCAAGGGAGGTTAAGTGGATGTGGGTCCCACTCCCAACTCCCTTTGGTAGGACTTAACTAGTTAAAAGAAATAAAATTTGTTCCTCACAAATTTTATTTAACTTAAACTAAAAACCCAAAAAATAACTTTCAACCCGCATCAAACGCAACTCCCGAAAAGGACTCTTTAAGCGAATATCGGCGATGCGAGTTCATCGGTGCCCTCAGATTTCAATTCCGAGCACCAGATCAAAAGTTAGGAATACCCGCTCGTTCGTTCACTGAACGTACCCGAGCCAGACTTCGGAAATTAATTCCGGGCACTCCGGGCCTCGGAATCAGGTGCCGTCTGAAACCGCGCTCTTGTAAAATTCTAAAGAAAATTAAGAAAAAATTTCCCTTGAATTTTACGGGTCTTTACATTACTCCCACCTCAGGGCTTTACGTCCCCGTAAAGCTACATCAAAAACTAGGGAAACAAAAGAGGGTACTGAGCACGCATCTGAGCCTCCCGCTCCCATGTGCTCTCCTGGAGATTCCCGTGCCGCCATCTGTTGCGCACAAGAGGAATCGATCGCCCATGTAGGACCCGCTCCTGTCGATCCTCTATCTCCACTGGGACCTCCGTAAAAGTCGCCCCATTGTCAACGTCAAGCTCCCCATGGTCAAGGATGTGCGTCGGGTCGTGCACGTATCTCCTCAGCTGAGATACGTGGAAGACGTCGTGCACCCGGTGCAACTGAGGTGGTAGAGCCAGGCGATAAGCCACCTCACCAACTCTGCTGAGGACCTGGAAGGGTCCGATGAAGCGCGGAGATAACTTGTCGCCTCAGACAAATCTCTGAATACCACGTCGAGGTGAGACCCGCAAGAAGACGTGGTCACCATCCTCGTACTCTAGTGGCCTCCGCCTCCTGTCAGCGTATGACTTCTGCCGGCTCTGTGCTGTCCTCATCCGCTCCTGGATGACATGGACCTCTTCTGACGTGGCACGGACCATCTTTGGTCCCACAAGAGCTGCAAGATTTCTTCTTTGCCGATAAGAGAAACCTGGTCTCATCCCCTGGATGAACCACATTCTTTGCCTAAAACAGTCAATCCTAACATGGATGATACTAATCCATACCAAGGATGACGTCGTAAGGCCTCGACGCTACTACTAAGAGATCCAACCGTTACTCTCGCCTCCAAGGGTTGAGTCACACTGTCGGCATCAGTGTGTGGTAACTGGGTCTCCTCCAGTAGATGTCTCACAAGTGAGGGTCAAGTCAACAGTCAACTGGAACCTCTTAGTAACATCACAAAAGAGGACAGGAAAGAAAACATCACAAAGGTATGCGTCTTTTATTATTGCAGCTCATATTACAAGACGCTACACAAAAGCAACATCAACATGGAACTAGAAGTACAAAAGACGTATCCACTAGTTCCTCCCCTGTCCACCTGCTCCCAGAGCTTCAGCAATTGTCGCTGCCTCAACCTCGGTGGCTCCCTCCAAGCCTGCGGATCGAGGAGTCGGACAGTCACGTGCCAGGTGACCCTTTCCGCGGCATGAGTAACACAACCTGCTCCTTGCACGGCTAGCTCTGTTCCCACTCCGGGTGCCCCGCACCACCGGTCCTAAAACCCGAGATCGCCCAACTGCTGGTCTGGTCCTCCTGGACCTCTGCATCATCTGTTTACTGCCCACAGATGTCTCGGCTTCTGATCGAAAAACACGCGGTAAAGGCAGAATCTCCTGTACACGCTCGGGGTGTAGAGATACTGGCACAAACTCCACCCTGAAGAAGGTCTCGAAGTCTTCCCATGCGAAGTTCATCTCATCGCAAAACTGAAACAAGTGGCTCCACCACCTACCTGCTGCTGCCTGAAGGAGGCTGGTAGCAAAGATCACCATGAAGTCTGCCGGCGTCCCCACTAGCCTGAAGACTCTCACCACAGCCTCCAGCCAAACCTCAGCCGCATGTGGGTCCGTCTCTCCCCGGAACCTGGGTGGCCTCTGGCGCTGGAACTCGTGCAGCGCGCTCAAGCGTCGTGCATCGCCTACTACTGGGGCTGGTGGCATCGGTGGCCCAACGTATGGTAGTACCGCTGGTGCCTCTGCTGGTGCCTCAACTGCAAGAGGGCCCTGTACCGAAGCCTCGTCGCTCGACAGACTGTCAGCACGCTCATCCCTCCGGTCTCTAGCTGGTCGTCTGAGAAAAGACATCCTGAAAGAAACAACGTAACACGATCAAACGATTATACCTGGTGAGCTGACCTGGTTTGAGCTGTTTTAAGGGGAAAAAAAACCTTTGAAAACACATACGCAATCAGTGTTTTCGTGCACAAAGTCGGAAATCAGTTGTCAGGGTCCTGGTGTATGGATACGTCGGCCGCCTGCACCAACACTGGACTCCCTGAACTGAAAACCACACTCGGTACCCTTAACACTATTGCTTCACAGAAAGAAAGATCAGAGTCTGCGGTAGAACCGACCACCTCTGATACCAATTTGTCACGACCCGTCCTCGGGGCCCGTGCCGTGACTACCCCAAGACCGCCTTCCATAGGCCAGGGGCTGGCGACTAGCACCAAAGGCGTAAAATCCCGATAACTGGGA
Source organism: Viscum album (assembly GCA_963277665.1). Classification (NCBI taxonomy): domain Eukaryota; kingdom Viridiplantae; phylum Streptophyta; class Magnoliopsida; order Santalales; family Viscaceae; genus Viscum; species Viscum album. The sequence continues at coordinate 711,560,818 of OY728140.1, forward strand.
AGGCATTGCCTTTATAAAGAAAACAAGCACCACAGAGTACAAGCGGAAGTAAAACACTAAGTACAAAAAGAAGAGCTGAAAAGTAAAAAGGGCCGGAAATACAAGCCCAACTGTAAAGTACAACTCGAAAGGGAAAACAGCGACTGAAAAGTAAAGCTGCTACGCTGAGATGTCCACTAGAAATCCCACCTGAAGGGTGGGTACAGATAGCTCCTCTGCTCCTCGGGTCCCGCCATCCGCTCCGAGTATGTCCCGCCCAGTGGTCCACCTCCGGGTACCGCCTCGTCGTATAGTCCACCTACAGGTACCGTCCAGTCCTCGAACCTTCGTCTTCTGTCAGCACTGTCCGTCGTCTGCAACCAACACAACGAGGTGCGGGCATAGCCCGTGCAGGGGTGAGTATAACGATACTCAGTAGGGACCCCGAGACCCTCAAGGTCTCACTAAAACCAACAAGGATAAACACAAGAAGATCTCAACAGATAAACTCTACTTAGGTATATGCCCATACATATACCTAAGTTATCAAGTAACCCATCTCAATCATGAGGAAACACAAGGATTGTGAAAACGACGGATAACCACTACCCGGGTATATGCCCATACATATACCAAAGTTAGCAAGTGACCCATCTCAATCATGAGGTAAACACAAGATCAAAAGTCTCAGCTCAAACCAGGATTTTCATTATCGAAACCGTAACTGCTGAAGAGCTCCGTCTCTAGAGTGTACAGTGGTCCTGTCACGACTCCGAGGCTGCCGCTCACTAACCTAAGACTGCTGAAGTACTCCTCCTGTCGAGTACTGCGGGCCAGCCACCCAAACACAGTAGTGCTTCCCGCCGAGGTATGTCACCCAAACACCGTAGTGCACACCCCCTAGTAGCCTGCTGAGGTACTCTCCGGACGAGCACCGCAGGTCTGCACTGTCACACAGGTAGTGCTCCGTCCGCCATGAGTCTGCACCTCAGAAAGTAGTGCTCCGTCCACTGGGCTAGTCGACTCACTCCAAGTCGAGTCGGTCAAGCAGTCGTCAGGTCTCAGCCAGCTACACGGTCTCCGTACTTCGCACGCTCGTCACTGGGAGGGTCCGCTCCACGAGCTACAGGTCGATACTCCAAGTATCTCAAAGTCCCACGAAGAAGTGTCTCAAAGGTCCGTCTCGTCACAGGGGTCTCAACGCAACAGACGGCGCGTCGATCGGACGTCCGGTCTGTGAGTTATTAGCCTATTCGTCCCAGGGGCCCGGTTGGTTTCGTGAGCGAAACCAATCCCGGCCGTATCTCAACTGTACCCCGAACTCCCATAGGGTATACTCAAAGGGACCGTTACTCAACGTAACACCAACGCCGCTGACGGTTCGTCAAACGGACGTCCTGTCTGAAAGATATCAGCTTTTCCGTTCCAGGGGCCCGGTTGGATTTCGGGTACAATCCAACCCGGCCATACTCCGACTGTATCCAAAACTCGGGCGGAGTATGTCAAAAGTTCCGTCTCATCAAGAGGAAGTCAACGAAACAGACGGCGCGTCAATCGGACGCCCGGTCTGTGAGTTATTGGCTTTTTCGTCTCCGGGGCCCGGTTGGTTTTTAAGGCAAAACCAACCCGACCGTACTCCACCTGCGTCCAAACCTCGGGCGGAGTATGCCAAAAGATCCGTCTCATTAAGAGGAACGCAACGCGACTGACGGCGCATCAATCGGACGTTCGTGGCTCAAGATATGAGCGTTTCCGCTCCGAAGGCCCGGTTGGTTTCGTGAACGAACCAACCCGGCCAAACTCAAAGTAAACCGAAACCTTGAGTGCGATATACCGAAACGACCGTCTCGATCCAAGGATCGCGTTTCCGCTGACGGTTCGTCGATCGGAGGTCCGAGGCTCAAGTTATGAGCCAAAAACTAATTCGGGTTCGAAACGGGGGGTCCGGGTCCGGGCCGACCCGGCCCGACCCCCCCCTGGGTGGCGCGGGGGCCGGAGGCGGCGGCCGGCGGCGGCGGGCGGCGGCGGGCGGCGGCGGCGGACGGCGGCGGCGGGCGGCGGCGGCGGACGGCGGCGGCGGACGGCGGCGGCGGACGGCGGCGGCGGGCGGCGGCGGCGGACGGCGGCGGCGGCGGACGGCGGCGGCGCGGCGGCGCGGCGGGCCGCGGCGGCCAGGCGCCGCGAGGGGGCTGCGCACGCGGGGGGCTAAGCCCCCGTTTTCTTCTGGCGGCGCGGCTTAGCCGCGCCAATTTTTTAAGTAAACCGCCCCCTCACATGAGGGGGGCCTGCTTGTGCGGATCCGAGGGGGTCGGTTGCCCCCCCCCCCCCCTCCTTCAAAGAACCGCCCCCTCTCTTAAAGAGGGGGTTTTATTAATACGGCCGGGGAATTTATTTCCCCGGTTTTAAGACATCCGGCCGGCCAGCTGGCCGGCCGGTTTTCTCAAACGGGACCGGAATTTCCGGTCCCCTTCTTCGGCTTCCGACGCCGGCGGCCCGGCCGCCGGTCTTCTCTTCCGCCGCGGCCCGGAACCGGCCGCGGTCTCTTCGTCCCGCCGCGGCCCGGAACCGGCCGCAGCGTTCGTCGTCCGGCGCGGTGCGACGGCACTGCGCCCCTCCGCCGCACTTTAATTTCTTTCAACGCGGCGCGACGGCGTCGCGTTCTTGATGTTCCTTCCATGGTGTGCGCACGACGGCGTTGCGTAAAATAAAAGCACGATCAACCGCGTGGTGCGACGGCACCACGCCACTTGCTTCCACCCGCAAGAACAAACAAGAACGTTGGAGGGGGTTCGGCCGTGTTCGTACTGTCCGGCCCCCTCACGTTAAATTAATAACGCAACTTTAAAATAAATCAAGCCTCACGTTAGTCTTGCTAAAAATCACGTTCAAGAATAAAAAATAAGGAAACCAAAAAGAATTTGACAACCCCTACCTCGGGTTTAAGATTCGAAGAATCGTCTACGTTCCGCGGAAGATGGCGTCGCGGAGGTCGGGCGTCGCGGTCGTCGTTCGTCAAATCCGTTGACGAAGAGATATGCCCGAAGAGATTTGTCGTTGGCGAAACTTGCACGCCGACGAAGGTTGTCCGAAGAAGAGGTGGCGTCCCCTTCGTTGTCACGGTGAACGAAGAAAGGAGGTGCGGCGTTCTTCGTCGGGAAAAGAGCGTTCCTCCTCAAGTCTTGAGGAAAGTCAAATTATAAAGAAAACAACGAACTCAAGAACCTCTACCTCGATAGTCGCACGTTGACGTAGTCGTGAAATATCGGTGTCGCGGAGGAAGAGTCGTTGTCGAATCTTCGTATGTCGACGAAGAAGGTCCGAAGAGGAAGCGGCGTTCCCTCTTGTTGACACCGAGGACGAAGAAGAGAGGCGTCGTTCTTCGTCAGAGTTTGAGCGTTCTTCGTTCTTCGTCAGAGCTTGAAGAAGAAGAAGAAAAGCTTCCAAAGCTCTCAAGAAATCCTCCCAAGGTGTTAAAAGAATCCCCTAGAATAATATAAGCTTTAACTTATATTATTACATAACTTAACCACAAGAATTTCAAAGGTTTGAAATTCAAAAAGGGTTTAACTCCCTTAATTAATTAAGAACTCAAGTTGACAACATTAAATGAAATGAGTTAAAGGGGAGGTTTTGAGAGAATTTGAGGAGTTGGGGTTCGTGTGGACCCCACCTCACTTAATCCTCCCAAGGGAGGTTAAGTGGATGTGGGTCCCACTCCCAACTCCCTTTGGTAGGACTTAACTAGTTAAAAGAAATAAAATTTGTTCCTAACAAATTTTATTTAACTTAAACTAAAAACCCAAAAACTAACTTTCAACCCGCATCAAACGCAACTCCCGAAAAGGACTCTTTAAGAGAATATCGGCGCTGCGAGTTCATCGGTGCCCTCGGATTTCAATTCCGAGCACAGGATCAAAAGTTAGGAATTCCCGCTCGTTCGTTCACTGAACGTACCTGAGCCAAACTTCGGAAATTAATTCCGGGCACTCCGGGCCTCGGAATCAGGTGCCGTCTGAAACCGCGCTCTTGTAAAATTCTAAAGAAAATTAAGAAAAAATTTCCCTTGAATTTTACGGGTCTTTACATATTGAATGAATATATATATTTATGATATTTATAACATATGTATACCTATAAAATAAATTATATATATATATATATTACAATCCATTTCATTTGAGATAAGATAACATCAATTGTGTATATGGCAGGCTATCACCTCGGGAATCAATGTGATTCGTCTTTCACAAACGCTTCACTTGGTAGGTGATAAAATATAATGATAATTATCATATATTATATTAATTAAATAACAATTAAATTATTCTCATAACTAAAATTCTATAAATATAATTTACAATCCATTCACATTTTCCCTTTTCATAGACATAAATAAGATAACATCATTTATGAACATGTGGACTACAACATTCATAATGTGATGTGACTCTGTTTTCATCACCACATTGCATGGAATATAATTATATGTATATAATAGGGTATAAATTAAATTATAATAATTTTATAATGTAAAAATATCATATTCCCTATTTCCATAAATATCATTGTAAAAAGGAAAAGATACTCAAGTTTATGTACATCCAGTGATCTCCATGATCATAACCTACATCATTTTTATTAAACAAAAATAATGATTCACATTGAATATATAAATTATGTATTAATATGAAATTAATTTCAGTATTATTAATTTTTATATGTAAAATAGTATAATATAAAAAATAACTAGATCATTCATAATAATGCATTAATGAGAAAACCAAGAAATTAATAGCCAAAAAAATTAAAATACTGAAATATAATTAATGAACAGTTTACAAGATGTTATAAAAGGATCATATATGATGAAACTAATATAGATATAGTTATTTATAATTTAATAAAAATTTTAGAAACACTTTACATGAGGTAAATGCACATTCAACCAAAAGAAAATTTGAGCTAAGAGATTTGGTCTCAATTTACATTCTATTGATAATTATTTGTTATTATTCACCAATTATCTTTTATGTTGTGTTAATAATACCCCATTGAATTTTAATGTAACGAATAATTCACTCTTTATGGTATTATTGGATTAAATATTTAATATTTAATCTAAGTGGATTTGAATTGAACATTATTATGTGGTAAAATTTAATACCCAAAATCACATTCTTTGGTGATTATTAAGATTATCATGATAGAATCACATTCTGTGACAAATTTTAATCAGAAATTATATTTTTATTAAATATCCATATGTTTTTCATGGATATGATTATTTCATTAACTTTATTCCATTATAATATATGGTGTTTATATAGAATGATTTTTTATTATCTTGGAAATATTGATAAATATATTATCTTTACTCATTAATGTTTTTATAAGGAATGTTTTTTTATGAATTAAGTGGATTATAAGATATATGAGTAATGATTTGGAAATTAAATACATGATTTGTGGGATGGTTAATACATGCCCATGTTGCATTACATTTCAGATGAGATGAATCTTTTGGAAAAATCATACATGTTTTCACCAAGTATGTTTAACTTGTTTTCTAAAATGAATAAATGATAAAGGAATATTATTATAGGGAAACATGAATTACCTTAATTATTATTTTTCTTATTTCACAATTTAGTTATTATTATAAATGAAATATTATATGAGATATTATCTATGGATTTAATTAATTATCTCCATATGGATTAAATGAAACATGTTTTCAATTAATTACCTTTCCATGTTAATCATACTAATTATTGCTTCATATCCTACATTGTACATAACCCTTACTAATCTGCAGATCTCACCCTTATTTTTTATTCAATACCCACGTTATGAGGATGGATCGTTTGAATTATTTCCATGGATATTGAGAAATAACTTTTTTTATTTTTTATTTTTATTCCCAATGTACAATTGGTAACATTTATATATGTGGTTATCAAAAACACCTAAAAATATAGGAATATTTGAATTTGGACAATTATATCTATTCCAATAGTGAAAATTAAGGAACTATATTTGGGATACAAGTGTAGTTTTCATTACCCTAACATTATCACAACCCATTCTGCATTCATAATTTCATTTGTTGATCTACATTATCATGATCCAGGTGAATTTTTCACGCCCGAGGAACAATATTCAATTTCTAATAAACTATAGGTTATAGAAAATGAATAAAATTTATCCCACTTGTATAAAACAATATATTTTTGTAAAAGATAAAATATTAATCAATATAAATATTCCATCACAATATGTTTATCTCCAAAATATTAATCGATAATAAGTTTTAAATATAAAAATGTACTCACACAACAAGGAAAACAATCATTAAATAAATTATATAAATAATGAAATATGTTTTATGGAAAATATTAATTTTTAAAAAGAAAATGATTATAAATGAATTTAAAATTTTTAAAATATAAATAATCTATCAAAAACAATCCACAGATAAATTTTTTTTAAAAGATTATGTGCATATATCAATATAAATTATGAGATATCTTCTATATATCAATGATATTATTATAAGGATTAAATATTTATTCATTAGATACTCAAAAAGAATTTAAAATCATAGTTGAAATAGATATTCATCATCATGATCATATAAATTTTTAATTCAAAAATTTTTCAAAAAAATATCAAATAAAGGTTATTATAAAACATTTTGTGAGATCTCAAATCATTTCCAATAATATTTTCTGATTTAATGTGATTAAAAACAATAATCAGTAGCACATGATATTAAAATTACAAAGTCCAATAAAATTTATCATCCACCAATATATGTCCATCTTGAGTTTCAATTTTAATATATATTTAAAAAACACATGTGTGAGAAAATGGAATGTAAGATATTAGTAAAATCATGCATGGATATCAAAATAGAGGTTTATACATAATATATATCTTTATTTTTGTTATATACCTTAGAATATAGTTATTCATTGTTCATCAAAATGATTCATATATTATAAGAACTTATATATATAGGATATTTTGTTTTAGTAACTAATAAACCATAGAGATATTTTACATGTATCCAAAATTGGTTATATTATATTTTATATTTATTATCATAATTTTTAATAATATAATATTAATCACTAAATCCTTCACCTTCCATTCTATGATAAAATTTTTATATAGATGTTGTATGTTACCATTTAGTCCAAGGAAGATTTTTATTATATATAGAATGATAAATATATCCACTGAATTTTTCTCCTTCTTGGCGTTCCAACAATATATTCTTTATTATAGTGAATTTTTATGGTCCATATTATATTTTTCAGTTACATTTATATTATTTAATTTTATTATTTATAGGTCCATAATTTATTTTAAAAAAAATAAGGGAGTCATTATTGATTCCTCCAATGATACATTTTATGTAATATGGTAAAATTATTTTGAATAAAAATAAAATATCGTAATATTTTGTCTTTATTGATTATTATGATTACTTTAAAAAAAATTATTTGGTCTTACATATAAAAAAATAAATAAAATTACTTAATGATATTTCATTTCAAAATAATAAAATTAATCTTTTATGATCAAAATGAAAAAAAATAAATATAAAAACAAAGATATAACAAATATTTAGACTGTAATCATTTTATTGAAGATGCATATTTTTATTTATAAATGTTTTTGGAATTATTATTTTTATTATCACATGTGTTATTCAAAATATCACTCTAAAAAAAGTTATTTATCACCCAATATAGTCTCATTAATCTAAAATATGTTATATTAATTTGTTTAATAACAAAATTATATTATAGAGTTCATCAATATGAAAATTTATGTTGTATATGTTTTACTACTATAAATAAACAATAATGATTTTAAATTTTACCACTATATTTACACTAGAAAATGATTACAGGTACGATTTTAAATATTTAATTAGTTATAAAAAATAGTAAACAATATATTACTTTGATTTTATAATAAATAATGAAAATAACTCATTTGAAATTATATACATTAAAAAGGAATAACACTTGGGGATTTCCTCTGATAGTTTTAATTTTAGAATCTATAAATAAATCATATGACTAAACTAATTTTTACTATTATCAATAATACATTTTTATATTTGATTCATCTAAATTAATTATATTTCAATTTTATAGGGTGACTAAATTCTAAAAATTCATTATGTATCTTTTATAGGCACTTAATGAGTTTCATTAATGATATTGTTTATCGGGTCTTATGGTTTCAAAATCTTACAGTTATATATCATAACCATGAATAATATCACATAACATTGTGGAAATTAATATTCTTAATTAATTTCTCTTTGAAACTTTTATAATCATTATCTTCCCAATAAATATATAAAAATGATAAAATATTATTAATTGTCTATAATAAATATTATATTTGAATATATATATATTATCATTCATTATGAAATTAAATTACAATTTTTTTATGTCTTCAAAAATATATCATTGTTGATTAAATCATCACATATGATACACATGTACTTAACTCATGTAATCCTTCATTGATTGTTATCCCAAAATTTATCATGCCCCACATTTATTATTATCATACTCTAAAATTGATATTTATTCAACATATTTGTCACAAAAAACATTTTTACGAGAATATTAATTCCACATAATATATTTTTTAATCACTTGTATATGATATTTCATCAACTAAATTCTAAAATAATTATTATAAGTCCCAAATTATTATTTATGATAAATGTGTTATCTAATAAAAATAATAAGTTATAATTTATTTAATATATGATATCAGTGTTCAATTATCTCCATTAATATCAAACATCACTCATTTCCAAATAATTCACATTTCATTACGGAGGATTATGTATCACAATATCTTAACATATTAAATAAGATTACTAATTATTTATTTTTCATCATCAATTTTGAAACATAAACATTACATAACATTTCAGAATACACAAAACATCATAAAAAATGCACCCGGAGACTGTAATAGGTATAGTATGATAGTAAACACGAATACTGAAACAAATGTATGATACATTATATCACCCAAATTTCTTCATGATTAGAACATTTCTGATAGTCAAAAAAATACGTATCGTCATAACATGATGGAAGGAAACATAAAATAGGGTGAGATCATATTCTCAATAATGGTAAATAATAGAGACATGTAGTCCTAAACATATGCAATGGTGTATGAGAAAAATATCCTGAAAATAAAATATCATAACTTTCATATAAAAGATCATAATGTGTAATCATGGCATTAATATTAGCAGTTCATAAGACATGAATCATAAGGAAACAATGAAATTAATACTTGTAAGAATTAGATAGGAATAACATATCGAATTGCAGTTACCACACAAGACTATAATTTGACATCCATAGTATCTAAGGGATCACTTCCAGCACCATCTTGGTAGCCTGGGTTTAACCCCCATACAGTCATGATAGTCATGGTTTATTCCAATGACTATATTAATTGAATTAATTCACTCCTTGTATCATTGTGGTAGTCATGGTTCAATCTCATGAAAATAATTGTTGTCAAGGATCATTCCCATTACCATCTTAGTCTCTATAATGAGATATAAATATTTACCCAATTCATTGGAGGGAGATATAGGTCCCATACACCTCATTATGAAATCATACATACATGATCCAAATAATCATAAACCATAATATCATAATCCTTCAAATAAAATGGGTATCATAAAAACTAAATCATATAATAACTTGAAAAAATTAATACAGGTATCATTATATTTTCATGAGAACCATAATTAGGGAAGGTGAAATGGATTTCATATAAATGTGACCCGTGAAAGAGAAATTTATATCATAAAAATATATCTTCTGAACGTGAAATGGATATCATAAACATATAACCCATGAAAGAGGAACGAGTTTCATAATTGAAATGATATTAATAGTAACCCATTTAGAGAAATAATATTAATTAAACGTTTATATTATATCTTAGAAATGTATGAGTCACATCCATGGATGCCATATTAGACAGAAAATAACATTGAAATATCATTAAAAAATATTTCTTGATGATAAAAATCCATTATTCATTGATGAATTATTCTTAATACATAAAAATAATTTCAAACTAATTTTTTTTAAAATATATTAAATATTTACAAGGAATACATAAATTCACTTTTAAAACCATTGTACATCAAAATATATTGAATAATTTTGAAAACATTTTGAAATACCATTTTCATTGAAAACATATAAAAAAATTGAAATAATTAAAAAAAAAATTCTTTTGAAACAATTTAAAAACATATAAATAAAGTGTTAATGTGTTTTTAAAACCAATTCCTTTTAATATCATTGGAAAATTGTAATGAAATCATTAAATGGTTTTGAAAAAACTACGGAAAGAAGGCTAAATATGTTTTAAAACCCATTTCATTGAAAATAATTTTAAAATCAATTTCCTAAAAAGTAACCTTTTAAACATGATATGAAATCCTCACATGATTAATACGGCTAAATCTGTACATGTCAGAAGAGGTAAAAATGTTATTCCATCTATAAGGTAAAAAGGGTAGAATATTAATTATTCAGAAAACAAAAAATAATATTTAATTGAAACCATTAATTAAAAACAGAAAGGGAAATATTAATTTAAATTATTATTTGACAACAATGAAATATTTTTGGAATCCCTTATTATAAAACATGGTTTTGCTGGTATATAGCATTCTGATTGAAGCCATGGTAAATTCAGGCATTCATAAATAACACATTCTTAACTATCATATACACCAAATAGTTTAATAATCCTAAAAATATGTTAATATATCATTAAATAATAATTTAAAATATAAATCATCAGTGTTAATGATATATGGATCAAAATATTTCATTAAATAAAGAATAATAATTAACAATATCAAAAAATGATGACATTGTTTCAATAAACACATACTACATGGTAAATTGGGATCACACTCTCTATGTATGAAAGGAAAGGTAGATAAACCATAAAATTTCATTAAAATTATGATATTAATGAATTAGCATGTCAAATTTAATTATATACACATTGAAGAGTAATTTAGGTGTAAAACACAACATGAATCTCAATGAAAGAAAATTGAGACAAAACTATCTTACCGATTTGGTAACTTTAGAAACTTAAAACCCCTAAAAAATTATAAATTGGATAAAAAATACCCATAAATGTAACTATAATATTTATATAAATAATTCATGGTCCCCACATACACTACACATAATATGTGAGTAGTGAATAAGGAGTGTATCTCACAGAAATAAAATTGAGATGAAATTTACCTTACATTCTGTCTTGAATCTCATAGTACTCATTCAAAACAATTTTATAATAAATATATATTTCTTATAAATATTTTACATAACCAAATTATTATACATATTTTAATATATGTGTTTATTATTACTTTATTTTACCCTCTTGTTACCAATCATATGTTAAGGTTTTACATCATTTAATAGTTACATTTCTCTTCACATGTATACTATTTTGTTATATATTTGGTCTTTATACTTATATAAATATTCAAAAATTATATAACAAGAAATAAATATCATATATATTAATCATATAATTATTATAATAATTTCTAAAATATACAAGTACAAAATTTAATACACTATTGATGGAAACGGTAAGTCGTACACATGCATGAATATTGTTTCAATTTTAATTGCCACACCGAATACGAAAAATCGTATATCTATATATGTATATAATTATTATAGTAGATTTATTGTATCATACATATAATATATATTCACTAAAATATACTTATTACTATCCATGTATTTTATGAATGAATCATACCACATGGAAGGTGTGGTAGTCCACACTTCCTCATATTAAATTATCATATTAACACAAAATGGAGAGTAAAAATATATGTGTTACAAAAAGTAATACATAAGAAGAAAGACATGATAAATATAAACTATAACATACATAAGAATAGTTTTTATCATAATTTCCACCATGAGAGTCGGTACATGAACAATGATCAATCATTGTTTACTGAGGTGGTAGTTCTTCATACTTGTAAATAATATGATCGTTAACAATTAGATGGTGTTGAATATATTTCTAGGTTAAAACCTTATAATAAAATCATCCTAGTATATTATTGAATATTTTTTATGATTTAATATAATAAAAATAGTGTAGGTGTGGATAAAGAAAATAAAAGAAATGAGATTGTGATAAGGTGTTACCTCTTAATAGGGTAACCATTTTTTATTTGTGAAAAAATGCAACCTTGGATTGTCTTCATACCATGTTAAGGATTATAAGTGTAAGGTATGTTTTTTGGTAAGTTAATTGGGAAGACATTTTCAATTTATATGTGGTTTTTGAGGTGTGATGTAGAGTGAGAGTTGGTGACATTTTATATGGAAGAGAAAGGACACACATGGAATTTTTGAAAACCTATTAGGTGTACCCACATATTTACCTAAAAAAGTTTTACCACACAAAAAAAAACTCAATAATTTATTTTAAATGGTAGATTAAATTCCATAAAATTTTTTTTTGTAAGGTATATATCTCATTTTCAGTCTTAAATTTAAGGTTCATTAATTTATTAACATTATTTTTCACATCATCGTCATAAATTATTTAAATCACTTTGATTAATATTTTTGGTTAAAAACAATATGAACATATTATAAATTATAAATATTTTTTTAAAATGATTTATTCATTTTTCTTGATTATAATAACCTAATTGGATGTAATCTGTTTTTTATTAATCTCGCAGACGGTTTGACAATGCATGTTTTTAATGTAAAGACATTAAAAATATTATTATATGAATATATCCAATTTAAATATTAAATTACTTAAAACAAAATAAATTTTATTAATTGATAATATAATTAAATAAATAAAATTTTAAAAAAATTATAATATAATTTATCCAATTATATAAATTTATTAAAAATCATTTCTAAATTAAATACAATATTTTTTAACTATTCGTTAATAAATGAAGCACTATGAAAATGTTCCAAAAATATATCCTATGCAATTTTTAATCTTTCAATTAAAAATATAATGTTTATTTTGATATTTTAATTCTATAAATGTGCATAATATTGTATTTAACATAGGTTTTCAATTAAAAGGCTGTAAAAACTACTTTTAAGAAATTTTATTTTTATGCATAAAATTGGATTTGACATTAACTTATTTCAGTCAAATATATTGGATGAATATAAAAATTATTTTATAGAATATTTAACATATATATTACATTAATATATATAGCTAATTACAATTAATTTAATTTATTAGGGTAAAACAAATAATAATAATAATAATGTCATTTATATTTAATCATTTTTCATATTCATTTATAATTAATTGGAATGATATGAATTCTTTGTATATTCTTATAAACAATATAATTTTAATAAATTGGTTAATACTATTTATATTCTCTAATTTAATGGCTATGTTAAATCCTATTATTTTAAATGATATTATTTTAATGATATACTATTATTCGGTAAAACATAGTTTTGCGTGTTATGTAGGCCATTAAGGAAAATCAGAGTTGTGTGAAACAGAATCGAACCAAAGTTTTCCATGTTGATAAGGAGAAATATGTTTTGCGTTTAGTTCATTATTAAATTTTTTTATATATAAATCAATTCAAATACATTACTTCCATATAAAATAAAATATTTTTAGTGTTTCTTCAAATGAAAAATATTAAAAATGTTGAATTAATTCAAAAAATTACCAATCATCTCAGGGTGTTACATTATACCGACCTAAAAATGAATTTCACCATAAATATTCATCTTGGTTATCAAAGGATTAAATGTTGAACTATTCATTCATAGGATCCAACATCATAAAAATAAATAATAAAACATTCATTTAATTGAGAATGTCGGGACCATTACTGTTACCCAATGTAACAAATAATTGTGATTCCACTTATGAGAACATAAGTTCAGAGTGAATTTTGTACATGGATGAAAAGATAAAATATTAATGGTTAGTTATTTATTTTCACAACTATAATCAAATGAATTATCAAATAAATGTTGAAGGAATCAATTCCCTAAATCTGTGATGATTTATAAGGCCATCCATTCAAAAAAATTAGGTAATACGGAAACACATTTTCTCATGATTATTATCCTAACATTGAGTTAATATTTTTTTGCATAATAATATAAGGAAATATAATTTCTTGATGTATTTCTATAAACAAAATTTCATTCATTAGTTTTCATTTTATCAGTTTCCAACTCATCCCTTACTTCATGTAATGGACATCCAGAAATTATCTTTTCATCCTGATGTACTAAAATAAACTTTTGTGAGATCATATGGCCTACAGACGAATAAAAGTAATAATTACATATCTATAAAAAAATTTAAAAATAAATATATTTAATAAATTTATATATAAACATAAAAAGTAACACTATTGTCTCACCATAAATATTTATTCCATAGAAATAATTATACATCAACCAGGGCATCGTATATGCTAGTGGTAGGTTTGAGAAAAATTACAATCCATTGATCACAGGTTGAAGACCCACATCCTTTCCATACATGACTGGTTATCATACGAAACACGTGATTTAATTTTTTGAAACCAAAATAATTTAATTTCTGAAATAAATGTGATGGACAGAAATGAACTAAGGTTAATAACTAAATAGCCTTTTAACCATTTTTTAACATAATATCAGTGCTTAAATACATCCTTTAAAGTTAAACATAAAATTTTCAATAGTGGTAATCCTTATAACCCTTCCTAATGTGGAAAATAAAAAATGTATAAATAGAATGACAAAAAAAATTAACATTGATTCCTCTATATAAAAAATATTAACTGTTGTGTATAACATTTCACTCATGGGAACATCCTTAACATATATTATCATAAAAAATTATAATAACTTGAATTACGATAAATACATTTTGGAAAAAATTCATGCTTACTTATTCCATAATTTAATAGATTTATTCAATAAATCCATGAAGTTTTAAACTACACCCAAGATATCATATACTACTTTTCTACAAGTTTTCAATTACTTCCAAGGTAATTTATAACTTCCCACATTCTTATTCATATCCCACATATCTATATCCTAAACACAAAATCAAAAAATAGAGAAAATATTTTGTTTTATAATTCCCTTAATAATGTGTTATTAGGGACACCACCATGCCATTATATAACATTTATATTCCATAATATCCCTTAAATGTGTTCATGTAAATGCTTAATGAAAAACATAAACTGAAAAATCATTATATATTTCTATTTTAATATAACATACATATTTAATCCAAGTATAGAGAATATTTTATTACAATACACCATCCTGATTCCATTTTCAAGGATACCTCATCCTATTTCACAATACCCCCTTCAATTCAAATTTTCTTTATAGTGTATGCATCATCTAAATTTTTACCATAACTCATGCCACCAGGTTGATCATTCATTAATACCTTTACACATAGGACATTACTTTCCATAGTGACTATTTTCTCCAAACAAAAAACACTTAACATTTGATTATATCATAGGAAATCCCATATTCTCTTTTATTTCATTAACCAAACTCTTTATTTTTCCCTTACAATCATTTTCTTCATTTCCATATTTTTCAACATTCAAAACAACTTTTTGTTCCTCTAAGACATTCACATAAGTGAATCATTCAAAATTATGCACATAAAAAGAATCCAAATCATCTTTTCATTATGCCCTCCATTACCTGAACTCTTATAAAACACCTTATTTCCATTCCTTGGTGAGTCTGTGTTTTGGTTAAGGTTCACATTCATAATCATGTTTTGTGAAAAATGATTATTCAGGATCACATCATCTCTCACTGAAGTTATCATCATACATGACGTATCATCCTCAAATCACAGATAACATTCAATGTCAATACAATTCATTCTAGTTCCCTTCATTGAAAAAAACAAAAATACCTAGTTTTTTCATTGCAAATCATAGCGAAAAACCATATAGTCATAGAAATAATTACATATAGGATGTCTAAATCCATAACAATTCTATAGTAAATGATATATTGGGTTCATCATAGGATACTTATATCCAAAAAATATTTAAATCCATCATGTCTGTTCATAATGTGTTTGTGAATTTCCAAAACTTATCTCCTGATAGTGTCAATCCATGTGTGCAGCTACTCCAATTTCCATGTAACAAATTACCTTGAGTCTAACTGAGAACATATTTTTGGATTTTTTACCCCTCTATAAATCTGTTCCGAAACCACATCGAATTTTAGTATCTGAAATAGAATATATTATTAGGAAACTACTCACTATATCCTTTACAAAATGCCAGGTCTTTTCCTATACATTTCATTATCATTAGACATATCCCAAGACATGTCCTTAGGATTATCACCATAGTTTTATCATCTAAACTCCCAAAATGATAACGAAACCTGGATTTTATCCCCAATATAGGGACCCTCGCTTTTCAAATGTTAATAATAATAAAAAAGTAGGGAAAACATAAAACATCATACAAACAGATGATTAAAGATAGTAGTTGATATAGTGCCTTTGGAATTAAGGAAATATAAACTCTGTTATATATGTTAGATACATTACCTACCAATATATTCTTATTGATAAGAAATCATTGTAGATACATCGATAATAATAAACATCTCTACAACCTAGGGAAGGAGATATAAAATTGGTTGAGGTCCTACTCTTAGTAAGGGTAAACATAGGATACATGTAAGCATAAACATGACCATATGGTTATGATAATGTGATCACGAAAATGGAAGATCGTACCCTGTATATCAAATATCATAAAATGAAATCATGTAACAATGATTGGTAGTTCATAAAACATGAATCATAAGGAAATAAATAATATTATCCACAATATCCTAGCATATGAAAAAATCATGTAATTTTTGTAGACACATAATCATATAATACTATTTCCATATATTTCAATGAATCAATTCCAATACCACATTAGAATTATTGGTTGGCTCCCTATTCTATCTTGGAAGTCCGGGTTCACCACCACTTTCATCTTAGTAGCATGAGTTTAGTCCTCATACCATCATTGTAGTTCCAATTCACCCCCATTGACATCATAGTAGTTATGGACCATTACCAAGACCATATTATTCTATCTTATTTGATATTAATCTTCACCTAATGAATTATATAGAGTTATAGGTCCCACCCATCTCATAATTAAATCATAAAAACTTGTGACGCAAAATAAAAAAAAATCATACCATAACCCCTAAAATGAAATAGGTATCATAAATATGAAACCATATCATAACCTGATGGAAATTATATAGATTTTATAATCATTTCATGAGAATCATAACACATGAAATAGATAAATATTTTATAAAAATATAACCCCTAAAATCGAATTGTATTTCATTAATATATAACTTGTAAAAGTGAAAATTATTTAATAAACATATGAATCATGAAAGTATAATATGATTCACAAAGGCTATGACATAGAGCATAACCCATTTAGAGAAATAATATTAATGGAAACATTAGATATTTTCCAAGAAAGGCATATGTGCCATAAATTGATGTCATTTTAGATAGAAAATAATTTTTGAATATCATTAAAAAAAATTTCGTAATGAAAACATGCAATCATCCATGAAAAATTCTCATTAATATCTAAATCCAAATGAAAATCATTTTCATATAACAGATGTTGAAAAATTATAACAAAAATTTGAAATCATTTTGAAAACATATTCTTTGATATATTATAAATGTTTCTTGAACAAATTTTGATCCATTTTTTCCTTGAAAAGTTCTAAAATACGATTCAATGTATATTAAAAAACTTTTTCATTAAAATCATTCTATAATCATATATAAATAAATCTTGATATTTTTTTAAAAATATTCATTGAGAACAAAATTGAAAAATTATAATGAATTCTTGAAAATGTTTTAATATTTTTTTCCTAGAAATATATGAATGAATCCTAAAAATGTTTTGGAAACCGTTTACATGAAAATGATTTTAAAAACACTGTGATAAAAATTATCCTTTTAAACATGAAAAGGAAGCATCAAATAAATTATGGGGGGTAAATCTATACACGTTGTATGATATAAAAAGAATATTAATTTTTCATGGTAAAAAGTGTAGAAAAATGCGTTGTACAAAATGAAGTATGAATATTACATTAAAAAAATTAGTGCAAGACTTAAAGGGCCCATATTTATTTTAATTATTATATGATAATAGTATAATATACATTGAAACCATTTTAGAAAACAATGTATTGATGGAACACTGACTTCCTACCTAAGAGAGGGTGAAGACAATATTTCAAAAAAAACATTCTTACATATCTTATATAAAAATGTTTGTAATAATGATTAAAATACATGATTATATAATAATATAATAGAGGATAAGTAAAATAATGAGTTTTATTGATATACGAGTTAATATTTCATCAATGGAATCTTAAACATTAACAATATTGAAAATTGATGATATTGTTTCAATAGAAACATAAAACATGGTAACATTAGATCACATTATCCATGAATGAAAAGGATTTTACATTCAGTATAATATATCATGAAGAGAAATATATTCATTATAGAACAAGTTAAATAGAATTGTATACACCTTGACAAATTATTTTGGTGCCTATGAAAATATTAGTCTAAAAAATAGAAATTTGAGACAAAACTATCATACAGATTTGGTAAATTTGGAA
Organism: Viscum album; assembly: GCA_963277665.1. Classification (NCBI taxonomy): domain Eukaryota; kingdom Viridiplantae; phylum Streptophyta; class Magnoliopsida; order Santalales; family Viscaceae; genus Viscum; species Viscum album. The sequence continues at coordinate 711,579,630 of OY728140.1, forward strand.
ATGAAACAATGTTCATAAAAAGGATTTTAAATGCACATAAATTTATTTATAAGTGTAATATAATACATTAATCATATGTACATACACCAAATAAAATACTTTATTGGTGGATAAGACATGTATCTCATGGAAATGAAACTAAGATGAATGTTCTCATACATTGTGTCTAGACTCTCATCGTACTCATTCAAACATCAAATATAATAAATATAATTTTTATAAACCGGGTTATTAAAATATTTTATTATATATAATACCTTATATGTGTTGATTATGACCTTAAATTAACCACTTGTTAACAATACTATTTTATGGTTTCACTTTAGGTAATATCTGGTTCTTTTCACATGTGTCTTAATTTTTTATATCTTTAGTCCCTATACATATATCATCATTTAAATAATATAAAACCATAATTGAATATAATTTATATTCCGTATATTTTTATTATAATAATCTATATAATATATATGTACAAAATGGAATCCATCGTTCATGGAGACAGTAAGTCGTTTGTTTCCATGAAAGTCATTTTTATTTTTAGTGTCGTACTAAATGAAATGAAAAAAATGAAATATATTAATATGATTATATCAATATATTTATGATATCATATTTATAATTTAAATTCACTCAACCCATATTTAATACATTACATGTAGTCTATGAAAGGAATATATCACTTTGATTAGGAGGTAGTCCACACTTCCTCAAACGAAATTATAGTATTAACAAAAAAATAGAGAGTAAAAATATATATGTTGAAGAAAGAAATAAATGATATTAAAAATTAATAAATATATTATATAAAATATATTAATATATTTTACATCATAATTTCCACCATGAGATGTGAAAAAGGATAAATTAACAATATCAATTTAGGGTAGTGGTAAATTTCTTTACACGTCTACAGTATGTCTGTTACCCATTAGATGGTGGTGTATGTGTATTTAAATTTGAACCTAAAAATAACAAAATACCTATATAATGAGGATATAATTTTATAAAATCATGTAATAAAAATATTTTAGGGGGTGGAGAAATAATAAAAAATAAAAAATCTTGAGAGAATGTGTTACCTCTTAATCTGGTAACTCCTTTTGGTTTGAGAAAACATTGTTTCTGTGATGTCCTTGATACCAAGTTAAGTCATTTAGGAGTATATTTGGAATGATTTTAAGTTTATTTTGAGGATTTTGGTCTAGCATAATAGGTTTTATAGGTGTAGATAAGTTGGATATTTTGTGATATTTTATAGGGAAGGGACATGACACACTTGTAAATTTTTTAAACAACTTACGTTGACCCAAGCTTTTACATAAAAAATCCATAAATCCAACAAAACACAATAATGGAAGCATCATTGAAGAGTGAGGTACATAAAATGTTTTTGGGACTTGTCATTTTGGGTCATAAATGTAAGATATAATACTTTATTAACACAATTTACCTCTTAATTATTGTTATTAATTTTAATGACTTCCACTAATCTTCATTATCAAAAACAATGTTTTACATCTTATAAATTATTATATTTTTTATTGAAAATATTTAATCCATTTCTCAAAATTCTAATCATGGAATTTTTAGAAATAAATTTAAAATAAATCCTACGTTGAGGTCGACAATGTAGGTTTTTAATGTAAAAACATTCAAAAGTTTGATATGTTTTTATATCCATTTTTAATGTCAATTTGTTTACAATAAATTCAATTGGATATATTGATAAAATTATTATCAATTTAATTTTTTAAATGAAAATTAAAATATTATTTATGCATGTAAATAAATTTTATGAAAAAGCAATTTTTACTTAAAATCCGTTTTTTTTATTTTTCATTGAAAATTAAAACTAGATAGAATAATACATAAAAATTATCCTAAAATAATTTTTATGTTTTACTTACAAATATAGAAGAAAATATCAGTCAAAGGAAAACAATTGTAAATTTATTAAAATAAAATAAAAGTTCTTCATGTAAGTACAACAAACTAGAAAAGACAACTATAGATCATAAAAATCATACATGTCACCACATCCATGATATAATGTTTCCTCTGTTGTTTCTCATTACCACTATGAGTATTCATATTTATTTATAATCATGGAAAACATCGTTCTATTGTTCAATTACTCCAAATATAGAAACTCCTTATAATATTTCCTACTGTTTTTGTAAAACTTGTTCTTGTGTGTTACTAAAGCTATCCTGGAAAGTCATCGATGAATGTAATTGAAGAATACATCTATGTCCTATATAGAGAATGATTAAATTTATGTTTCATCTTGTCAATTGTTAATATTGTTTTTTTGTATATCATTGTCCAAAATTAGTGTATTAATATAATATATACTATATTCAGTGTTGGGTTAAATAAAAAATATCAAAAAGGATAAATTGATTTAAACAAAATTCACAGAATCACGAGGTTCTAAAATATCAATGATATATATATAAAGCATTCTTATTTGTAATTTTTTTCTAATTTAAATGTTATTTCGGCTAGTTTTAAAAATTATATACAATTATTGGTTGTTGATATTTTTTATTATAAAATTTGTTTTTAATATTTATAAAAGGAAATATAAATTTTGAAGTAATTTTTTAACTCTTACTATTATAATTAAGGATGATAAAATTAATATGTTTAATATAATGCATGTATGATAATGTTTTATTTCTATGAGTATCCATATGTTAGATATTATATTTTTTTTACATATATGTTAATCTTTTATCTGTTAATAATTGTCTTTTAAAATAAATTAACCATTCTTAATTACATAAAAATAATAGTTACTTCTTCAATTTATAATTTTTTAGTATTACATGAATTTAATTAAAACATGGAAATTTCATCACTCAACCTAACAGTAGAATAATATTCATTTTTTATTTAATAAGAAAATAATAAGAAATTTTTTATTTATTCCTCTATTTTTTTGTCACAATAGGATGATAAATCATCATTCATATACCATGGGGAAGCCACAAGGGATCTTTATTTCATTTGATTAATTGTTTTATCATACATTTATTTATTTGATAGTGTAACATGATATATATTTTTTATATAAATGGTGTAAAAATTTAGTTTTTTTCTTAAAGAATGTGTTCTTTATTTTACTATCATTACAATCTTTTCATTCCATTATTTTCCCAATATATAATGTATAAAAAATTTCCTTATCATTTATGAAACATGAGAAAACATAATTTTCACCTATATTTTTTCTACATTATTTTCAATTTATTTTAGTGAAAATATATAATTGAAATGCAACTCCCAAATATTTTAATTTATCATTTTCTATATATATTTTGATTTTCAGGTAATCCTAATATAGAAAAGGTCACTAATTATAATTTTGGTGAAAACATGGTATCTTTTTTTAGCACTTTTAATCCCATATAATATGAAATATATGTATAAAACATAAATGAATACATTGATTTTTTGTAATTTCTAGATATGGATAGTGAAAAAAATGAATTAACTAGTGATTCTATGTGACCAAACATATACTTCTATATATAAAAAATTATTCTAAATAGTACTGAGGTCCTGATAAATCATTTGGAGAAATTACATGATCTAATATCATCAGAGTAATTTAAGATAAATAACAAAAAACATTGAGAAATGAAAATAATATGTGACTACAACTAATTTATTTTGTAAAAAAAGGTATAAAATTAATGAAAAAAATATCAATTATATAACAAAATGTACCCATATAATTATAAATATTATATATCAATATGGAATCTCATCAGGGATTATCAAATACAGTACGTGAAATAAAATTGAATTAGATAAAATTAACCCAACCATAATCCTTATCATTACCATGGTCATTTCTCAACCACCCCCAAAAATCCTTCTAATCACATACACTTATACTATGATCAATAAATGAACATTAAATTTTACCCTAAGGTCGACACTTACACTAATGTTCTTGTAAACTATTTTAACATAAAAATAGTATGCCACCACAATTGAACTAACTAATAAAAATAGCGTGTATATATATACATGTTTGTTATAAATAATATTTTTATTATAAATAACAAATCACATGTATAAAAATTTCTCACCACATGGTACATGATAATCATCTTTGAAGGTAATCTTATATCTTCTTCAACTGTTTCCAAAATACGGTTTAACATCATTACCTCCACAAAAGGATAGTATACCTACTGAATATAATACCTCAAAAACTATGTAAAATTACATCAAACCATGAAACCACCAAGATTCTTATAGGATGTATATCCCACATAGAATACCCAATAATCTCATAAAAAATTGCATCCATCCCATGTCACATCAAATTTAGTGGAATCATTTATATCCTATATAAAAATATCCTACCAAGAATTATCTCCAACCACTATCATAGAAATAACGCAAGTCATCAAATATGAAACATGTCACAATCATATTGGGAAGAATCATACACAATTCATATCATAGTATCTCAATAGGAAGCATGACCCACTTCTCTCACAAAATCATGGGGGTATCATTTCTATCCCATATCAAAAACCCCTTGGGATGAATCACATCTGACCCATCAAACACAATCAACTTCATTGAGAAGTACATCCACGTTATAATACAACATTATGATCATCGAAAAATTGTCCAATAAATATTACCATTCATCCTATATAATCTAATGACATTATATCTCAAGCTAATGTATTGGGACATGATGTAGTACATCCCCCATAACATACACAATCAAAGGGAATTACATAATTCTAGGAGTGATTAAAGACATACCATGTATTGGTGAGCCCTCTAGTTTAGAGAGATACTCACCACGTAAATCACATGGGAGGTAAGAGGTGTTTCCCCTATAGTCCTAAAATTACATAAAATGTGTTATTATATGAATGGTAAATCCAAAATCATAACTTAACATCATAATACTAAGAAAAAATTGTATATCCCACAATAAATTGGTTCATTTAAACCAACCCACTTAGATGGGAAACCAAATCTTTGGTGTGGTATATCTATAGATCACATGGATATCTATTCCTTATTTTAAATTTCTAAAAATCCCCATTATTATTACCAATATCACTTCATTCGTACAATAGTGTCCCCATTAATATAAGACCACCCCCCCCCCCGAAGGCTAGTCCATAACTGTTCAAAGAAAAAACCTTTTCCCACATCAGGGAACTATTAATTATTAAATACTTGACTCTAAACTCAAATTTTGTAATAATTTAACCCCACTCTATCCCATTCATGAACACCCTATAACATTCCTAGGATGATGCGGTTTTTGAAGACCATCTTCTAAACACATAACATATATGAGATCTATTATTCTCTAGAATGGTTAAAGACATAAATAAAGAAGTTCTAGAGTATAATTTGTTTCTATTATTGGTATTTATTTACGAAATTATCTAGTTCAATTTCTTTTGTAAAATACTAAATTGTTATATAAGCTCTCCAGTATCCATCACTCTATGTGAGTGTTATAAATATTAGAATACCATATAGGCTTCTCAAATCCATTTCCCATTTACAGAAACATTCATTGGACTCCCATTCACCTCTAATATTTACTCTCATAGAGTATATATATCTATTAGCAACTAAATATTTAATTCATAACCATTGATGGGTTTTAAAGACTATTATCAACTCTATTTTATTCACCTCACAAAAAGGGATTCCAATAAATGTCTACATTCAGGTTACTCACACCAATGTAAATATATTTTAAATTAAAATATATTTAATGAGGTAACATTATTCAACACATACTATCATCATTATTCCTTTAACTTATAAACACATTATTTATCATCATGTAATAAATAATTAAATACCATAATTATATACTAAACTCTAACTCATGTAATAGTATTCATCATTAATTATATAAAATTTATTATTAAATTATATAAGTAGTTCATCATTTTCCATTTAGGCCTAATTGAATTATTTCACACTAAGAAACATATCCTCATTGAAACAAAAAGTGATGGTTGTGACCCACTACTAATATTTACCTAAAGTTAACCAAACAAAATTATTGAAATTCCATATAATCTCCTTGGGATATTTTCTCCAAAATAAAAAAATACAGTAAAATGTGGAGGATCTCTTGTGTTGTAGAGAGTCACCAAGTGAGATCATACTCACATTAAATAATCTATAAATCCTAATAAAATACAATTTTTCAGTGTTGATTCCTCTTTGATCTAGGGGAACATACCACAAAAATAATAATCCCTTCATAAAAAAATAAATGAAATTAATAGTGGAAAAAGGAAATAGGAGGTAAGGTACGATAACGCACTTAATTTGATGATAAAATCTCTAATAGATAATGTTGATCAATGGAATTTAATGAATATGTGGCGGAAGTGAAGTGGAAGATGACAATTTTTTCAATCAATTTAAACTTAATATTGTTAATCATTCCAATATTAATTGCCAAGTTAAAAAACTGAAGAGGGGAACCATTGAGGTTGATACCCCTATTTCTTGGTGAAACTCCCCCTACATAGGTCATAATAGATAGTAAACAAGGTCACTTTATGATATGATCACATACATCATTGATTAATTCCCCAACACTCAAACACCCATATGATCCCAATAAAATCACTATTTCATGGCCACATTCATCTTGGTATATTGATCTATTCATTGGTAGAATAATAAAACTATATATTCCCCATATCATGGTGATTTTACTCTATGAACCACTTCATCATAGAAATGTACCCCCTTATAGGACATCCAAAAAAAACATATCCACCAGCTTCATTATAGACATGTCCTTCATGGATCCTAGCCGCATGATCTGAGAAAAATATTGCAAACAGCCTCATGCTCTACCTTAATTTAATATGGTTTAATTTTTCTTTACCCGTATATTTTAATTACTACTTAACCTCTAGACTAATTCCTAAAATATTGGATCGTAGGAACATCCAACACCTCCTACATCAGAAAAAATAATAGGACTCATGACCTATAAAAAATATACAAAAAAGGCACCTAAACAGCTATACAGTGATACAAACTCCCTACTATAAAGAATCACATACCTATGAAACACAATATTTTATCAATTAAAATCCACAAAAGACCCTAAATATAGATAAAATATACAATTATAGTATCTTTCAGTTCATGGAAATTCCAGGAATGCATTAAACCTTCCAAATAGACCGAAACCAAAATGACTCTAGCTCTAGATCAATATAGATATAGGTTATCCCAAAAAGAATGTTAAAATAATTTCTAACACTATCATTAATTTCAAAACATAAATCAAAATATATGGTATCTCATCACAACAACTATCTCTAAAAACATTATTATTAAACATCATGTCACTTACTAACTCATTTAACATTATGATAATGGTACATTTCGAATGTCATGGATGTACTATTGTCTCTACAATTTTATATAGTATTGGTTTATATCACTAGACTACATTACATTATCACCCACTTAATACCACACCCATGTTTATCTTGATAATTCAATTCAAAAAATATAATATCTCCCCATGAGAATTCTTATCACAAAAATTATTACTATATTTCACAAGAAATCAAAATTTTATGAAGAAGTAACATTGCACATATCTGACCACCCGACTGGTTCATAAACTGAAGTATTGTATCTGCAGGTTCAAAATATACTAATTATAAACTATCAAAAATTATAAAAATATATTGGTATTTATTCATTATTGTAATAACATATCCTCTTACCCTGATGTTCTTATTTGATACAACTTCGTTCCCTTAGTCGTGTATACTAATACACCACTCTCAATGTTTAATGGAATCCTTATAAAATTATAATCTCTAACTCAAAATATATATGTTATAATATCAACAATAATATTTCTATTATCTTTAACATATGTGCACCACCTCGATCATGTAACATCATTATCCAAATGATGATACCCATGAGTCTTGATTTTGACTTCCTAATGTACACACCCATGATCACCAGGTTATGTTTATACATTTCCCTGATACTCCATGAAAATATCTCCCAAATCACATCATATATTAAAATAAACAAGACATAGTATAAGAGGATTTAACTTAATGTAAATGAAATTTATCAAAAATATGTGATACCTATTATAACACCCTGAATCTAGTAACCTAGAGCTTGTAATTACTTATTAAATTTTACTTGATCAAAGAGATCACACCATGAAGGATTGACTCCTATTATAGTCTTGGGTGACTATATCCATGCAATAATTCCAAATTACAGTGGAACAATAAATCATATCACAAAAAAATTTATATAATTCTTTTGAATTAACCAATTTTTATTGAATCATTTTTTGGGTAATGGAAAATAAACAAATTGTAATCATATATGCATTATACCTATTTCAAATGGAAAACATGTTTCATGATTAAATATTGTAAAATAAATATTTCCTGGTGTATAATACATATACAATTTCATCATAGAAATCATATAGATTACAAAAACTAAATTATTAGTAATGGGGATTCATAAATCAAGAAATTGATAAACATTCCATCAATGCTTCAACAAATTTTATTAAATCTTACTATCAAGGAAATTTAATCATGTATTAACATACACAATCATGGGAAATAAACCAATACATCCTATATAGTTTCAATTTCAATCCACCATGTCCTAATCATTTTAAGGGTAGGCATAATCCGAGTGATAACCACTATAATTTATCTCATGAGATGTATCAATAAATCAATGGGAAATATATAACTAATTCTCATCTATCACTTACATATATTAAATTCATTTACTATATATTGAATAAATAATATAATACCTATTTAATATATGTTTTTAATGAAAAAATATTATTGGAATTTTTAATATTTCCATACTAAATCAATATAAAAAATGATCATATGAAATAGTATGAAATATATTTGACGTTATCATTAAAGTATATCTCGAGTAAATCAAATGATTCGTCAAAGGTTTTTTTTGACAAAGGTGAAAATATTTTTAAAATATAATAAGAATGTTTCTTAAGAAGAATACCTTTTTATTTATTAATAAACTTATATAAAATCAAAAAAATGAAATATATTATGAAATATATTTTCTTCGAAAAAACATGTATAATTGTAATCACTATTTTAATTAATTGAATGGCCTTAATAGCTGTAAAATATTTTGATGAAGGATTCATTAAAATATTTTATTCTTTTCCCATGTTTGAAATAAATGAAGAAAAATGATGTATTTAGATAAAATTGAATTACAAAATCCCATTAATTTTTTTTGAGTAATATAAAATTTAATGAAAATTATATCTTTAAACCCTTTCATGAAGAGGTAAAAACATTCATAAAATATTTTTGAACTAAAAAGGAACATAATAAAATATTCATCCACCATAGTGGAAATAACTCCATATTTTAATTTGAAAATTCATTTTTTTCATTTTAAGTATCAATGGGATGAAATTGTTACATTATATAATAGTTATATGAAAAATAATATTACAGTAAAACATAAATTTTTTAAAGGATAAAATCTATTAAATTTCACTTATAATAAATTTATCATAGACAACCCCAAAAAATGATATTTTTATATAAACACATATCGCTTTTATAATAACTAAATCAAAAAATTAAGGATGATAAAAATTTATAAGGATTTTTAAATCCCCTAAGCATATATAAAATATATCATTAAAAACATTCATGTAAATTATATACAAACACAAATGTGGTGAATATGGAAAATTTCTCAATGAAATAAATGAGACATATGAAACCCATACAAGTTAGGTAACTATATCCTAAATACACTATGGATGAAATAATTTTAATTAATTATACAATATAATCTATTAATAAATACCCATTATATAAAATGTTTAAGGGTTAGTATTTACACCTCATAATCACAAATTGTTTCATAACAACAAATGTATGTAAGAAAATAATTTTGACATTAAGAACCCATACAATGGTCACAACATTTAAGTGATAATTAATCAATAATGTAATGATGAATAAAAAATTTAAAACCAATAAATCATGTTTATGTAGATCATATAATAATTATATTTCATCGTAAACATAATATTACAATATCATGGTCAATGAAGTTTTGAAAAAACGCAATGATAAGAAATCGAGTTATGGAAAACCCTTTCCTCTAGTTCATTATGCCTCTTAATTGTTGTAATCCACCTATAAAGTAAAATTAAATTTAATAGTAGTTTTTACAAAAAATAATATAAATACTTATAATCTCATATGTTATATTTTTATAACATTTCAACAACAATTTATTAATAATACATTAATAAAATTAGTGTTGTCAGATTATAAATGTTCATTTTTTCATGTATGTTTTAGTTAAATAATTTTAGTAATTTTATGTTGATAATGGTTCCATCATATCTAGAATGTTAACAATGATTTATATATCATATTTATTAAATATATTTAAATTTATAATCAATCATGAAAGGGATACACAAGAAAAATCACGTCACTTCGTGGAGGGAGTAGTTGAAACATACAAACAAGTGACATTGTCACATTTTAACGGGTAGAAGCATAAGAATGTAAAAAATATTATATATTTATAGAATACAAATATCTAATAAAAGCCTTATATATTTACTAATTATATCATTATAATGATCCATGTGAAATGCTGATAAAAAATTAATTGCATAGCTATATGGAGATGGTAGAACTTGCGTACACAAAATCAATGTTTTCACATATCATTATATGGATAATTAGTAAAAAATGGTTATAACATAAAAATAAGAGAATTTAATTATATTGGAGTTCTTAATGTCATTATTTTGACAATGGTTATGAGTGGTATTATGATGGTTATAAATGAAAAAAACTAAATGTAACATCCTAAAATTTTATGAAATATATTATTTAAAATTATTTTAAATCCTTTTATAGTTGTTTCTAAAACCCATACATAGTTTATCTTCCATAATGTGCAAGAAAATCTAAATTTATTTTCAGAAAACATCAAGAACCTTTGGTGGCATTTTTTACAGGCAAGGTCGACTCTCACGAGACAACAACATACTATAAATATAATTTTTTCTAACATTATTACTATCAAATAATCATTATAATGGTAGAAAAGAATATTACTAAATAAATTATTAAAGAATAGTTTATTGAAGTTTTTAAAATGAATTATTATTTATCTTTTAATTATAAATGAATACAATAACCAAATGGAAATATAGAATGCGTTTTTAGGAAAATTATGTTCTATGACCTGAAGGGAATTTCATTATAATGAATTTATTTATTCACTATTACTAAAAGATATTAATGAAATTTTTATTATTTATATCTTAAAAAAGTTTTATATATTCATAAAATATGTTTTATATGGTTAAGATAATAAAAAATATAATTTTTTTCGTAAATAGATGTTTATTTTACAATGAAAAGTTTACTTCCATTCAAAAATGAACAGATTTTAAATCTAATTTCTAGCAAAGTTATATTAGTAATTTGAGTAAATAATTTTTTTTGAAATTGGTATATAGAATTTTACTTTGGGAAATTTTTAATATATTTATAGAAAAATTAATTTTTTTATAATTATTGAATAAAACCGATTTTTAATAAAACTTTTTTTGTCTTAATAATTTATTGTATAAGGTTATATATTTAATTTATATTAAATTATAACTAGAATAATATTATATAATTTAATCTCATTTAAGTAACTATAAACATATTCATTGACATTTTAGATATAAAAAATTACAAACATTTGAACAATTTCACATTAAAATCAGGCTTTGTCATTCTCTCTATGGGATTAATTTTATACTAATTTATTCAACATAAAAGATCAGAATATTTAATAATGGATTAGATATTAGGAATAAAATTAATTTATAATATATTAATAAGGTTAAATAGGTTTTTACATGAAAATTTGTGACTGGAATTAAAATTAATTATAGTGATTAAGGTGAAATTGATTTTACATAGTGGTTAAACATTAATTATAACGGGCCATATGACCTAGAAATATGTCCAAACCCCATTGTAATTTTATTATTAAACCATATATCATATATTTTCTAATTTTTATCATAATTTTATAAACATTATGTAATGGAGACATCTCAATTGTGTTTACCTTTTCATAGTTACAAGAATCTCACTCCCCCTCAACTATACAATAGAACACACCCTCAACCGTTAATTCACACCCATAAATCATTTTTATCATCCAAAACAAAACGAAATAATCATTGAAAATCTGTCCTATAATCCTATAGTACTCCATTTGGTCATAAATTCAAAAAATGAATCCCTTTTGTGGAAACAAAAAGGAGGTACCCAAAAAATTGATAACATTCATCCACTAGATTTTATGTTTTATTTATTTGTCCATCCATTTTATTTTTTATTATATTATAATACAAAAAAAATAAGTATTATAAAAATATTAATGTTTTGTTATTTTATGGGTTTTTCTATCACCTGCACAAATTTCTATCAAATGGGTAGTGAAGTTACCATTTGTGTGTACATCAAACTACCGCCTCTTGAAACATTGTCATTCATGTTTCATTTACCATCTCAAATAGTAGGTAAGTATGATGTTCATAATATTTTTATTTTATTTATATAATATTTTTGTTGTATAAATAAATCATTAATTTTCACTTAATACAAAACATCATGATAACCACTTTTTTCAAATATGATAACATCGTTTGAGGACATCTAGTCTACAACCTCTTCAATGCAATATTATAAATTAATAGATTGCATGATCTATATTAAGTGTGATTTTAATATAAATTTTGATATAAGATATATATATTTTATAAATTTAATAAGTATAATTTTTAAGTAGGATAGATCATATTCTATATTAACATTTTCACATGAATAAAAGTGATAACATCGTTCATGGACGTATAGACTATCACCTCTTCGACCCAATTTGAGTCCTTTTACATCATTATAATTTTAGGTATAATAATATATTTATAAATAAAATTATATTTTTTTCTAAAATTATAAATATATAAAGATAAATTATACTTATCTTATTATCATAATTATAATTACCAAATGAGAACGTTACTCATGTGTAGGTACGACCTATTGTCTTTTTGATTGTAACATGGGTATATTTTTTCACAACAATAATTCATTCATTGTTTTAAATTATTAATTAATATTTCATCGTATATATTATGGATATATTTAAATAATTTTCCCACATAGCATAGTTGACCTATCAATGTTATATTTGACACAAAAGCAGGATATGGTCATAACGTCCAACATTAACATTATTGATTAAGTAATTATATATATAAGTAGAATTAAAATAATTGTAAAATTGGGAAGGGTTATGGGAAAATTAAATTATTAAAAAATGTTTATTATTTATGAATATAAAGGAAAATCTAGATAAATTAGACTCAAGTTAAGAGATTCATATCTCACATTTTCTTCCCAATATCACACACCATTTTATCCACTTATTTATTATAAAGTTTTTATATACTACTCCAATAGTATTTTATATAATTAATGACTTATTATTAATGATATATTTTTATTTGATGATATTTCCTTCATGGGGACTATAATTAAAAAGTTACAATGTATTTAGGGGTTTTATCTCAAGTTAGATTCTTTGGAGAATTAATTGTTCTTATGCCCTACGTTACATTTATATAGTCTATCTACCACTATATAACATTTCATATGATGAGATTCATTTATTTAATGATTCAAAATGTATTAATTTATGTGATTATTTTACAGATCTCATAATTCAATGTTACTCTTGTAGTGATGAATTTTGTATGAATTTTATTTCATTGGGAAATATTCTAATGTTAAACACATAATTTATTTTTTGGTGGTGTATATCCCAATCATATGAAAATTATATCATAAATTTCATTTATTTAATAATATTAAATGTCTTCCATGTATTTATTTGTTCATAAAACTCGTTATTCAAAAATTATTCAATTAGTAAGGGAATTCATAAGTCAATTTCCATTCATTGAGTTAAACTTCTATGTCAATGGTTTTTTTAAACCAATAATATGTGTGAAATAAAATATGATTGTTTGATTATTTATTTACACTTTTATTTTGTGATGTTACACATTCCTCACATTATTATATCACTAATTTATTCTCAATCTGATTCTATGAACATTGTAAGGGTTTTCTAATATACATTTAATTTCGGTGAGATATATTTTATACTTACATTTTTTTCTGTTTTGTGATGTATATAATACACATAAATGTATATTATGTATATTATCTTTTAATATATAGTGTTTTAATTATCCAATTTATGATTTCTCATTAATGGGGTTTACATTTTCAATGATTCAAAACTGGTATTGGTTTTTTTCATAATCATTCATCTTTGTGATGTTTGTTATGTTATACACCTATCTTTATTTATAAGTTTTTTATACTTCTAAATTGGTATGTTATATCATGAATTTATTTATTATACTGATATTGTAATAATCATATAATATTATGCATTAATGGTTCTTATAATTCAAATGCTTCATGGTGTTATGGGACACATTAAAATGTATTAATATTATTTTACTCGAGAATATATTTAATGATGTTTTAATTGTATTTTAGTTCATCAAAATCAACAACCATTATTTTTGTTACTTAAACTCTAGTAAAAAAAAATTGATACAATACACTTTCTTTAATGTATGGATTAACATTTTTTCAATAAGATTGTCATGGAAGCCATTTCTTTTCCACGTGATCACCGTTTTTCAAAGAGATTTTATTAGAACCCATTTAATTTCCAAGGGCTGGTCTAGATTCAATGATATTTTTGTTGAAATTTTTTCTTTTATATGGGTTAATATTATTCTAATAATATTTTTAGGGAACCCATTTCTTTTCCACGGGTTAATCTTGTTTGAAATATATTGTTATTGAATCCATTTAATTTATATGAGATAATTATATACTAAATATTTTGTTACTAAACACATTTCATTTAAATGGGTTACATATGTTTCAAATATATGATTATCAAACCTGTTTCTTTTCCAGCAGTTAATAATGTTTCAAATAAATTTTATGGTAACACATTTCATTCCAATTGGTTAATTATATTTCTATGTGATTGTTGTGGAAGCTCTTTTTCTTTCCATGTGTAATTTATATTCTGAATATAAAAATGGTTATTACAATTAGTTTTCATTAATTATCTATATATATTGTTGTTGGAAATTAGAAATTTAGGGTGCACCTTGATTACATCGGGTGAGCCCATTATACCTTATACTAGGGGTGCAACTAGATAGAGCTCCAATGCTTTGGGTAATAATTATTATCTTAAGAAATTTATAATGGGAGAAAATATTATGGTTATTCCCATTTGAATGTGTTATATAAGGAATATGTAATGGAATATGATATTACATATCAAAATAATTTTTTTTAATATATATCCCTTTTATGGGGTTATAATGTTTCTAAAGACCGAGATTGATATCATATAGCTAGTGGTTATTAATTCTAATGACTCTTTCCTTTTCCATGTTTTAATATTTTATTGTTAATTTATTTATGGGGAAAATTAGATTATTTATTCTCTCATGTAATTTTATTATTTCATAATACCTTTATACACTATTTTCCCATTAAATAAATGTAGTCATTAATTCTTATGTTCAACCTAAATGAGCATGTGATCTCAGCCTTCTTACTACTATATTTCACCAAAATTAAATGAATTATTTTTAATTTTTTAAATATATAATGGATTTAATAAGTATTATGTTGATGTCATAATATAAAGTAATAAATTCCAGATATTACAGGATATGATGATAAACATTATAAACCACGGGTTTATGAGTCCAAGTTGATGTTAATTGTTTATTTAGAGTTTTTATATATTCTATAAAACTATATACCTGAAATGAACTACATAATATATGTTATTCATTTCTTCCATTTGATATTTTATGGTTTTTATGGGAAAATTGGACTATAATTATCATTATAAAAGTGGGTAACTTATAGTTATGTATTTTTGAATAATATTGAGGAGTTTTATTTTTTGGAAGTTGTTGTTTGTATCAATGGACGATTTAAATGACATTAAGGATAAAGTTTTTTTTTGTATAAGGTTATATTTTGATTTATTCATACATGCATAAGACTATAAGATTATGGTTTATCATATGTTCATTATCATAATACATACCATTTTATGTTTTTATATTGTAGAAATCTAGGAGTTATCAATGAAATTTTTGGAAACATTTTATTGGGTTGAAGTTTAAGGGAAAAATTAGTTTAATGGGAAGTATTCCTTTATATTATCTAATAAAATGACTCAGTGTATTTATATACATTATAGTTTTTAATATATTGTATTTTGAGGTAATTATGGTAACATAAGTATTATAATTTAGATGACCTCATTATTGGAATTTTATTTGGTGACTAAGTGACTAATATAACTTCAAAATAATATATCGAGCTTTTGGGCAGGGTATCTGGAATAAAGGCCTTCAAGACATTCTAACCAATTAATTTACAATTAGAAAAAATATATATTAATATAAAAATTTATCTTATTAATATATTTAATGACTATATCAATGAATTTTTTTAATCCTATTTGGTTTGGGGGTTTTGATCCACGAATTCTTATTCACCATGTTTATTATCACCCAATATTACTACATGAGAATTATTTATGATATCAAAAAGAATTTTTTAATTTCCAACTAAATTTTCACTAAGATGGGTACTTCTCATTTGTATCTTTTGGTGAAATTTATATTTCCCACATTACCTTTTAAGAGGATTTTTATGTTCCATTTTTGGAATGTGGGTTTCAATAATAAAATTCAAATAGACTTATCCTTTGATAACCAAGATGAATTTTGAGGGATTAATTCATCTTAAAGGGTGTATGGTGTAATATACCAAAATATTTAAGAATATATCCTTTCAAATTAATTTATAACCCTTTATTTGATTTTGGTACATGAAATATATATTTAATCATGTATCACATGTCACCCTAGGTTAATCTTCATTTTTACACAAAATTGAGTCCCTTGGATTACTTATGTTTCATTAAAGTTCGAGTCTTACTAGACAACACAATAGAATAAATATCACTTATTTAAAATAATTTTTATTACTAGCTATTAGAATGGTGGAATTAAAAATTACTTTCTAATTTTTTTTGACAATAATTCCTACATGTTTAAAAAATAAATTCATTCATTACTAGTTAATTACTAATTAAAATAAAGCGCAATCGAATATAAGGGATGCATTTTTGTAGAAAGTTTTTTATATCCAGATGCCTTTTATATTTTTAAATTATGTAAATAATTATTATTTAAGGATATTTATGAAATTTATATATTATATTTTTAATCAAAAATTTATAAATTAATCGATGAATACTGAAAATGTTATGATAACAATAAATAAAATATGAAGCATACAATATTTTAAAATTTGAAATCTTGTTTTATAACGTTTATATTGATAAATTTTTTCAAATATTCTTCTAGAACATTAAAAAAATTTATTTGAAGAAATAAAATTAATTTTTAAATTTATAATTCCAACATTTACTTTGGGTGTAATTTGGGTATATTTTTGAGAACTTTCATTATTTGTAAATATTGAATGACATAGAATTTTAATTGAAATTTGATTTTTCATAGAAATAATTTATAGTATAAAAATATATTATTAATTTTATATAATTAATAATTAGATACATTTTATATCATTTTATCCAACTTAGGTTATCAGAATCATATTTATAGATATTTTAGATATATACACATTGCAATCTGTTGATCATATGACATTAAATACATGCATTGTCTTCGTGTATAATAGATTAATTTTATATTTATATTATATACTTATGTGATTATTATTTTAATAAATAGATTAATTTCTTTAATAATACTAATTTATAAGTAATTATAATTTCAACATAGTTTTTCTCAAAGAAATACTACTGAACGTAGTCAAAATTAATTACAGCGATTAATGTAGAAATAAGTTTACGTGGTGGTTAGACATTAATAATTAATGGAAAATGACTTAAACTCTTTCTCAAATATAATTATATTTAAATTTCTAGATCATATCGCCAAATATATATAATTGGGATCATTAAAGGAGGAATATGATTTACGGGAGACCTCTCAATGTTGTTTATCTTTTACATATACGAGAATGTCACTCCCCCTACACTATTAATGGAAACCCACACTACCTCATTAATTACCACCAATAAATCACATTGAATATTATGAAACTAAGATAAATAATCACCCAACACCCTTATTATTTCCCTAGATTCCTCACATTAGGCTAAAATCCTACCAAGGTTTTCTATTTTTGAAAAACCAAAGGAGTTACCTAAAAAAGAGGTAACATTATTCAATGTGAATTTATGATTTATTTAGTTCTCAAAAAATTATTATATAATAAAATACATATCCTCAATATCATACAGTTTCTACCTATAACTTTATTAGCATCCATCAAATGGTTACAAATTATCTTTTCTGCGTACGATGGACTACGGCGTCGCGAAATGATGTCGTTAATTTTTCCTTTACCACCTTATATAGTTGAAAATGATTATGTACACTCTATTTTTATATGATTTTTATGTTTTTTATGTTTTATTAATAATTTTATATTTGATAAATAAATCACATCTTTGGGATATTCATTTTTTGTTTATATAAAAACAATAGTGTTGGACGTGTGGACTACAGCCTCCCTAAAGTGATGTGATGTATTCACACATTACATGGAATCCATTAGGTATGGTTTCAAACAAAATAAAATATATATACGAAATATATAATATATTCAGTACATAATTACCTTTATGGGAGTATAATATATAATTTTCGCTAATACCCTTTTCACACACCCAAAAAGTATTAACATCATTCGTGGACCTATGGACTACATCCTCCACCATATGATGAGATTCCTTTTACACACACACACACACAGAAACACACACACACACACATATATGTATGATGAAATAACATTTTATTAATGATATATTTATGATTATATAAACATAAATGCTACCTACCTCTTTTCTATAATGATCATTAAATATGAGAATTTTCCTCATGTGTACGTTTGACCTAGCATCTCCATGACTATAATGTGGGTTAATTTTTCATAAAATTAATTAATTATTGTAATTAAAAGAATTATTTATATAAAAATTTGATATATATTTAATAGGATATATTCAGATTATTTTAAAATAATCACCTCATTGAGCATAGTCACGTTATCAATGTTAGTTTTAACACATTAGCCGAATATTGTGAGAACACCTAACATAAACATTCTAGATTGAAAAATTATATTTAAAATGATAAAAACATGATTAAAATTAATAATAAATACTGAGAATTTTTAGAATCTGGTAAATAATTAAAATAATGTTTTTATCAAAGAACATAGAGGGAATGCATGAAAAATCAGTCTCAAGGTATGGTATTCTTATCTCAACTCTTCTTCCATGATGCATTCACCATTTTCACAAACATATTTTATTTATTTGGTGTATATAATTATCATACTGTATTTTATATCATTAATAAATTTATCTTCATATTACTTTGAGTTTCATTTGAATTTATTTATTTTCCGGGGATTAAATTTCAGATGTTATGATGTTTTTAGAGTTTTGTCAAAATTTAAATTCTATTTAGCCTTAATTGTTATTATGAATGTAGTTACTTTTATATGGGTTATGTATAGACCCATGATATCATATATCATTATATTAATTTATTTATTGATATTAAATCTTCCAATTGATGTTATTATTTCAGGGATCTCGTGATTCAATATTAACTTTATTATTAAGGGTTATTGTATCAATTTTATTACATTGAAGAATAATTTAATGTAATTCACCTAGTTTATTTTTTGTGGTATATCAAAGTTTCATATGAAATGATATAACATTAATAAAGTTTATTTCATGATATTAAATGTCATAATTGGTGTTATTCTATCATGGATATCCTGATTCAAAATTTACTAAAGAAGTAAGGTAATTCTTAACTAAATTTACATTAATTTTGTAAAACATCATTATCAGTTGTTATATAATAAAAATAATAACTAGAAATTACCTAAGAATGATTTATTATCTATATAAACTTTTATTTTTTGGAATTAATTTCTAATGCATAGTTGTATCAGTAATGTAATCTCACTCCAATGATATGAAATTTCAATGGTTTTCTTGTCTAACATTAATTTCTATGAGATAGATTACATATTCAAAACATATTTTTTTGTGGGGTTTATATAAAAGACATGAAGTTATTTGATGATTCATATCCTTAAATTAATTGGATTTTACATATCCTTTTTATGATTTATCTTTCATGTGATTTACAGTTTAAATGATAACAATTTGTTATTTGATTTTTGTCACAATCTTCATTTTTGTGATGTTTTTTATGTTCTACACATAGTTTTATTTATGTGTTTTATATAGTTCTTAATAATCATATTATATCATCAATATCAACATTTTTTAGAATATTTTATATTACATTTAATGTTATTCCATCATGGGGTGTTTAATTCAACTATTCCAAGGTTGAATGGGGCACATTGGAATGTTAGAAGATTATTTTCCACAAAAATGATTTCCATGATTTTTTATTTCTATCTCCTTTAATCAACATAAACCTACATTTTTTTTCTATATCCTCCACTGGGGATATTTGGAATTAATACCATCCTAATTATTTAATTAAAGTCTTTTGATTATTTCAATTTCATACTTATAGAAGTAATTTATTTTCCATGGGTTAATCGTATTTCATATTGATTGTTATAAAACAATTTTCTTTACCATGTGTTACTCTAAATTCAATTACATTGTTAATTAAACCATTTATTTTATATCTTTTAATATTTTTATTATGAGATTATTGGGGAACCCATTTCATTTCCATGTTGTAATGTTATTTCAATGATATTATTGTTGAAAATATTACTTATCTATGGGATAATAATGTCAAAATGATATTGTTATGAGACTCATTTATTTTACATTGGTTACTTGTATCTCAAATATATTTTTATTTAACAAATTTATTTTCAATTTTTTAATGATGTTTCAAAGAGATGGTTTTGGAACTCATTTATTTCCTTGGGGATAATCTTGTTTCGATGATATTATAGTGGACTGTGTTTCCTTTTCCTCATATAACCATGTTCCAAACAGAATGAACTAAAATTACTGGGGTTTTGATTGGTTTTCTATGTATTTAATTCTTTAAAATTCTAAATGATGGTTGTTCCTAGATTCTGTCAGGTGAGACTGTTATTGTTTATATGATGGGTGAACCTGTATAGCCCTCTGATACATTAAGTAATGAATATTTTCTCTCAAGATTTATATTAGAATCTAGTTGTATGGTTATTCCAATTTATACGAGTTTTTAAGGGTTCTATATGGAACCAACATGGTTGTGTTCCATTTTAAAAAACATAAATTACATATAGTGTTTTTATTGGTGTATAATTCTTCTAATGATCGAGATAAATATCACCAAGCTCATGGATATTAATTCTAACGAACCTTTCGATTTCCATATTTTCATACTAAACGATACAGTTATTGATGGGTATGATTTCTTTTATCATTCCCTATTTCAGATTTATAATGTCATCAAACCATTACAGAATCTGTTTCTCATTGAATACATCTAATTATTAATAATTATGATTACCCTAACTAAGCATCTGAACTCATCCTTCTAATGATTAGTTTTCCCAAGTATCTACTGAAATATATTAATCGATTTGCATATATAAAGTATTTCACAATGATGATTCTAAGGAATTAATGTGAAATATGATAACGTGGGTATAACTAGAGAAGATTATTATCATTATGAACCAGTTTTTTATGAGTGAATGTTGATATGAATATTTTATAACTGATTTTGTACTATTTACTAAAACTCTAAGCTTAAATGGTCCCCTAGAAAGTATGTGATCCAAGTTTTCTGTATAATTTTTTATGACATTGTTGGAAATAAATGGGTCACAATAATCAACATATTATTCTGAAATTTAACATTATAGATTCAGTATAGTATTTTGGAGTTCGAGTCCCAAGTAGTTATATAGAAAACAATATGATAAAAATAATACATCTTATTTAGAAAACCTCATTAGTTTTATACAAAATACCTTTTTAAAGATGGTATTATATTCAAACTGGGATCTATAAAACGTGGTAATAAATTTTTTAAAAGTATATTTGAATGGTATATGATTCAAAAAAAAGGATCTTGAACCATGATTAAGAGAGAAGAGGTTGTGTTCCATTATAAGTGAGGATGATGATTTATTTATTTTCGTTTATAGGAATATTGTATATTAATTTACCAATCAATAAAAATTTATGAAAACTTATTCATTATAAAATAATATATTTTCTAAAAAAACAATAAAATTTTATTTATGAAAAAAAATAAAATGTAAATATTTGAAAATAAAAGGCAGTTTTCTATAAATTCATTGTATTCTGTATTCACTGAGAAGTCTACCATTTTATAATCACCATAAAATTTCATCCTGAGATTATTTTTATAAAATATTTAAATACTTGATATCCTATTTATAATATAATATTATAAAATTTGAGGTAAATAATTATAATAATCACCTAAAAATTGCAATAAAACCTACATTTTAATAAAAAAATATATTTTGAGAAATAAATAAACATTTTTTAAAGTGGTTATCAAAATTATTATAAATTAATAAATAAATTTCACACATATATTTTTTATATATTTTTTATATTGTTTTTATTCCTATTCATACCATTAAAATCAACTATTAGGTTAAAATATCCATAATTATGTAATATTATTTTTCAGTGTTTTTCAGCTCAATGTTGTGTGTTATATATTTCATACATGTTATATAATGTATATTTATTTTTTAATGATAATATAAACTATGTTGTTGGGTTTTTACATAATCTCATCGATATAAAGATTTATTCCTCATATCTATGTTTTTATTATAAATTGGATATAGAAAATGAATAATTTAACAAATAGATTTTTTCAAATACATTAAATTATATGTTATAATCAAGAATCTTATTATGAATGTATCTCTATAAGGCTGATACTGCAAAAATGACTTCCGGAAATCGAAACATGGCGGTGGGGTGTTTCTTTCACTATATTACAAGATATATTTTACATTTGTTTAATTTTGTTTTAACGAAGTTGATATACAATTGGTCTATAAAAATGATAAGATATAATTACTATAATAACCCATGATAATTCAATATATTTAATTAATAATTAATTTTATTTGGTCAATATTTTTTGATGCATGCAACACCTTGTTTAAATAAAAACAATATATTTAATTTTATCACAAATAATATAAAATAAAATTATAAAAAATTTAGAAATATTATTCTAAAAATACACTTCATTAATGAAACTATAATACCAAAATTTTCAAATGGTTAATTTTTTTTATTTTTATGAAATAGTTCATTTTCAGTTCAATTGTGAGAAATAATGAATTTTAATGGGAAATTACTTTTTCAACAAATAAATTAATGTTGTTAAATTATTTTTTTTTTGTTTTTAGAGTAAAACTACATAAATTTTATATACATTTATCCTATATATGACATTGGATTAATTTTCATTTTAGTTTCTATAAAATAACTTCGAAAACTTTTTAACATCTTAAATTAGAAAACAAATATTCTCATTAATTTTTCATTATTAATTATTTAAATTTTTTTATTTTAATAATATAATTTTGTAAAATATATTCCAAATTTGGAATCAATATAAATTATACTTTCTAAGAATATGAACATTAATTCTTTCAATAAAAATATAGTAAAAGTCGTAAAATAAAAAATTACCATTGGTAATGTAAAAATGATTTTATTGGCGGTTAAAAAATGATAATAATAAAAGTAACCTAATATGTTTTCTTAATTTAATTGAATTAGTCTATTTATATAGTTTTACTAATGTTCTTGAAATATGAAAATTATATTCCACATTCCAATGAATATGAACCATATATTATTTTATGTAATGAAAAAGGAAAAAAATTTATTTACGATCTATAAAACCGTATTATATGATGAAACCCGATTTGTTTTGTTACAAGTATCAATTTCAATGATAAATGAGTTATATGTATCATGAAAATTTATTTTAATTATTTATAGATGAACTAATTAATTTAACTTCTTATGAAATTCCATAAAAGTAAATATCTAGTTAACAATTAATAAAATAAACCAGACAACAAATATTAAAAGGGAAGTAAATGGAATGAATTATTATGTTACATTATTTTTTAGATGAATTTATAATTTAACACATTATCATCAAAATATATTAATATTCTATCATCATTTATTATTATTAAATGTAATATAGATGGATAATTTCCAAGTTGACATTAATATTATTTTACTATAAATTATATTTTATTAAATAATTTACAGTTTATAAAAAATAATATGATTACATAATATTATGAAATCAAAATATATGTCATGTATTTTATATTTAACAACCATTTTTTCTTCTATAATATATCTACAGATCAGTAAATAGTAAATAACCATTGTGAGCACAGTTAAGGTTAATGCAATGATCTTTCACGTCACATTCACTTGTGTTTAACATAATTCCAATGAAAAGGTATATTTATATTCTCCAAAAAATATATATTTATAATTTTTTTTAAAATTATCTAATAAGGATCATCTTATTTTTTTAATGTATAATGTATATAGTTTAAAAAGACTAGATACCAAAGTGAAATCCCAAAATGGTAAAAATAATGAATATTAGATATTAAGAATAAAAATGTATTACAACATGTGTTCCATTTCATTGTGAAGGTTTATATCAACCATATAATACCAATAAAAAATTAATTATCAATTTTGGTTCCACTTTTGGTAATATTTACCACCCAATACTGAATACGTTTGAGTATCTACAAGAATAGAACTAATCCTCTACAATAAATGGGATCTCACAACCCTCACATATTCACACAAGAACACAATATTAGATTTTACAATGCATGTGAAAATAAATTCACAACTTATCTAACCTCATTATAAAAGGCATAATTTTTTTAAATCCTTCATATGAATTATTTTGTGCAAACCTACCAAATATATATGATGAAGAGGTAATGTTCTTTGATGCGCATCTTCATTTCACCTCTTTCTCTACCCATAAATATTTTTCATTAAATATTGATATAAAATTAAAATTATAATTTAAAAAATGGGATATTTTTTATAATATTTAAATGAATTAAAATCATCTTCAATTGAATAATATAGTTTACAAAATCATCATTCTTTTATACGGAAAACTAAATCCTTATGAACCGATGTCGTTTGTATTTCCATATACACCTCTCATGGATAGATCTGATAATGGATCTAAAATATATATTTGATATAAATAACATATTTATACCTTCTTATACACTATATAATATTTATATTTATACTTTCTATTCTATAAGAGATGTGATGGAATTGGTCGTGTGTACGGAGGACTACTGCCTCAAAAAGCGACATGATTCATCTTTTATTGACACATTAAATAGATGGTGATAATGTTATATTTAATGATTTTATGTGATATCCTTGTAACAATTATTTTTTATTTATATACCTATAATCCTATAGTGATAATATTTTTTTTCTATTTCACACATTTAATGATAATAACATGATTTGTGTACGTGTGGACTACCAAATTCCAAAATTGATGTGACACTATTTTCATCCCCAAGCCCCATATATGATACATAAAGTTTTATAGTATGGTATATGTGATATTATAACAATTATATAATTTTTCAATATTACTTTATATCTTTCCATTAAGTTCACATAAAAATGTAAATCTTACTCATGCTTATGTACAACCAACCCTCATAATGATCGTAATGTCAGTCATCTTTCATAACAATCACTATTTATTGATCATGAAATTATAATTTTTATATAAATATGATTAATAATTCAGGATTAATATTATGGTCATGATAAAACTATATAATATTTTGAAGAAATGGTATAATAATAAAAATGAATTAATAATAAAACTAGGAGATTAACACTTGAAACAATGAAAATAATAAATGATTATTACTGAATGGGTGACGAGACGTTATTAAAGGATCATATATTATTTCATAAATACGAAAATGGTTATTTTTTTATGTTAAAAACATGAGTTAAAACACTATTCATGAGGTTATGGATAATTCACCAAAAAGGAAACAAGTTGTAAGGGATTTCAACTCTAATTATATTCCATTGATATTTATTATTAAATATTAAAAATTTCACTTTAATATTGTCTATATACAAACCTTTTGAAATTATGTATCATGAACACATATGTTTTTATATTTTCTTATGTTTGAATTTAAATTAGTTCATCTTTGGGGATTTGACTTCACAATTACTATGTTTTATTGTGAAATCTTATTTTCTTTTCATATTGTTAAAATTCTCATGATATAATCACATTCTTATAATAAAATATTCTTTTTATAATAAATTTTTCATAAAAATAAATATTATTTTATGTTGCATATGATTATTTCCTAAACCATATAAAAAATTCACATAGTGTTTTTTATATTGAAAGATACTTGATTGAATTAGGAAGGAGTGGAAATTCTATATCCATAACTCAATAAGGATATTTTATAGTGAAAAAATTTATGAATTAAATATATTATTATGTATATGAAATATTATTTGGAAATGTTGTACTTTTATTGGGGACATGTTAATTCAATCATTCAATGCATCAGTAATCTCATGTGTAGAATTACTTTTCCATATTTAATTTTTTTAATCTGATTTCTTTAAATTGATCTACTGAAAATTATTGATGATAATGGTTTCATATACCTAGGAAACATGAAGTGTGATTATTGATAATTTATATCATTAATAATTTAGATATTATTACCCATTATATTTTTTCTATGATGTTATTTGAGGATGAAATTCATTATAATCATAAGAATTAAATGGGAGGTGTTTTTGGTTATTTACCTTTTCAGATTTTTTATACTTATTAATCCATGATATCCTCCACAGTACATAGCCATTATGTTGATTTTTAACTCATCCTTATTTAGTTTCTCTACTTTTTTTGTTCATATTAATCATATGAATTAATTTTAGGGTACTGGGTGTTAGATTTTGATAGGTTTTATATTGTATCCCAAATGTAAATGTGTAAAATGTATGTATATGGTAATAAAAAAAATAAAATGATCATGAAATTGGGATTAAAATAATTTTATCAACACAAATGTAATAAATTAAGGCACCAAATCAGTTTTATTGGTGTTGGCTTCAATACAATTGATATTATAGGTACTTCTTTTCATATTTTTAGATATAATATTTTGCAAAAAAATAGATTACGGATCATAAACATATGATTTACATTGATGATATCTATACAATAACACCCTATTGTTTTGGTAAGGTATATGTTATTTTTTCTACTTTAAATACATCCTTATCTATATAAAATATGGGGACATAATTTTGGCATAGATATACCTAGGGGTAATAATTCTGAAAAAGGCATGTCATGCATGGATTGAGCTTTACCTGGAACATGACAAAATGAATTATTATCTACCATGTTTAACACTATTAATTGATATAAATTGTATAATTAACATTTTCATTTCACATAATTATTATTTATTTTAAATTATGATTCTCAAAATACCCCAATATCATGATTATGATATTATCAACACAAAACAAAATCGATTTTTCTCAAATATTTCACTTTTTTATAGATTATACATTATTTTCCAAAATAATATAATCAAATATAATTTACATGATCATTTATAATTTTACATATTATATTTAATGGGAATGTCACCCATGCACATGATCCAATGTGTAATAAAGATCATATCATTTATATGATTACGTAAATATTTTTAATTCATAATGTATATGAAAAATTCTCCCATATGCGCACATAGTATCTTGTGAAAAGAAAATATAGAAGTAATTATATGTGTAATAAGTATTATAATAGAATAAAGAGACAATTACAATAGAAAATAAAAAATATATAAAAATGAATGGAGGGAATAAATTGGATTACCACATGTGATATTTGTGGAAAAACACATTTGGTACTTTCTTGAACGAAATCGGAGTATTATAAAAGTGTGGAGAGAAATACCACTATACATGTTAATTTAAGGGTATGAAAAATGTTTCCAATGTTAAATTATTAAATTTTATGGAGATAGAAATCAATACAAATAAAATACTCATGCATCAAATGAATATAACTCCAGAGAAGCTAATGTATAATTGTAAAAATTATGTTATTACCAAAGAATACTAGGAATGACTAATTTTCATGTGTTTTTTTCATGAATTATTTCATTTTAGTATTATTTCAGTGATATCCTCGTAATAAGAACACTAAAATATACTAGTATTGTAATGTATAAATTTTCATTAAGGATTTGGAATCATATGTTGAATGATAATGATAACCCAAAAAAACAATTTCATTTAATGCTGAAATTACATGATAACACCTGATTTAGGACCATTATATGTTTCTAATTTAGAGATAACGATGTTGGGATAAATAAATATTTGATATGGAAATGTTAAACGGTATATTACTAACAAATTTTGAACTGATTAATAGTTTTTTAACAAACTGTATTTTTTATAATTTATGTAGTTTACATAATTTTTTGAAGGAATATAATATATCTAATATTTTGTTTTTATTTTGAGTGATAAGGATTAAGTCACTTTTTTAAGAAGGTTTTATAGTAATTCATGTTGTTAAAATGTTTCCAGATATTTCATGATGAATGTATTAAAATGTTTGGAATGTGACGAATGAGAACATTGTCTTGTTGTTGTGGTATTAATGGTATTCTCATTTTGGAAATATAGTGACCTTCATTATAATGTTCTGGAACATGATATTTTTAGAGGGAAATAAAGTTTAACTTCTATGAAATGGTTTAAATTTGACATTGTATCTTGGATTATAGGTAAATTTATTACTACAATACATGATAATTTATGCATATTGGGTAACAAGGTCTATAAAAATCTAGTTTCTAATAATTGTTTGAGATTGAAGTAATTAAATTTTACTCTATTAAATGTATTATGATCCATTAAAATAAAATTTTAGTTCTCCATGAATAAAAAATTATTTTTTCGATATGCATTTTTTAGAGTAACAGATGTATTGTAAATTGATCAATGAACAAAAAAATGATTAATTTATTTATATAAAATAGAAACATATCAATAAAATATATTTCCTTATATTATTATATTGTGAAAAAAATCATAACATTTAGGGAAAATGATCTTCAATTAAAATGAAAACATGTTTCCAAAATTTATAGTGATACCAATTTCATTATACACACTTATTTGACATTTTATTTTATGGTCATTATAATTCTCTGGATTGCATCATTTTTTTGTTGAAATGTACATCATTACTATCAATTTGTATTTTTGTATTAGTTTTCATTTTTATTTCTATGGTCAAATTTCCCACCTATGTTCTCATTTTCAGAAACAAAGGCATGTGATTACACTAGATGACATTTTTCCATCACTTTCTATCTGATTGGGAGTATATATTTTTTAAACCTTTTACAATGGTAATTTTTCAATAATGTTATTTTTAAATATAAAACCATTGATTACTGAGAGAATTTTTAAATTGTGAAACCATAATTTTTTTAATGTGTTATGAATGAAACTATTCTATACTTTATATATATATATATTACTTTAAAAATTAATTTAGACAGGAAAGTGTAGCCAGAGGTAGAGCCCCTGGCCATTTATTAAAATAAAGGAAAAGACAGTAACAATCAAAACAGTCCCAACAAAGTCACATCAAATCCTCAAAATCACACCCCTTACCGTCACCATGATAGACAGACTCTTCCTCTGTCGCTATTTCCCTCACTGAACTCTCATAATGCTTCAGCACTTTGGCTTACTTCCTCCTCAGATTTAGCTTCTCCAGCTCAAGAAACTCATTAGGAGACTGCATACTTCTGACAGCAGATCTGGTCGGCATCAGCTTCGGAAAGTGATAGAAGTCCTTCCTCATCCTCCCGCGAGGAGGGGCAATCACCTTGTCTTCGGCCACTGGCAACACCTTGTTCCACACTTGAGCAATCTCACTGTAAGACAACCGTACCGTGCTCTCAAAATTCTCCTTGTCACTGTCATCGAGGTGCCCCCACTTCCCATGGTACTGCACCTCTGGGTATCTCACAAGCTGGTTCTGATGAAGCTGATTGTTCGTGTCAACAATGGCCAAGCATTGAGGCTGCTCCACCAATGTATATTCAGCATCAAAAGCACCAGACTCCTGTCCCACATTCTACAAATCAACACTGTCACCTAAGGGTGGCATCTCATCCCCAATTAACCTGCTCAATTCTTGGAACCGATTCTCCATAGTTACAGTGTCCAGCACACCCTTATCAGCAGTATTATGGCCACTGAAATTTCCACCATGCCCCAAAAATCTTCTATCTTTGCGACCAGCAGATTTCCATTTCTTCCCAGATGAGGCAGACCCATGCCCTTTATCCGATTCTGCCATAGCATCAGGCCCCCGCATACTCATAGACAAATCCTCACTACAACTTCCCTGGAAATGATTCACCACACCGGTATCTGGCTTGTTGAGAAGGACCTATCCTGGCCTCTCCGACACAACAGAGACCACAATATCCTTCTAGCTCTTTCCCGCGGCTGCAGTTTCACCTGAAGCCAAATCACGAACATCAGGAGCAGTCTGTGAAGCAGGACCCGAGGCACCATCCCCCCTACACAAGTCACGCCTCAGTTTTTTCATCACATGAGAAACCAAGGGGTTCACAGGAGCCCCTGACGAATTCATCCTAACTGAATCACCCCGGGACTCCATAACAGGTGCAATACCAGATCCAATTCCAACATCAATAGCGGGTGTCCTCTCCCTCTCAGGGGCCTTACCAATGCCCTGCCCCATAGCTGCAGGCCTCTTAAGCATGCCCCCAATCCCACACCTGGAATCCGAATGCCCCAAACTGCTACAAGATGTGCACAAGTCAGTCCAGGTCTCATAAACCACAGCCTGCTTCCACCTAAACTCCTCACCCACCGAAATCCAGACCCATTCCACCGGCAGTTTCACAACATTCACTTCAACACATAGCCGGGGATTTATGGGATGACTCACAGAAGAGGTGCGAGCATCAGTACACAAAAAGCGTCCTAGCATATTCCCAATCATACGTATAACCGCAGTATTTTGAAAAGGTAAAGGCAGATGTAGAAGGCTTACCCAAATCTCGGTGGTGGATGGACTGCGGTTTATGCGGAGATCAAATTTCCACTGAAGGAGGAAGAATCTGCAATTGTTGCATCGTCTGGGAGCACTGGACCATGCGCATACCAAGTCTTCCTCAGAGGCGCAGCGAATCATGAATTGACGACTATCCAAAAGGCCAATGATCGCACGATCATTCAGATCCCATTTTCCAAACACAAATCTGTCGAACTCATCAACAGATGGTCTTCGATGGATGAAACGAGCCACCAGAGTTAGGCCAAGGTGACTCGATGCCTCATACTCTCATCACGTCTACATAATTATTTTTAAATAAAATTTTATAACATATATTATATTAATTTGAAAAATTAGAACCAATATTTGGTATTATAAAAAATTATAATACATAATATGTTAAACTGTTTTTTTCAAAATGAATAGTAATTTCAGTAAAAAATATATTAACATAGTTAGGGTAAATTAATTTTAAAGTAGGGTTTAATAAGAATGAAAAAATTGAAAGTGAACTGAAATTTCATCTTAATTTTATTTAATGAATTTATTTTGATCATGGACATAAAATTCTAAAAACATATTTAAATTATATAATATTAACTTTTGAATATTACCAATATAATAAATTAATTAAATAAAATATAAAAATTACACTTTTTCATTTATTAATATCTATAATATCTTGAAATATGGACATAAAAACCATATGTTTGGTTAAACATATAATTTTTAAATATAAATGAGTTTTTTATCCTAATATTTTTTTTTACTTTTTTATAACATAAAAAATTTAAATTAATTTGGAATTAAAAAACAATAATTTTATAGTTAATAATTAAATAAAATAAAGGATAATAAAAACATTTAAATTTTGGTAAATTGAATGATTTATTGTGTTAAATAATTTTTTTAGAAAAATATATATCTTGATTTAGATGTTTGAAAATAATAGATTCGAATTCCATCATTATGGGTATATTTTTAAATTTAATTTAAATTAATAGTTTCAATGTTGAAATTATAATGTCTCAGATATTCCATGTATAATTTTTATTTATATGGAATTATTTTGTGACAGATAGTTTCTAGGGCTCATGATTTCGAGGCCCGGAGATCCCGAAATGGAATTTTGAAGTTTGGTAATGTATGTTCAGTAATCATGCGAGAAGGTTTTCATAACTTTTGAACTATTTCCCAGATCAAAATTCTGAGGATGTCGTTGAACAAGGAATGTCATGATTTTCATAGAATACACTTAACTTCATTCTTCAAGTGCTGAACGGAAAATATTATTTTCAGACATTTTGGAAAATAATCGAATAACATTTAAAAATTTATTTTATAGTCATTCTCATATTTTGAGTGGCGAACGGCGAAACTGTGATGCGGTAACGAAGTAGAAATGAGGCATATTGATGAGACTAATTATTTCCCCATATCACACAATGCACGAAGAAATAAAGGAAACATAACAGTGATGATGTATCATTAATGAAATGGCATAAAGACGTGACGTCGTTGCATAACTGAAATTTTGCGACCTATTGCCTTTTTATTGTTTGGTATTGGAGATGAGGAAGGATTAATTGGTGGGAATCCTCTGATACACCTCCATCATTTATTTCTCTCCAACGAATAAAAAATTCTAGTGAACTCCAACATCTTGGATGCCTCTCGAAGATCAAATCTTGGAAATGATTTTGATGCCTTAAATTCTCGTGGATGAACTCTATGGCATCAAATGTCAAAGATGTAGGATTATGATTGTTATTTCAATTTTCTTATCCATTATTATCTTTCATGAAATGGAAATCAGAGATCCTCCAAAAAATTGGTAGATCCATGGTTTGTGTGTTTATTAATGAGGGTGAATTTTCTTGGTGATTTATTATTTGGGATTAAGTTTAACACATGATATGATTGAACAAACATCACTAAGCCTTCCCCTTATTTAAAACCTCTAATGCGGTGGGTGTGGGATGACACGGAAAAAGGCCTAGACCCCTCCGCATGTTTTCTCTTGTGAACGGATTGGCTGAGTCAACAACTAGGTAGAAATGAGTCCTTCACGGTGAAGAAGGTTACCCGATAGGAATGTAGGTGTAGAATGTGTGAAGAATAGACCACCAGAGCATGTCTGATAGTCAGTTAAACACCCTACTAATGCATCGGTGGTGAATGGTGTGTGTGGTGGAGGCAGCTCACCCGTCGGCATGATTTGACACCAGGAAGGCACCGTGTGAATGGTGGTGGTATGTATCCTCGGAAACCGACTGGCTGGACGAAGTCACGGTCCATCAACTAATGCTGGAGGTGGAGCCCCCATGATGTCCTGTGGGCCAAAGAGTATATGGATGAGGCTGGTTTTCGTGTCCCGTCCGGGCGGCACACCAGTGGGCTGGTCTGTTGCCTGATAGGCTGGATCGACACTAGGTAGCCAGATACACACCGACGAGCCAGATCCCCACCAAGCGGGCCAGACCCACCCCAGAAGGCTGGACCATCGACCGTTGGGCTGGGCCAGACTAGACTGAATCACTAGGAGACCCTATAGACTTGCATATCTGAGTGGTCGAGTAGATGAACATACCTTAGTGGCCTAGTAGACAAGGAGACCTTAGTGGCCTAGCAGTCCTCAATGACGAGCGGTCCTCATTGGCCCAACCGTCCATAGTGAATCATTAGAGATAAATCCCTCAGCAGTACAATATGTTCAACGTCATGACTAATAGTCATTCCTTATATACATTAAGTTATAACTCTGTGAGATTTCCACTAATTCATGTGTAACATTCTTTGTGATCTTTCATTTTTGGTTTTGGTTCCCTACTCAGTATTGTGTCACTAACCCCTTCATCGGCTCCGCTCACATATATCATGCCTTGTGTGGATGATCTATGTTTTGGCAGAGACTGTGGAAGTCTAGGATAGGCGGTTCCCATTGAGGATACACATGTGAGGCATACACCTATAACTTTAGGGAGCTACTCTTGACCTACTATTTAGGTAGGGTTTTATACGGACGGTTTTTAGAGACTTTTTATCCCCTTGTTTACAACTTCCCTTTTGGTGGGTTTGTATTTTGACCCCATTTACTTCCAGCATTGTAAAGTTTACTCTTGTTGGTGGTCTTAGTTGCATGCATTTTTTCCTTTTTCATCATTATTGGTTGGGGATGTGTGTGTGAGTGTGTATAGGTACTCCAAAAATTCATCCCACTTGCAAGATCATTCATTTTTTGATATTCTCCTACCCCTGGCCGTTGGGAGGTTGGCTTGGGGTAGTCACGGAATGGGCCCCATGGGAAGGGTCATAAAAAATTTATATCAATGATGTTTGGTTCTACCTAAATGAATGTTAGTCTATGTGTTTGTTTTAGGGAAATAGTGTTAAATTTTTCGAGTACGACTTTTAGGCTCGTGGAGTAATGTGTTGGTCCGGTTACTGATGTATCCATACACCATGACCCTGAATCCTTCATTTTGACTCTGATCATGAAAAAACTGATTGCATGAAACATATAGAAATTGGGGATGTTCTCTTGTTCTACTTGAGATAGCGTCAGATCACCAGGTATAATCTATTGACTATGGTTCATATGGATTTGTTTCAAGATACCAAAAAATATACAAGTAGCCATGATTCAAGTGTATAGCCACAAGGATGGTACACCTAGATATGGGGCTTTAGTACAAGGACCAGTACTAGAGATGACCCCATCGTAATTTGAACTCGTATTTCCACCACTATTTGATAAGTTGTTGTTATCAGCGGTATGAGTAGAAGAAACATGCATGCAAAGTGACTTACATGAGTTCCAGAGGTAGATACCTCCAATATTCAAGTTTGATATTAACACCCATGTGGCCGAGGATTGGATCGACGTAGTTATGTGAGTCTTCCATCTGGTGAGGACGACTCTTGACCAGATGGTTTTCTTAGTTGTGAGCCTTCTTCATTGATCGACGGGGTGGTGGTGGAGCTTTATTATCATGATGCACGATGAGGTGACCCTCACATAGAGATACATTGAGAGCCTCTTTAGGGAATAATTGTTTCCAGTGACAATGTGCTCAGTACGCATACAAGAGTTACAGAACCTACAGTAGGGACTACTCTAGGAGATCAAGGAATCCATGGTATCTATTAGAATCCATACTCAGGTTGGGGTTCTTGAACGATATATACTTATAGATATCCTCCTTTTAGATTATCCACTAGTAGTTGGAGATACCAGTAAACATTTGTTGGTAGATACTTTAGTCACGGGTAGTAGGTAGTAGAAACAGGAACCCAAAATGATCAGGAATTTTTGGGGCCACCCCCAGGACATAGGATCATCGGTTTAAGCCTACTAGGATAGAGGGAGTCATAAAAGTAATACGTTGTGATACAAATATAGTGGGAAGGGAAAAAAGGATCATAAATTCCCAACACACCATGAAAATGACCACTAGATAGTCAAAGGACCACCGATGAAGAGGGAGAAGTTCAATAAGGGTGGTCTGTAGGGTGGTAGATGTGGTAGGTGACAGGAAGAGCAGCAGGTAATGGGTGGAGGATTGAGGTTTCTCCCTGAACAACCAATAGGTGGTCCACCATGGAATTAGGGAGCTTGTGGAAATGGGTGAGGCCAAATTCTGGAGATAGAGGAAAATGACTACAGAACCCCAAAGATGATTAGAGGTATGATTTTTGTCTTATACTCCTTAGTTGTAGATCTTATAGACATAGTATCTAGCAACTATTTCCTTTCTATATTCCATGTTCAAAGCTTAGAGATTTTAGTGTATCCATTGGAATTATCCTTAAGGTTAGAGACTCTTATGAGAGGGAATTATATTATTACACACCGGTGCTGGCATTGTGAGTTTACTCTTGTGGTGAGATGTTCAGCTGGGATCTCCTTGTAGTGGTGTCAAGCTTCTATGATGAAATCATGGTTATGGACCGGTTATCCATAGTTCATGCTTAGATCAACTGTATTAGGCACCATGTTTCATATGTCCACTGATATGGGACCATTTTTACCTTTATAAGTGAGAAGGTATCACTTTATAACAAGAAAAACATTCCCATAGAAGGCTATAGATGATCACTCACAAGATGGCTATCATCTCCCTTGGTGGGGTGGATGAGAATATTCCTCCCATTCTTGTAGGGGTGGATGGGTATAAAGACAACATTCTTGAGGATATTTATGGATTACCCCGTCACATGGAGGTTGACTTCTCCATTGATTCGTACCTTAGGTGTACAATGATATCCACACTAGAATATTTGATGGCTCCTGTGGAGCATCGTGAGTTGAGGGTACAACTTGAGGATCTACATAGGATGGGCTCTGTGAGGCACAATATTTCACTATGGGAATCCCCAGTTTCGTTTTCTAAGAAGGAATATGAATGTTTGAGGTCAGGTGTGGACTTTTAGTGCATGAATAATATGGCCATTAAGAACATGTATCCACTTCCATGGATTGATGCCCACTATGATAAGATGATGGGAGCGAGATGGTTTTAATAGATAGTTCATCTTTCACTCTATCATCATATTCATGTATGAGATAAGTATCTACCAATTAAATACATTAGTTGTTGGCATTGGAAATATGATTCTTGGTGATTCCTTTCTGAATTACCAATTCCACAGCAGTGTTCATGGGACTCCGGAAGAGGATCTTACAGCCCTACCTTGAAAGGTTCATCATGGTCTTCCTTGATGAAATCATGGTATATTCAGTGTTAGAGGAGGAGAATGAAACACACCTACAGATAGACTGGGATACAATCCGGGGGAAATATATTTATATGAATCACTCGATGTGCATGTTCTGCATTGGAGAGGTCCACTTTCTAGGACACATCATTTAAGAGGCAGAATATGTAATTTATCTGCAACGATAGAGGTGGTGCTTTGTTTGGAGCCATATAGGCTCATGAATGAGCTAAGAAGTTTCTTATGTTTGGTTATATATTACATGAGGTTCATTATTAACTCTTATAGGGTAGTATCACCCTTATTATATTTTACATGGAAGGTAAATCTCTTCATGTGGACAGAGAAGAGAAAATAGAGTTATCAGAAGCTGAGGTAGAGACTGACGAGTGCCCCCATATTGAGACTAACAGAAGAGGGCATTGGGTATGTAGTATTCTGCTATGCATCAAGGAAAATAATTGGTTTTTTCCTGATTCTAGGAAAAACAGTGGTCACCTATGGTTCATGATAGTTGAAGAATTATGGTAATTTTTACAATACCCATGATTTGGAGATAGAACCAGTGGTTTTTTTCTATGAAGATGTGGTTTCACTACTTGATGGGAGAGTGGTTTTCCATTTACAACAACCAAAAAATGCATAGGTATATTTTTTTACATAATGACCTGAACTAGAGGAAGTTACAGTGGATAGATTTCATCAAGGAATATGACTTCAAGATAGTCTTTACGCATCTGGATGGAAACGTGGCGGCAGACGCACTCAATAGGTGTTCTAGTTTTCAGTTGCTGAGTTAAATGTCAGAGAAGTTAGCCATGATAATGATTTACTTCATTGATGGTGATGGTGGAGCTTATCCTAAGTAGATAGCTATCATTCTCCCCCTATTACAGAGAGTTAGGGTTTCCTAACTTGTAGATATGGACTGTGAGGCCCGACATGATCAATTATCCTTTAGAAAAACCCTCGATTTTTATTTCATCAGTGGGGAGCACATCATCATTTTTAGAGGGCCTTCAATTCCACAATTTTTGTCATGTGAAGAGTTTTTAGGGTGTTCCACACCTCCCCTTTGTAGGTACATACAAGAGTGACAAAGATGTATCAAGATCACTGACATCAGTTGTAACACCCCAGGTAAATAAAGAATATGAAATTTTCATATTTATCCATATTTGTGAATAAAATATTAATATGACTTTAAAGGGGACGCTATGCTCGATGGTGTACCCAACACGCAACAACGAGTTTCTTGGGAATCTTACATTGCACTCTAATAATAAAATAATATTATTTTAAATGGTAGTTAACATGTAGCCGTTGTATTGGCAGGAATGGATAGAAATAAATAAAATATGATTATATATGTTTTTAAATGTTTTTACATTTATCCAATAAAAGATAATTTCTTAAAATACGGAAAGAATTCAATTTTAGGCTTTTATACCCTAATTTTCACTAAAGGTTCACTTATCACCTTTTGATGGCGAACTGTCATTAAATATAGTTTTGATCACTATTATACATTATTTTGGACCAAATAAAACTCTTCTTTAGAATTGGGACATCAAAATTTACTTTGTGTAAATTTTTGGTATCTTTCCGATAAAGTTCATTTTTTTTAATGAATAGTGTAAAATGTTGTATTTTAATTCAAACCCACTTTTTAATCTAATTTATTTATATGATTAGATTATCATTTGAATTGGTTTTAAAGTGAAATTAGAAAATATTTTTACCATTAAATCCAATAGTGGTCGTTGGAATTAATTTCACTTTGAAATCGGACTTAAACTAGTGT
The DNA here is from genome assembly GCA_963277665.1 of Viscum album. Taxonomy (NCBI): domain Eukaryota; kingdom Viridiplantae; phylum Streptophyta; class Magnoliopsida; order Santalales; family Viscaceae; genus Viscum; species Viscum album. The sequence continues at coordinate 711,618,749 of OY728140.1, forward strand.
CAATCTTTTGATACCTATTGTTTCATAAAAACAGGCTATTTGTCATGATAGTGGGAATTAATTATTAAATTAATTAATGTGACTTATATGTTTTGAATTTTGTAAAACGGACTTCATTTTTGAATTCAGAATATCAAATATAGCTTAGGGTGATGTTTTGGTAATTTTCTGAAAAACTCCAATTTTTGATGAATAGTGAAACCACAAAGTGGTAATCAAGCAAACTGATTTTTCAGTTAAATGAAAGTTTACCACTAATGTGTATTGAATTTTGAAAATCCGACATACATGGTTGTCATTAATAAGTAAAATGTGGTTCAATGAGATTAAAATAATTTTTTGGTGAATAGTAACTTATTATGTTTTTAATCGCGATTAGTGGTAATTAGTGTAGTTTAAGGTAAAAATATTGCTTTAATGAAATAAGATGAGCTTGACACATGTCCTACCCTCATTTGTTGTGTCATGGCCGACCAAGACAAGCCATGGGTCAACTTGGGGACCCCATGGATCCACTTTGGTTGGGAAATGACATAAATTACTTTTTATTTAATGTAAAAGTAAAAATGACACAAACATAATATGTTTTACGAATACAATTTTTAAGTGGGGTTATACAAGTCATATTTTTGATTATAAATAGTCATTAGAAATATAAAAAGATTTCCTACATCATAGTATTTTTTTTTATAATTTTTAGACATTAAATAAACTAAATTATTTATGACATAATAATGATGCAGCGATGACATCATTATTTGACGATTTAAATAAAATAGAAAGATAATGTAAAATCTATGAGCTAAACATGTCCAAAACTTATTGGATGGGTGGATTTCGAACCCTTATAACCTTATCCACGAATAATACCAATGTGGGACCTTTTACAACCGAAACACATTTTCAAATAAAGTAATATTTCTTACATTCCAAAAGTGCCTCTCCTCTCCTCTTATAAAAGGCCCCCACCTCTACCTCATTTCACACACTCCTCAAGCCTTTGGCTCGGCCAACCCCTACCCATTTACTCTCTCCACATCCCCCTCCTCATCCTAGAGGATTCCTTTTGGGAATAATCCTTTCAAAGGATGCCTTTAGACTCAAATCAAAAGGAGTTACACTTTTAAAGGTAATTCATTCCCTCATGTTCATTTGTTTTATTTTGCTTCTCCAACCCCCTAAACTCTTTTTATTTACTTCTTTTGTAACAAAAAAAGTATCTTCAATATACTAGGATTTTTTTATAAGATTTATTCGAGCTAAACTCTCACACAACTACATCAAATGGTCAAAGCACATACGGTTTCCGTGGATGGCGAAATTCTGCCTCCCGAAACGATGATTGTTCAATACTCATTTAACACCTTCAAAGGTGGCCATTATGATGTCACTATTTTTATATATGATATATAATATGTTTACGTTTTACTTATGCTTCTGTATTTTTCATTTTTTTCTTACCTTTATGGCTTCCATTATGGGTATACGCGATATCTTCATTTTAGGAAGTGCGGACTACCGCCCCCTCAAAGTGATGTGATTTGTTAATGCCATACGTGGGACGTATAAAGGATGGATTTAATGTTATTATATATGATGTTATACTGGAATTATTATATACTTATATATCATTATTATTTCTTTCCATTAATTTATGAGATAGAAATGAAAGTAGCGTTCATGCGTACGTACGGCTTACCGTCTTCATGAACGGTGCATTTCATTTCTTATCCCCAAATGTAATGTACTATTATAAGTACATGTATATAATAGATATATATGATGAATGATACATATAAATGATGAATATAATTCTGTAATTAAAATATACGTACCTCTTATTTAGTTTTAATTCCATTAATATGACAATGAAATGAAAGTAGCGTTCATGCGTACGTACGGCCTACCGTCTCCATGAACGGTGCATTTCATTTCTTACCTCTAAATGATTATGTAATATTATAAATACATCTATATTCTGGATATATATGATATGTATGATATCCAAATCAGGAATGTCATTCGGGATATAAAGAACCTTTGACCACATGAACAACATGTAATTGTAAGAAGTCCACTTTCGACTTAAGAACCAAATACCGACAAAATGAACATTATTAACTTAAATGATTACATGATGTTTATAACATGGTGTAAAAGTAATAATGAAATTGAAAAAGGTTATTAAGCAAGTAGAGATTAACTCAAGTTTATTATTCAGGACGTTAAAGAACGATCGAGTCAAGTCGGACCCGAGGTAAGGGATCCTACTCCTCTCTTTCTTTTTAAGTACACACTTTTATGTCATTCCTTTTAAAGCTCATCTTTCTTGTTATTGGGATGATCTTTTATATTAAAATTACTATAATTTTTATGTTCATGTGATGAGAGACCCTATTCTCTCTCATCAATCCATTTTGGATGTTTTGAGTGGCGCCGTTAGGCTGCCGAACTTTCGTAAGAGATCTAACCTCTCTCTTTCTTTTTAAGTACTCTCCTTTATGTCACTTCTTTTAAGCTCCTCTTTGTAATGTTGGGGGATGTTATTTTATATTCCTCTTTCTGTACATTTTATTTTAATGTGATGAGATACCCTATTTTATCTCATCAATCCATATTCGAAAGTTTTATGTGGCGCCGTTAGGCTGCCGTGTTTTCGTAAGGGATTTTTCATCTCACTTTTATTCCCGTGAGATTTATGCTACATTTGCCACAAATTCCATTGAGTGGTGTATGTACTGCCCATTATTCTACTCTTTGTGTAATATACTTTCGTTTATGAGTATTTACATCAATGATCTATTGTCCTTCTTTCATGGGGTGTCTGTTTTGAAAGATACCCAAGTCGGTAAGGGAACCTTTCACCCTCCTCTTTTTTTAAAAGACTTCTTTTGTTGGGTCTTTTAATTTACATATTGTTCTGCTGGGATATGTTCTCATATATCCTTATTGATGTAAATTTTATTTCCAAGTGATGAGATACACTTTTTATCTCTCATAAACTCATTTTGATGTGATGCCGTTAGGCTGTCAAGGGAACGTTTTAACCCAATTTTGATTTCTTTGGGTTAAACATGTAGTCATTGAATATGTCATCCATTGAATATGTGTGAATGACCTTTTATTTTTTTACACTTAATATCCACATATATTGGGTGTATTTATATTTTTCACACATATTTTTGAGATTGATTTGTCCTTAATTTAAGGATACCTTCTTTATAAGGGATTTCATCACATTTGACATTTCTATTGAGAGTTCATTGTTGTTATGCACCAATTGACTCTTATATGGTGTATATATTGTCCTTTGGAGTATTATATCATGAATCCATTTATTCTCATGATATTATAAAGTTCTGACTAAATGTTATTCCTCAATTATTGTATTCAAGTGTCTCTAATTTTGGTAAAACCCCTTTAACCAAAATATCGCTTTAAATGTTTTAAATATTTATTCTTATTAATATCCATGTTTCAAAATGGTTTTAAGGATTTGTTTATATGGATATTAATGGTTTAAAATTTTAAAAGCTTCAAGGTGGTATGGGACACTTGGATTCAAAAATCTCTTTATTAAATGTTTTAAATGGTTTTGTAAATGGTTTCTTTTTGAATGGATTCATTATTTCAATATACTAATATGTTATATTGTAATTGAAATGTGGAAATGTTATGTTTCCTTTATGCATGTTTTATGTGATACATTTATGTTATGGTTCTTGGGAATTGTTATGAAAACGGGTGGTTCCGTGATAAACTAAGGGCGGGTGAGCCCGATATAGCTCTCCAATGCATTGGGTAACGCGAAGGAGTGAAACGTTAATGTTTCTCCGAAGAGGTTTTAGGGAATATATTGTGATGGGTATTCCAAACGTAACCAAGAGGGTTAATCCCTATGTAAGAATGTTATGAATGCCTCAAGTTACCTTTATGTCATATTATTTCTATGATTTTATGAGGTATGTTAAAGTGCCTATGTTTTATGGGTAAAGTATGATTTCATTCTTATGTATACATGTACTCATGATTCCTTTCCATATTTTTATATCCCTTACTGAGCTTTTTATGCTCATCCCAAGTTTTCGAAATGTTTTTCACAGGTCAAGGGAAGGGTACATGATGTGATGACAGTGTCAAGGATGTTTCAAGAAAGAATCCATGTTTTAATTTAAATATCTTTTCGTTGATGGGAAGAATGAATACTGTCTTTTATGTAACCACTTTGTTTAAATGTGGAATGTAATGAAAGTTTCATGATCTAATTCTCTAAAACTCTAAACCTGAAAAGATCCTCAATGTGTAATCTTGTAATAACTCAAGATTAAGTAAGGTTTAAGGCTGGGGCCTTATATCAGTTCTGGTGGGAAGTAATAAAAAATTTTGTTGTACAGTTTGTTTCACGGTCCCTCACCGGTCAAGTAGCGAAGGAAGAGCATCAGGTTCCTGTAGTCTAGAATCATCCACATAGGGTACAAAAGTCAAAGTGGGATGGCATCTATATGGACTTCATACCCATTTTACCCTAGACATCCACAGGGCATGATTTCATCTTGGTGATTTTTGACCGACACTCCATATCGGCCCAAATCATAACCATCCAAGAGCACGTTTCAGTAGAGAGAATGTGATGCCTTTACATGATAGAGATAGTTCAAATCCACAGAGTCACATCAACGATAGTCTTGGATCGAGAAACACGCTTTACATCCCCGTTGGTTATGATATTTCTAAAGGGATTTGGGACTCAGCTATGCTTGAGATCATCTTTCCACTCACTCACAAAAATCCAGAAAGAGAAGACTATAAATGTAATAGAAGTCATGTTTTATTCTTACGTCATGGACTTCAGTTAGAGTTGGTAGAATCATGTACCTCTAGTGGAATTTAAGTACCAAAACATATAACACTCTAGCATTGATTTGGCACTATTGGAGTAACTATATAAGTGACCTTGAAGATCAAAATTATGTTGTATAGTCCCATTGGAGTCATTAATCATGGGTCTGGAGTTGGTACGGGCTACCACTGAGAAGGTTTATGTCATCTAGGATTTGATGAGGAATGCACAGAAGAGGAAGAAATCTTACACTGGTATGGGGTAGAGGGCCTTAGAGTTTGATCTGGGGGACCGTGTGATTATTCATGTCTGTCCTTTATGGGGATTATAAAGATATAGTTTTCTTGGAATGTTTTCTTTGAGATTTATCGACCATTTTTCAGTTTTTAGCAGAGTTGGTGATGTGCCATACCACTGAGCTCCTCCCCCACAGATGCATTGGGTGTATAATGTTTTTCACATATTACATTTGAGGAGGTACATATATGATCCATAAAATGACATTGATATGAGAGAGTTATAAATTGACAATGTGTTGACATTTTTAGATTTCGCAATAGAGATTGAGGATCAAAAAGAGAAGTTCATTCATGGATAGTTGATTCCTATGGTGCATTTTTAGTGGAAATAATGGAACCTATATGATAGAACATGGGAGTGGGAGGTTGAAATATGTGCTCTCTACCCCCATTTGTTTCTTTATCCCTTGTTCTGGCTTAAGAGTACGTAGAGACTTGAGGTGGAGATATTGTATTGTCCTTGAAAATCCATGTAAAAAATTTAAACAAAAATATAGGATTATTTCAAGAAGGGGAACTCAGAAGACACTTGATTCCAATGCTCGGTGAGCCCAACATATGTGTTTAAAAAAATTTAATGCTTATTTAAAATAGACTGTGTAGGTGGCTTTGGAATAATCAAAATGGTTTCTAGTATTAGAATTTTTTGAGCATTATTGCATCGGGAATGAAATATTTACCAAAGGAATTACCTAACCTCAACAGGAATAGGTTGATGAACGAAGTTAATTTTCATATTTTTTTAAAAAAATAAAATAAAATTTTCTTAAGGAAAATTAAAATAATCTATTAGTTTTTTATTAGAATTTAAAATTTCATTGAAACATAATGTCTTTGAGAACTGATTGTAACATAAACGTTTTTTTGTAAAAAAAATGTGACACAATGCTACAACTTAGTGTAACAAAAAATTGGAAACATCTTTTCTCCATTTGAGGGGTTAACCAAATTATGGGATCATTAGTAGCATCCATTATTTCCATAAATCCTTGGATATTTGGTATTGGTGAGTGATTATTGTGGAATTTCATCCAAAGGAGGATCGAGGAATGATGAACGATAGTGCTGAAATATTCTCCAACGAACGGTCCAACCTCGAGGTAGGGGTTTGATTTTAACTAAATTTTGTTTTTCTCTATACATGGATTAGAGAAAAGAACACAAGTTCAACCCATGAAAATGTGACCCATGGAACGATCAAATATGAAATAGGGTTTTTAATCGTTGGGTTTAAATAGAAGTTATCCATGTTAGATTTTGAAATCTCTTCCAATGATGTTTTCAAATTCTTACATGGGGGGATCGGGATGACACGAACAAGAAAAGGATCCCTTTATTATGGGAGTTCATTTTTACTTCATGACTAGACCCTTGGATTGATGGAGGGAAAATTTTGATTATGTAGAAATAACTATGACGACTCGAAGTTCTTGAAGGCACTCGAAGATCAGAAAATGGACCACCATATCGAGTTTGGTGGCCCACATATGGAATCACTGGTGTGCTAGAATCATTTATGTGCCAACCGCGGCATGTGGAGATTACCATGTGTGGGTGGAAAAGCCTTCATGTGATTCTCCACAATGAAGGATGAGACCTTGGGTAACGACTGCGAACAGTTGATTAGTGTTGTGGTCCAGATGGACCATGGAGGTGGACCCCACAACATCACTCGGGGTGGAGGGAGATGTGATGGTCTCCATGTATTGAGGGGAGAAAGGCGGCCCATATATTGGGGGCCAGGGAGGAGAAGGTAGGATGCCATGTGTGGCCTAGTATGATGGGATGGTCCAGCCACATTGGGCCCATCAAAGTGGGACCCAGACAGGGTCATATCCAGGCAGAGTTGTACCTGGGTCGAATTAGCCCTAGGTCGAGTAAAACCCAGGTTAGGTTGGTGGAACCTAGGTAAAGTCAGTTTGTGTATGTCTGACCTGATCGATCCAGACATGGACCCAAAAGTCAATTGTTAGAAAAATGGGTAAGGCTTAAAAACTGTACATTCGATTGACAATCCATTTATAACTTATAGACCCTCGTGATGAATGAATCCCTTTGACATACTCCCTATGAATTTTTAGGGATGTTGGAATATAACTGATTTCTTGAAGAGTAGATTCTCCCCGAATTAACAATGCTGCGAGTGTGAATCATGTAGCTCGACGTGATTAGAAAGATGTGATGAGGGAAAATAATTGTCCCAACAGACCTAAGTGACGAGCGGACCTCAGTTACTGAGCAGACCTCAGTTATTTGAGGACATTAGTGTCCCAATAGAAGAGTAGAACAAAGTGGCCCATCTGATCTTGGTGATGAGTAGACCTTAGTGGACCATCAGTAGAGTGGATCTCCATGGCCTAGTAGACAAACAAACCTTAGAGTACCAACATACCTCAATGAGGAGTGGACCCTATTGGACAATCAGATGAGCAGACCTCAGTGGCCTAGCATACCTCATTGACGAATGCATCTTAGTGGCTGAACATTTGAGTGGACATCTGTGGCCAACCTGATTAGGGGACCTTAGTGGCCTAGCAGACCTCAGTGACAAGCGCACCTCAGTGGCCCAGAAGGCCACACTGAGTCATCAGAAATGATTCCCTCAACAATAGAAGTTGTTCAACATCACTACTGATAGTCTCTTTTTTTATACATTGGGTTATACCTATGTGTGTTTTCCACTACTCCATCTGTATATTTCTTTGTGGTATTTCCATTGTGGTTTGGGGTCTCTACTAAGATTTGTTTTACTCACACTCGTATGGGATCATCCCACATGTATGTTGTCTTCTGAAGATTACCACTGTTCTGATAGATACATTGGTGGTGCAGGACTAGGCGGTGTCCAATGAGGGTAGACATGAAAGGAGTAATCCTAAATATTCAGTAATATACTCTTCACCATATATTCTAGTAAGGTTTTCTATGAACAGGTTTCTAGAAACATTTCTACCTGCTAGTTTACTTCTTGACTTTTATTGGGTGAGTATTCTATACTCCATTACTTATAGCTTTTTACTGTTCACTCTTTATGGTGGCATTATTAGAATGCATGTTTTCACATTTCAGCATTATGTGATGGTTTTATGAGTATTCTTGTGTATAGGTAGTCATCAAATTCCTCCCACATTCAGGATAATTCCATCAGCGCTTGTCACTTGCCCCTGGAAAATGGGATGTGGGCTTGGGGTACCCGTGACATGGGCACTGATGGGCAGGTCTTGACAAGAATGATGCCTGATAGTTCCCTATTATGATATCTTCATACATATGAATAGTTGTTCAATGAAATATGTGAACACATGACCTTCAAACAATGGTCACATAGGAATCATGGCCATCACATCAGGAATGTGACCTACAACATTGGTTTTGTAAGATATGTAATGTGTTAATAGAGTGGTGTTTTAAAATACTCACTAAATACCTAGTATTTTAGGATCTCTAATAATAATAAATAATGTTTAATTCATATAAAAAATAATCAAAATATAATTAACCCATTTCCAATTTCAATATGCCAATTTCTATTTAAGAAAAACATGTTTTTAATCAATTCACTCCCTTACCTAGGATTGAACCAATTTGTTTTTATCAAAATAATGTAAGTATAATTTAAAAAATAAAAATAGTAAATCATTTTCATAAATCAATTTCTCATGTTTTAATTTCCTAGTATCCCATCAAATCCCACATGCACACAACATTTCATTAGAATTAGGGGTTTCCACCAACATTCATGCTAAATAAAATTCATATCGCAATTTACATCAAATTATGTTTTTTCAAAATCAAATTTGAATTAATTTAATTTAAATTAATCATTATATGGGTATATACATATGGAAGACATATATAGAACCTCCCACCAAAAAATGATACAACATCTCACAATTCTCTCTATGGGAAACTATAACAAATAATTTCGGTAAAGGAGATCTGAAAATTAATCATAAACTGAAGAAATAAAAAAGGAAATTTGATCCTACAAAAACACAAATATCATACTACCCTAGTGAGTAGATAAAGATATATAAAGAGAGTGGGAGATAAGGAATGACAAAGGAAAGCATATCAAGGATGAATCTACTAATAACCACTATGATTCGATCCTTTATTGAAAGGGTTTGGAAATTTCAAAATAGTTTTTTTCCCACTAAATTGTGAATTAGTGATGTGGTGATTTATCCCTATCAGAGATGTAAAAAAGGGTTTAGTAAAATTTTAATGAATTTTTGTAACAATTATAGGTCACATGTATGGTTAGTTTGGCGGGAATGCATAATTCTTCTATGAGTTCTTCAAAACTGTGAACCCATATCGGTGGGTTTTTGTAGTTTATCCATAGTGGTAACCCAATTTGAAAACATCTATGATACCTTTGAAACCCACAACTATTTGGGTTTTAATAAATTACCCTATGTGGGATCAGAATTTTTGAAAATCATGTTCCAACCGTTCATAGTCAGAATGTTCCAAAAATTCCCATATTTTCACCTGAATAATACATAAAAATAACCAACCAAATAACTACCAAAATAATTTTTTAGTTGTAACTGAAAACAAAAACATGATGTTACAACCTCCCAAACATAGAAAAATTCAGTCCCTAGAATTCCTATTAATAATCTTTCATGTCATGAAGATGATTCTAGTTCTCTCTCATTTGTTCCACTCTATCCCACATCCCAAGAGTATCAAAACTGTTTTACAATATAACTCAAAAAAATACATAATCCTCCCATGAAGTGACATGGTTTTAGAATCACCTATTGTAATTGGATTCTCAGTCACTGATAAATTAGGCTCGATATTGATATCTCTCCATCTCAGATCATTTAATAGATAATAAATATAATTTTGTAGCTGATATACACGGTAAATGTTATGTATTGAAATAAATTGTAGAGTAAGATGTAATCATTAGGAACCATTCTCTGCATAATAGACAACCTCAACAGGAATCAAACCATTATGAAAATGATTCCCTTGCTTTCTATGAGGGACAACATAATATTTAAAAAGAAATTGTTCCATCAACATTCATTCTAAAATCAATATAATATTTTCTGTCATTGCATAAACCAATCTTTTTTCAGTCGAGGTTCATTAACAGATCTCAATCCAACTTAATGGACATTTTCATGGTCAATCATTCATGACTTAAATTGAGCCATTATGATCATGGATATGTAATTGCAGTTATAAGTGAAGTCAACTAGTGTAAAATGGTCATCTGAAGCCCCCCACGATTATGGAAACATGCACAAAGAATATCATCAAGAATATATATTTATTTATTTCTATCTGAACATCTGACTATTGATTGTATTCCATACTCAAATGAACATAATATCCCATTTCATATAGATGGTCCCTCAAAAAGTAAGTATTAAAAAAGGTTGTCTCTATCAAAGACAATTAAATATGAAATACTATGAGAACAAATAATCTCTTTCACATACATATTTTCAAACTCTCTGATGTGGGTTGTCTCTTGAATGGTTTTGAAGTTGTATGATTTATTTAGCTGATCAATCCCAAACCATATATTATTATTCATTCTCTATTAATATGGAATCCAAACCACAATGTCCATTTTTACTCATCCCATATCCATTTTGGAACTCAATGTAGAAGAAGAATACCCGTTCTTTTATCATGCTCAAACTTTTCCAATTAGAATGTATAACAATGAGAGTCAAAATTTGCAATGACCTATCTTATACATGGAAAAAGAATCATCATCGCATGTCATAGAACATATTCTTGCTTCCTAGTTAAAATTCCAACTAGGAATTATAGAAATCCACCATCATATATTTCATGACTGATAATGGTACTACATAATGATTCTGATGACATGGAATGCCCTTTGGGGAGAATGACCACCCCGCAAAAGTCTCTTGATCATAATTTGAGTATTAAATTATAAATAAAAAATCATAAATTTGTTTTTCTAGAACAATAAAGCCCATAATAGTTTATTTCAACTCATAATCTTCCATGGAAACCTTGACCCAAGATTACCAGACTCCAACATGAAATAGTAAAAAAGGATATATCAATTTCAACTCTTATAGTGATTCATTCACAACATGGGTCACATATTTCTGACGCAAATAATATGTGATTAAATTTCAATTCCCTAGGTTATATACAATTTAAAAGTCAAAATATTATAGGTATCTCACACAAGTCCATTATAGGAGATTGAAATCATTTTAGAGAATATATAACTCAAAATTGTATACACAGATTACATGGGTTTCATGACACCCTCCCCACAATGTGTTTCCCTCTTAGGTCAGCAATGTTTGAAGGTAGATTGTGACGCCCGAGTTCCTCCTCCAGTAGGCCCTGGGTTGGCGACTACCACCAATGGTATCGAAACCTCACAAATGGGAGGCATTACCCTATATGAAAACACATGCGAAAGAGAGACATAAGATAGACACCAACCAACTCCAACTGAGACTAGAATATAAAAGAAATCCCAAGTTCACATATGTAATGTCATGAAAACCTTCTACAAATAAAATGGAAAACTGTATGTACCAATGGAATGTAATTAACAACAACGACCATGAAGACCGAATGACTCATGAAACCCCAAGATAGAAGTAATCAGCCTGATCTCCAACCTACTCCAAATGACATGAAATGAGTTTATATATACATAGGGTGAGTATAACATTATACTCGGTAGGATCCTCCCCGGATCCTCTCGTGCAAAAATAAAGAACACATACTAAATCACAATGAACAACAAGTGAACATTAATCATCACTTAAAGAGTTATAATATGTTCCCAGCCTTACCATGGATATTCTAACCAAGTATATCACATAATATTATATAGTATTATAAATAATATCAAAGGTACCTCACTATTACTTCCCCACCAGTTTGCCTCTTTTCCACAACATTGTACGTCCTATGAATATCTCTCCAAAAAGGATTTCCCACAAACACATGGGTGTCGCACCACAACATACACCTCATGAAATAAAACCACCACATCCACGTTACCAATGTAACAAGGCAGTTTCCGTGTTCCACTGTAGCTAGTATAATGTGTATCATACATCAGGTGTTAAACCTCAAACCATTATATCCCATACACTATGTAAGGGTCCTAAAGGAATCATAGACTATTCATGCTACACCTATAGTATTCTATAGAAATCTATATCCTAAATATATGTGTCTGAATAACCCCAAGCCATTAGATACCTCTAAACACATATATATGAATAACTAACCAATGTGCCTATAGGCACAAGTAACTACTAAGAGAAGAGAGCATGACCAAATGGGGTAGTCATCCATCCATCCCCCACTAGAATGTTTGGGAAAACACAACCCCAACTAGGGCTCAGATTCCTTAGGGTGTTAGTTTCCCTAAATGATGGGGTGGAGTAGCGTATAGAAACACTAAAAGTACAGAAAAAATTATACCTTACAACCACACTATGGGAATTACCTAGTCTTAGATTAAACTGAAGCTAACATCTCTCGGACTCCTGACCGCCATTATTAAGATAAGGTATCCTATAAAAACATAACCATTTAAAGTGATTTATTAGATTACATCATTTATTTTTTATCTATTTCACTTTCTTTAATTAATTATTTAAACATTAATTAACTATTAACTATTAAAAATTATATTTTATTAATATCACACCCAAAAAAATTGTTCTCTTAAATTGAAACATCTTCATTGTTCCCTAGAAAGATCTGACCCACTGGGATAACATGATTTATTCAATCATTTATTAACAACATTATTAAATTCATATATTCCAAGGATTTCTAGAATAAAAATCTAAGCTAGTAAACCTAAGGGCGTCTACACTGTGTATGTATGAACTACCTATCAAGACTTTACCACCTATATCTATATTGTATACTCTTCATCTATTAGGAATCTAAACATGGAAATCATGTGGCATACCCCATGCATCTTCGCCCCTTTTGGTAGGTGGGTAAGAAATACTAGATTCCTTAAGAAGTAGAGAAAGTAAATAAGATAACAACCAACAAGATTTAGCAAGCATCCAACATTCACATCCAACCCATTTCATCATTGTCAGTGTCCTCCCAGACACCCACATGCATAAAAAGAAAAATATCACCACTAAAGGAATCAAATACTTCCACAACCAATGGGCCTCTCTCCCACCACATATCACAAAATCCACCCAGAATCACAACCCAACACAAGCAGTAAAAAAACAAAGGAACTTGGATCTTGGCCCTAACCATGGAATTCTTCCTCTACATGCAACGAGCTCTCACACCTCCAAGCACGAGGCTCTTGGACTTTACAAGTAAGTGGGTAACTCAAAACCCTAAAAGGCCTTATATTTTATCAAAAAACATGTTATTTAATCCATCTTGAATTCACAATTTCATTATTAGTAGGTTCGAACTATGGGAAACCTAACCAGAAAGCCATTATAGCTATCACAATAATTAAACCTGCTTACAACATTAATTTTATTAACAGTAAATAACAATAACAACAACCAGGTTCATTTACATTCCTCTATATCATTATCCAAATAATAATTAATTAATTATGAATTTACCCTCCTTAAAAATTGCCTCATAAATGACACGCTAACAATAAAAGAAAATATATCATACTATCAAGTAAAAAAATACGAAATAATATATGATCGATACCAATTTACTCATCTGATTAAAATATTTCTTATTTCAATTTCATTGTTATTTAGTGGGATAAAGAATTGTAAATCTACAATTTTATATAAATTGATAGAAAAAACCACGAATCCCCTACCTCAATATGTTTTTGATGATCTTTTCATGATAACATACTATCAAATAATATCATAATCACCTCTCCTGGAGGACTGCATCCAACAAAGGATGCAAGAACACCACCACACCAGCCTAAACAGAAGAAAATTTCATTAAGAACATGGAGATATCATGAATTAATTGGAAAGGGGAAACTAAAGGATATGTACATTGAATAATGATGATAGATCGTACCATATATTGAATATTGATCGATACTGATTGGCAGCACCAAAAAAGGGTTTCACATGCAGTATGATGAAAAATCATGGGGAAATGATCCAAGGATTATGTTTTGATCACACCCCTCCATTTTGAAGGAGTAAAGGTTCCATTGTCTCACACTAAAGAACAAGGATGAATAACATGGGGGAAAGATATCTCATCCCTTTATAAGAATTTGCATAGAATTAGTTTATGATACGCTAGATTTTCCATTAAAAGAGGATCACATTAAACCATGCAGTTTTACCAATTAAAATATTTTCGGGAATTTAGTAATATTAATATAGGACTTATGGTCTTTGAATCAGCCATAAATCCCTTAAAACAAGGATTTTAATGAATTTTCGTCAATGAAAACATTAAATAACAAAACTGGATAAATCTAGAAATTTTGAAAAATAAATATGTAACAGTTCTAGAGTCATTGGTCATTAGATAGTTTATATGAAACCGTTTCTGTGACACCACTTCTGTGACACTATTTTTGTGACACCGTTTATGTGAAATGGTTTCTGGTACATTGTTTTGATGATAATATTTTTGTCACACCGTATTAATGACAAGGTTTCCGTGACACCATTTTTGTGACCCAATTTCTATGACATCATTTCTGTGACACTGTTTCATGAAATTGATTTTAATTTTGGAAAAGTAAGTAACAAAATTTTGTAAAACAGTTCCATGATATATATTGAAAATTTGGTAAATGAAGTGACACAGTTTCAAGAAACAATTTCATAAAACAATTTTAAAATTTTGAAAATTTTTGGGGATATGTCCCATTATCCTCCCAGAACACCTCAAACACCATATTTCATCAATGAAAAAGACTATATAGGTCCGGTACATAAATCAGATACCTCCCAATACATTCTCATCCACAAGAATCCAAAACCTAAACCAAAGGAAACAAAAATGCTGTCCAAACTACCACGCATTGAGATAACAATCAAAAGAGTGAAACCCACAAAAAGAAACTAAATAAAGTCATCTCATAAACATGAGAGGCTTAAAACCACAAAGAAATCCTTGTCACATGAAAAGAGGTAAACATCAAATATCTCCGGTTACAGATCACGTATCTGGGACTCACATTTTTAGGTACTACCGTACATGCCATCGTGTCACCACAAGACATAAACCAAGGGGAAATAATAACCGCACAGATCAAAGGTCGCATCCACATCATCAAAAATGATCTCTGCCCAACTGATTAGTTGATAGTCATCATGAAGATAATGGATGTTCTATGAAAAATGAAAGACATCGTATATCTGGCTCATATGTGTGGGAAGTTATACTCAATATGCCATGGCTCCCAAATGACCCAACACCTAAAAGGCTCAAAATATCGGGGATACATCTTACTACCATGACCAAACCTTTACTACCCATGATGGGGAGTCACCTTAAAAAACATGTGATCCACATTAACAAACACTAAAGGTACCCTCCTTTAATCGACATATGATTTTTTATGATCCTCCACTGTCTTCATCCTCTCACGAATCATATGAACCATCTCTATTGTATTCTACAGTAGTTCCAGTCTGAGAGTTGATGGCTCTCTGACTCTAGCCCAACACAATAGAGAAGGTAATGGTTGGTCATACAATTCTTCAAATGATACCATACCATAGTTTGAGTGAAAACTATTTTTCTAAGAGAGCTCAAACAAGGGTTAGAGCCTCATCCAGAATCCTCCAAAATATATGATACAAGGGCGCAAAATTTCTTCATGTGTATTGATGGTCTGCTTTGTCTAGCCATCCATCAGTGGTGAAATGTAGTGTCAAGGCATATCTGAGAATAAAAATCATGCTAGAGGCCTTTCCACACCCTAGGGGTAAAACAAGGATCTCAATCGGAAATGATTGTCCTCAAGAATCCATTTATTCTCACAACCTCTCGCAGCTACATCATCGACAGAACTTCTACTGAGGTCCACTCCATTATTTCTATAAAGTGGTATGAATTTGTTAAATGATCCACTATAACCCAAATAGCTTCATTTCCACCCTAAAATTGAGGTAAACTAGTTACAAGGTCCATTGAGTGTCTTCCCACTTCTACTATGGAATATCTTACAGCTGGAGAAAACCACCGAGGATAGGTGCTCGACCATCACCTGTTGGGATACCCAACAACAAGACACAAACTCTGTAACTACACACTTCAGCATAGGCTCCCAAAACGGACTCCTCAAGCCATGATACATCTTTTTCAAACCATGATTCCCCACTAAAGGAAAACTATAGAACTCTTTGAGAAAAGTCTCCTACTTCACCAAAGGATAAAATATCCATCCATGATACAACATTAGGTGTTTTTCATACTCAGACAAATCATCTAAAGCATCACAAAAAACAACCTGGTCTTTCTAGATATCTACCTCTATATCCCCAATTGGGACTCTTCCACATATTTCACCAGAGATGACTACACCATAATCAGAAAAAGACAACATATTCCCCCAACTTCTCCCATATCGAGATGTAATGTTGAATGTTTTTATATCACTATCCATGAATCACCCTATTCATGAATGGCATCACAACGTTACTTCCTTATAAGTGCATCAGCTACAACATTCCCCTTTTAAGGGGTCTACAATATTTGTATTTCATATTATTTCCACAACTCCATCCACTTACCCTAGTGCAGGTTCAAGTCATGCTGGGAGAAAAGATACCTCAATCTCTTATGATCAGTGAAAACCACAAAGTGCTAGCCTATGTGGTAATTTATCTAAATCATCAATGAAAAAAACACTACTTCCAACTCAAGATCATGGTTTGTATAGTTATATTCAAGGGGACACAACTGCCGAGATCCATAAGAAACAAATAATCGTTGTATCTTCAGAACTCATTTTATCCCAAGATCCGAAAAATCGTAAAAAAATCATAAAACTTAACTCCCTCTATTATGAGACAAAGAATGATATAACTTACCAACTTCACATTAATATACTCCAAAGATGTTAGAAACTGATAATTCCACACAAATGTGTGATGCTTCATGGTCATCGTATTCAAAGGAGTCACAAACTGAGAGAAATACTCAATGAACTTCTTGTAGTAGTATGTGAGACCAAGGAAACCTGTCACAACCACCTCTCTATTGGGGGATTCCCAAGACACAATTTCTTCTTAATTTAATGAATCCTTAAATAGTTCTCATGGGGACACAACAAGCTATCGGAAAGGCACTTGTCTATCATAATACTCCCGCTTCAACAACTTCCAAAACAACTAATGTAAACGAAAAACTCCCAAAATGGCATTTAGATGCTCGGCATGTTCCTCATAAAATTTAGAGTACAAAAATTTGTCATCTATGAACACCACCAAGAAAATATGCATGAGCTCATAGAACATGGATTTCCTCAAACCCATGAACAATGCAGGGGCATTCATCAAACCGTACGACGTTACAACAAACATGTAATGCACATGATGACAACAGAAAGTGGTCTTCTGGATATCCTCATCCTTCACAAGCATCTGATGATATCCTGACTGCAAGTCAATCTTTGAGAACCAACATTCACCAATATGTTGATTGAATAAATCATCAATCCTCAGAAGATCATAGTGATTCTTCACTGTTAGTTTTTTTAACCGACGATAATCAATACACCAACACAAACTGTTATCATCTTTCTTCAAGAGCAAAACCAATGCACCCCGCGATGACACACTCGGCCAAATAAAATTGCCCGGTAACATAAAATCATGCTATATATGTAGATCTCATAACAAATAAGGGGACATCCTATATGAAGACATATTTATAGAAGATGCTTATGGATGTAGCTCAATCCCAAAATCAATCTCTGATCAAAGGGGTAACACAATAACCAATTTTGGAAATACATTAGGTTACTCTTCTATGGTCCTTGGAAAATCCAACTGTTGAAACTCCAAATAACTACGAATGAAGTCATCCTTGAAGGATTATAAGTACGGAACATGGCTCTGACCAATATAAGGGTCTCACTCGCCAAATAATATCGTTGGCTCTCCTTCCGCATTGATGAACACCACATGCTCCCTGAAGCAATCAATGACAGCTTACACTAAATACAACCAATCCATACGGAGGATGGAATCATATGTTTGTATTCATAAAAATAGGTTATCTCCCCATGTGTGGTGGTTCCCCACCTCTAGCTCACAGTCTCTATATACTTCATACAAGTCCGCTCGACCACCAACTGGAATAGTCAATGCCAAGGGCAATAGAATCATCGTTACCTCATGTCACAAAGAAATGTAAAGGGAAAGTGATATGAAGGAGTGTGTCGCTCCTGAATCAAACAAAGAATAAACCCATGTAGAAAACAATAAAAGGGTTCTTAGAATGATGTTTGGTTCAGTTAGAGATGGTGATGCTAAAGCATAAAGCTGACCACGACCTCCTCTACGAACACTCTGAATGTGATGAACACCACCACCATGGTCATGCTCTGCTCTCTAAGGACGGGGAACGTCATGTGTCTTTCCATTACCTACACCATCTGATATCTGTTGATACAATGATGGTGCATCCTACAACAGTTTCCTCTGCTGGAACTGCCTCAATGGATGTACCGGGAGTGGAACACTTGGTGTATGATGACTTTTGTGAAATTTTGGGAACTCTTGATACTAATTCCCTTGACCACCATAATAAAAACAAGCTCTTGATCCCTTGGAATATGCCTGAGAGCCGCCACCACAAAATAAATTAGATACTGAGGGTTAGGACCAACCCCCAATCAAACTGAAACTATTCGTCCCTGAAATTTGAGAACACTAGACCACAGCTCTGCTTCATGAGGATTTATGCTGAATAACCTCTCATGACGGTCCAGTTATGTCCAATGTCCCGTTGACGACCTCTTCAATCACCCGCACCTCATAATTTGTCTTCAGTATAAACAGGGTGATATGGCACTAGATCTCCGGATGCAAAGCCTCCTCGAAATTACTTGATTTGTTCTCCTCATCTAGAAAGTGGTCTTAATAATATCATAAAAGGTTCTAGAATCAAATTACAAACTCTCAAGAACTTCTAATCCAATGTCAAAGGCTATGTAGCTCATAGTGACTGTAATCCTTTGTGGTTGAAGAAAGAAACATGGATCTAAACATTCTCAGAAGTCCGCCTAGGATATCATCGACTCCTCATGATCCCCAATGAACAAGAACCACCATTTCCCAACTGCCCCGTGCAGCAACGCCACAACCAATTACACCTAGTGATCTTTCCAATAACGAATCAAATTGAAGGCTATCTTAACTTCCTCCAACCAGTCTTCCATGAATGCATTTGAAACAGAGACCTTGTACTTCTGTATACTTTGGCACTGAAACTCTCTAAGTATCCTCTTCCATGTTTCATCATCATCAACTTATACTCGATAGAGATCTGCTGACGCAACCTGCATGAAATCATCTATATAAACCTAACGAGGATGTCATCCTAGAGCCATACCTACAAAGTAAAAATCATTTCAAATCTCCTAATCCAAGAATATTGAAGAGTCAACATTAATTAATTATGTATTCCATTTTATTCATATTTGGTTATCATATCCAAATTTCTACCCATTCGATCACAAGAACAATGAATAATGATGCTTGATCATTTTATAGGTCTCTAACTTGCAACTAGTATCACCACACTTAGTAGCCACTGAAAACATAATGGTTTGTGAATAATATAAATCATAGACCTAAAATCGTACGTCTTTGATGGTCTATAGTTCTTAAATCACATTATAAATATAACTGACATTGTTTCGCTTCCAACCCATGCAACCTCACCTATGCCTTACAACAAGCTCCATCTTATCTTTTGACCAGACCACTTATACCACTATGTCACAACCCCCTCCCCACAAGTTGTACCACTCCTGGGCGGGAAATGTGACACTATAGATAGTGACCGTCCAGTATAGCCTCAAGTAGGCCCCAGGTTGGTTACTAGCATAGAGGTTATAATAACCACCCAAATGGGAGGCATTACCCTATAAGAGAACACATACCAAAGAGAGAGATAAGGTAGACACCAACCAAATCTATCTCAGGATGAAATATAAATGAAATCCCATGTACACATACGAAATTTCATTAAAACTACAACTGAAATGGAAAACTATAAGTTCTAATGTAGCATAAAAATAGCAATGACCACGAAGCCTAAACAGCTCCTGCAACTACATACTAGTGTATCCAGCCTAATCTCCCATGTTCTGCATGTGACCTAAAAAATAGTTTGTATATACATTGGGAGTGTATAATAGTTTACTCAATTGGATCTTCCCTAGAGCCACTAGTGAAAAAGTAAAGAAAGCATTATAGAGCATATTGAACAACAACTGAAACTAAATCATCACATAAATATGTATACTAATTTCCCAGCCTATCCAAGGATACTCCCTCCATGTATTTGATACAAGATTATATAATATAATAATGAATATTGGGGGTACCCCGCTACTACTTCCATACTGGTTTTCCACTTTTCACCAACATCGCACAGCCTAAGAATATACCTCTAAAAAGGCTAGCCTGAAGACACCTAGGTGTAGCACCACTAAATGCCCCTCACACAAAAAAACCACCATGTCAATATTACCAAAGTATCAAAGTAGTTTTCAGGAGCCAACACATCTTGCATAACATGTATCATATGTTGGGTATTAAACCTCAAACCATTATAACCCATACACCAAGTAAGGATCTTTAATCCATCATATCATATACGAGCTACACCTATATTAGTCCATAAGAAAAAATATCCAGAATACATGTGTGTGAATAACCACAATCCCTTATATCCCTATAAAGACATATACGGAGAAAACTATCCATTGTGCTTACCAGCATATGTCTCTTCCATGAAAAGAGAGTGGGGAAAAAGGATTTAGTTTTCCATCCATCCTCCCACTAGAATGTTGGGGAAAAGACCTCCCCTAGGCTTTGAGTCCCAAGAGAGTCAGTTTACCTAACTGATATGGAATAGTAATGTATAGAAACACTATCTATACAGAATATACATATAAATCACAACCACGCTATGGGAAATACCTATTCATAGACTCAACTATAGCTAACATCTCTCAAACTCCTGATCTCCACAACTAAGACTAGGTACCCTATAAGAACATAACCCTTTAAAGTGATTTAGTACATTACTTCATTCACTTTTTATCAGTTACACTTTGCATTAATTATTTTTTTAAACATAAATTAACCATTAACAATTAAACAATATATTTTATTAGCATCACAGTCAATGTAAATTGTTCCTTTAAATTGAAACCTTGTCATTGCATCCCAGCAAGCTCCAACCCCATGGGTGAACATCATTTATGCAATCATTTATCAACAAAATTATTACTTTCCTGTATTCCTGGGAACTCTGGAAGAACATTCTATGATACTAAACACATGTAGATCAACATGGTGAGTATATGAACTACCAGTTGAGTCTTTTTCACCTATAGAATGAGAGTATACCCATCCTCCCTTGAGAATCTAAACAAAAAATGCATGTGGCATAACCCAATCATCATCCAGCCTTTTTGAAGGATGGTATGAAAAATAATCTACCTTGAGTAGTGGGGAAATTAAATATGATGACAACAAACAAGATTCAACAAGAATACAACATTCACATAAAATTTGTTTCATCATCTTCAGTGTCCTCTCTGAAAAACCCAGGCATAAACTGATGCATCTCGTCACTCTATGCATCAACTGCTACCACAACCAATCGGACTCCCTAGACACACATATCACAAAACCCACCCATGATCAGAACGCAACACACGATGCATTAGAAAAATCATCTTGGATCTTGGCCCTAAACTAATAATTCTCCCCTCCAATGCAACAATCTCTCACAACTCCAAGAATAACTCTATTGGCCTATAAAAGAAAGAGGGAAACAAAGAACCCTAATAAAAATTATCTTTTCTAAAACAACTAGTTCTATAATCCATCTTGAATTATCCATTTAATTATTAGTAGGCTCCAACTATGGTCAACCTAACAAAAAATCAATCATAGCTATCACAATAATTAAACATTCTTACTGGATCAATTTTAGTAACATAAAATTACAATAATAGTGACCAAATTCATTTACATGCCTCTTTATCATTATCCAATGAATAATCAATTAAACCTTGATTAAAATTCTTAACCAATTTCATCAAGAATAAAATACTTACAATAAAAGCATATATATCATACTATCTAGAAAAAACAAGTGGCAATAACGTAGGATCGATACCAATTTACTCACCTGGTTAAAATATTTATCATGTCAATTACTTTGTGATCTATTGGGATAAAACAAGTTAAATCTATCGTTTTATGTAAAATGATAGAGAATCCATGAATCCCTTACCTCAATAGGTTTCTAATGATCTTGGAACAATAATAGACCAACAAAACAAATCAGGATCACCTCTCATGGAGGGTTATATCCAATAGTGGATGTAGAGACACAACCACACCATCTATAACCCAATAAAATTCCATTAGGAACATGGATATGGAATTAAAAAATAAGCATCAAAGAACACAAGGAGATGAACCTTGAATAACGATGGTAGATCATACCTTATATAGAATATTGATCGATACTTCTTGGCTGCACAAAAATAGGGGGAGTGTATGCAGAATGAAGAATCTTCAAAGGGAAATGATCCAATGTTTATGCTTTGAACACACCAATCATATCAGAAGTAGGAAAGGATCAAAAGGCTCGTACAGGAGAGTAAGGATGTTGAATAAGAGTGAATTATATCTCATTTATTTAGAAGATTTAATGGAGTAATAGTTTAAGATATGATGGATTTTCCATTAGAAGAGGATTGCATTATACTATGCAATTTGAACATGTAAATGAATCCCGAACCAATAAGAAAATTAATATAGGAGTTATAGGATTTGAATCAGCCTTAAATCCCATTAAACAAAGAATTTAATGTGCTTTATATAAAATAAAACATTAAATCAGAAAAACTAGAAAAATCAAGAATTTTGGAATATGAAATATGAAATAGTTCTGGAAACACTGCTCTTGAAACAATTTCTACGAAACAATTTCTATGAAACAGATTCTGTGAATCGGTTTATATGTCATCACTTATGTGACACCATTTTTGTGACACCGTTTCTCTGACACCGTTTCTGTGACACCGTTTCTGTGACATAGTTTTACTAACATTGATTCTATGAAACTATTTATATGAAACCATTTTTGTGACATCATTTCTCTAACACTGTTTCTTTAACACTGTTTCATGAAACAGGTTGGAATTTTTGGAAAGTGACCTAGTTTCATGAAATAGTTTGAAATTTTTCTAATAGAATTTACACAGTTTCATGAAACATTTTCATGAAATAGTTTGTAATTTTGGAAAAGTGTTCAGGATTAGTCACATTGATGTCACAGAACACCTCAAAAATAGATTTAAACAAAGGAATGGACTTGATAGGTCGACACCATTTTAAATGGTAAACAATTGTCTTAAAAGTAAATATGTCCATCATGTATGTTCATGCATCAGAGTTCTAATATAAAATATATTGGATGGGAAATTCTTATCATGTCACCTATGCTATTGAGTGTCATCATAAACTGGAATGACAAACCTAAATAGAAATGAATCACAAACCTAAACTCGATGCATTAAAAAAGGACACATCACCCTACCCAGCCTCTAGAATGGAAAACATTGGTTCCTTAGTCAAAATGTGTTCCATCTCAATATATGAACATTGAAATTTATCATCCCACAAAAACATGACACCCATATATGTTTGAGTGTTCATTGGAGAATCCAATGTGGATAAGTACTTTACAAAATAACAATAATATTTAGCTAAACCCATGAAGCTCAAAATATCAAAAACTTAATGGCTTTTCTTATTCCAAAATAGACATTAACTTCTAATGATGAACATATATACCATGTTCCAATACCACATGTCCCAATAAAATCACTTCCTGAATCTATAAATCACATTTCTATAGTTTAGAAAAAATTCAGTGGTTACTCAACAATTCCATAAAGGATTCCAAATTATGCCCAAAATCCTCATAGGATGTTGTGTAAACAAGGATTTTATTTACATAGCCCACTACAATGAAATATAGATACTAATGGATAATAATATTAATTAAATCCATAAGCAACATAGGATAACTGGTTAGACCAAATGGAATGAAAAGTATTAAATATTGGATATACCTTCTCTAAAAGGAGGTTTTCTGAATGTCAGATTCTATTATTCTCAACTAATGATATACATATTGTATATCATTATATATGAAGCAATTTTTTCTTATTAAATATCTTAAACAAATATTCAATATATGGAAAATATTAAATATTATTTATCATAACTTATTTTATTCTCTAATGATCAACCCAAATGTCAAGTCACCCATCAGAATTCCTAGAAAATATAACTGGAGCTGTCAATGGTGACACATTCATTGGTAAAAATATATTATCTATATGATAATCCAATTGTTTCATAAACGTAATCACTACACCTAGTTCCATGAAGGGAGAAGGAATAGATACAAGATGAGTACCTAAAACTAAACAATATTTGACTATACCTCTCATAAAAATGGAAAACTATAGAATTCAGATAGAATGATGATGTGAAACCTAAAAACAAATGGATTTAGATAGTTTCTCAAATGTTTTATCTCTAGAAAAAAAATCAAACATAGATATCAAATTAAAAAATTATTGAAATGATGGTATAGCTCTACTTGACTTCAGTTCCCATTCACCCTAAAATATATGGAATGATTCCTATAGAACAGTAATGGATATATATCTAAGATAAAAATAAATAAAAGGTTTATTGGAAATGAGACAATAAATCCTAAAAATTTCATAATATTTTTTCATATTGACAACTAAAAACTGCCAATCTATTCTAATATCTAATAACTAGAAAAAAAATGAAGGACATTGGATTCCCTTCCCTTTCTTCTCCCTGAGCTATTTAGTAAAACCCATTACATAAGATAAAATATCCATAGAATGATTTATCATATTCACTAAATGAGTAGAAAAAATTAGATAGACCTGTATCGAATAATGAAATCATGTCTAATTAGGCTACAATGATTGTACCTATAACAGTTGATTAACCTGTAACTACATTCTTGGGAGACTCATCCACTACATTTAGAATTGATGTTCTGATTCTTTTGGTTAGAACCACATATTCATTGAATAATTTTATTGTGACATAGAACGTTTTAGAAATTAATATCCCATTACGTATATGGAAATGAATAGAACTGATGTACTTATTAGAGAAACCTAAGTATCCATAGGATAAAAATACACTGGTTCCCAAATAGAAACACTATCTTGAGTGACCAGGTTTTCCACACTACAAAAAATTCAAGGGACCTTTACTAGAAACTGCATCAGTTCTAGAATAACACTACTATTGAGGGACACCACAAGAATCATCATGTATCTTATTCTAATTATGGGATCTCAAAAAGCATTTATTTGGATAAAACAGAACTCCTTTCAACCATGATTAACTTGCAAGGTGCATTTTCACCATTAATGATTTATCTAGAACATTAGAAAATGAATAAAACTTTAGTAAAAACAACTAAAAAAAATATCAATTCGATGTCCCAAATGGAATCATAGATTCATCTTTCTCAAATTTGATACAATATTAAGTGAAAACCTCACAAGATCATCAAGGATATTTTTATATGTTTTCATTGTCGTGTCATCCTACTTGATTTTGATGAACTCTAAATCCTTTGCCAAAATTCTATACTATTGATAGAACTATTCAATTAAAAAACATTAATGTCCTTTCACTCTAACCCTATGTGATTATTTTCTATTATAATCCTTTATCACCATCATGTTCCACAATCATGTATCATTATATTCTTCTAGTTCCCTCTATTAGAAGGTTCTATATTTATCAATTATTTCATTATGTATTTGAACAATCATAAATAGAAGATTGATATCTCTCAAAATAATCCTCAATCATTTAAGGATCATTAAATCATTGAAACAATGGGGTCTTTTGGTGAACTAAAAACTAAGAATTATTTTGTAAGACACCTTTTTTAGGTTCCATAGTGTTAGCCTGAATGGGAACAAGTGTAGTTTTATATACAAAAGGATCTATATCATGTATTATAACATAATCCAGATTATAGTCTAGTGCAACATATGCTTATTGTGATTCATCATCAGCTTCTTCCTGGATTTGATTCACATGTCTTCTCATCAGAATGATGCTATAAAATATAATTATACAATCCTGATAAAATTATATTAACACTCACAAAATCCGAAAATGAAAATTGTTCCAATCATATTGATTATAATGATATGAAATTTTACCTAACCAAATAAATATAATTGAAAATAAAAGAACTATTTCTCTAGATGACTTTCAAAATCCACCCTTGTTGACTTATGTCTCACTATGGTGAGATCTTATACAACTATAAAAACACCTCAATGAGTTATGTTTAACCACAAACTTTGAAAACACTTTTTCACCATCCAAATTGAACAACCATTTGAACTGATTTTTGGAAGGATCATGACATGGTCCAAAGAGATTTCTTGATCCCCATGGGTTGGAAAATAACACCTAAAATAATAAAAATATTAAGAATGTGAATGGTTTTTTCAAAAAAAATTAGAAGAAGAAACAAACACAAGTTATTATTCTCAAATGATAATAATATAGGTTGAATAGTACCAGAAGTCCATGAGGTATAAAAACTTAACTACATCATAAAATGTACAAGAAAATCGGATGATATCAACCCAATTCCCAATATGAAATTCTCTCTAAAAATAAAACATAAGCCATAAGAACCACCAATAAATGGTTTTTTACCCTCACTATAACCATCTATATAAAAATATAAAAACATGATGTAATTGTGTAGTGAAATCGAGAAGCATTGTAGGGTCTCACCTAGGATTCAATAATATGATCCAACATTAATAAACCAATTAGAGAATTAAATTTGAAAAAAAATATAAATGGTAGTACAGAAATAATATTTGAATCAAATCATGGTTTAAATTTAAATTTATAGAAACATATCCAAACAATGTAATAATAATCATTTATACAAAATAGTTTATGTAAAATCATCAGGAAATTTTAAAACAGATTTCATATAATTGATATTATATCATAATAATAAAAAATGACCATTGTGGTCATCTACCAAGGGGTAATATAGTTCCATGTAATGATATCCCCACACCCACAACTATTTGACCATGGTTGTATGTTTACAAAAATCCCTCATACACGAGTAAATGACAACTCATCTCTATCCATTCAGGGATGTGACATGATGCATATGTTTTGTCAGAGTTGTAATGTGTCAATTGAGTGTTTATCGATATAATTCAATAATAACTGAAGCTTTAATGTCCTATGATAAAAATTACTAATTGTAAATTTATTTAATAAATTTTCAAAATACAAAAAACCCATTTTAAATTTCAATATTCCATTTTCGATTGAAGAACATATATAATTTTTCAATCAGTTAATGATTTTTCTATAATAAAAATATAGGTCCTTATAAAAATATTTGAGCCAATTTTTATCTAATTGAAATTTGAAATCTTGTTCAAAAAATCAATTTTTCATTTTAAATTTCATAATATTCCATAAAATTCCACAAACAGCCCCTAATTTATCGGAATTAGATGTTTGAAACAAATTTCAGGCTAATGAAAATTGAAATACAAATTAAAATTAAATTAGTTTTCCATAATTAAATTAAATTTTAATTAATTTTAATCAATCTATTTGTGGTAAAGTGAATTTAAAAACATAGACAAAACCACCTACTAATAAACAGAGATCACACGTTGAAATTCCTTCTATTGGAAACTCCAACGTAGTACATTTTTAAGGGATATCAGAGAATAAAACCTAAATTCATGATCTAAAACAACCTAAATTATATCATCCAATAACATAGAGATCTAAAAACCCTTATGTAGTGGAATATGATAGAGACGGAGAGAAGGAGGGAATGTAAATTTAAGGAAAACTCAATAAGAATGGATTGAATGATGATTTCCTAGCTTTGATCCACCATTTAGAGGATTTGTAGGATCCAAAATTGTGACATGGGAGCCCTCCCTACCATTGAAATCATATTATGAATGTTATTACCAAGTGGTATGTAAAATGTGGTTCAAAAAATTTTAAAATTATTTTTGGAATAATTAAATAACGTCTATAGGCTTTGGTGGGATAATCTGCATTTGTTTTTCAAATAATGCTACAATTTTGATAAGGTTTCAGGGCTTCCCTATAGTAGGTTCATGTCTGGATAAATCATGTTCCATTTTTGTTAACCCCTACTATTTTTCACAATTTACCATGTGTGTTTGCATGGTTTGAGAAAACTATATGCAAACCATAAACAATGCATAAAGTTCCATGAAATTTCCAAATTTTAACCTGAATAATCTCTAAATTAAATAATTTTTTTTCAGACAAATCATATTGTACATTATTTTTAAAATTTGATAAAATAATTTTATATTTTACCGAACATAGTTTTCCCTCAATGAAAACCTATCATATATAATCTTATATTAAAAATATTGTGACATAATCTTTTGTCATGTTATTAATATCCAAAAAAACTGGAAAAAAGGGATAAAATAGTTGTATTTATAAATACCTAAAAAATGTGAAAAAATTAAAATATTTTCATGGGAAATATAGACACAATGAAAATGAAATAGGTGATTAATATGAAATATGTCTAATATAAATAAATATGATACAGAAGTCTCTTAAAAAATTAGTTACATTCAAATAAATACACCAATGATTATATAATTTTATATTGAATATTAATTCACATTAAATAAGAATGATACATTATATATAATGTTTATGGGGTTGTATATAAAATTAATAATCATCAATTGGTTCATAACATCAAACACTTATCAACAAAACAATACTAATGCAAAGAAATCCAAAAAATTATTATAACATTGATGTGAGAATTAATTAATGAAGTCAGTATGTGTACATGTTTTTAATCCAAAAAAACTAAATAAATAAAAAAATTATTAAATTTCATTACACGCATTATCTTGGAATAACATAGATAATGGAGTACTAACAATTCCCATTAAATGGAAATTATGATAAGAAATCACATATATCATGTTCTAATTTCTTTAAAAGTGATTTAATGATCTTTTAAAATAAATTTAAATTATTTATACATCTAAAAAATACCTATTTAAATAATTATAATATCATATATAATATACATATAAAATTTTAATGATCTTTTATTATTAATTAATTATTAAAATCATTATTTCTCAGTGTTAACTATTTTATTTTTTTATGTATGTTCCAGTTTAATAGTTTGGGTCAATAAATATTTAATAATATTTCATTATCTATAGAATCATAATATTTATAAGAATATTATAAATTTATTCATTATATATTTATTTATAATTATCCATTATATATGGAAACCAAATGCGAATACATTACCACCTTGGGAAATTGAAGAGGGAGGCAAATTCTTGGAATAAAATTGTTCAGTCTAGCTTTTCCATGTTGACGATCCCCAAAGATAAAAGATTTCATAATTTTTAAAATATTTATCTATATATCCTGATGGAATGGGAAGATATTATCTTTCTAAAATGAATGATCAACCCTTTATCAAATATATGATTAAGAATACAAAAAATAAAAATTTACAGCTTTAAATAAAATTATAAATGTTCTTGAGTGTAACCATTATCAGGGAAGAATGATATGGTTTAAGAACCGTGTATGTGTTTCTTACATACCATATGAGAAGAAATACATATTATAGGAAGCTCATAATTTTTCATTCTTTATTCAATATGGAATTATGGGTATATATAGGTGTTTCAATGAAAACTTTTGGTGGGATTGAATAAATAGAGATATCACAGAGTTTGTATCTCAGTGCATAGAGTGTTGTCTAGTTAATGATGATATAGAATATTTTAATGGGATATTTCATCCATTACCCACAATAAAATATTAATAGGATAACATCACTATGGATTGTTTCATTGGACACCAAAAATACTCAAAAGGGTTTAATTCAATATGGGTGGTAGTTGATCTCCATAAAATTCAAAACTCTTAATTATTGTTAGAGAATAATTACATTTAGATTAGTTTCCCATGACATTCATTAATTTTTTTAAGGTTTTATGGAGTACCACATTCTATTCTATCAAATCAAGATATGATTATTACCTCTATGATTTGGAAAAAAATTTAGAAACCAGTTGATACAAAACTGAGTATTATCACTTATTATCAAACCATATCATATGGTTTATCTGAAGGAACAATCAATCCCATAGAAAATATGATGAGATATTTTTCTTTTGATTTAAAAGTTATTTGGGATAAAAAACATCCACTATGTGTGTTCTATTACAAAAATAGTTTTTAATCGAGCATTCATATGGACCCTTATAAATCCCTCGATTTGAAGAGATGTAGAGTTCCAATTTTTTCAACAGAAGTTATAGAAATAATGCTACTAGGACATGAGATTGCTAAAGAAGTGGTAGAGATGGTAAAATCCATTTATTATAACATCAAGGAAGAAAATTTTCCTATGAAAAGTTATGCTTACAACTGATGATGAGATGTAGAACCTGATATTGGTAAAACTGAGTTTCTACGAATCTCAGTCAGTAATATATTTTTGAGATACCAAAGGAAAGGGAGACTAAACACTAGTTAAATAACCCCCTTTGAAAATTAAGATCATATCAGGATGGTATCCTATCACTTGGAAGTACCTGAAAATCCTTCTCAAGTCTATGATGTGTTCCATATATCTATCATAATAAATTATATACATGAACCTTCACATGTACCGATCTAAGAGTTCACACCACTTGAGATGGATATTTTTATGAGGAAATACCTGTTGATATTCTTGATTATACAAGGAATGTTCTATGAAATATTACCACTCACATGGTAAATGTTCTGTAGAGAAATCCCTAGTTAGAGGAAGCTATATGGGAACTTGGGGATATGATGAAGAAAAACTGTCCAAATTTATTTGTATAAGAATAACAAATTTTTATGGAGAAATTCATTATATAGGGGGATAATGTAATACACTGAATTTTTATAGACCTTTTTAATGCATTTATTTTCATTTATGCATTACATTTCAATATGTATAACTATTATTTATCATGGCACTGACATGGTTTTCACTACATCAAACACTAACATTGTGTTTGTAACACACATCACTAAGTTTCTAAGAAACATCATTTTATTATTATAATTATTTGAATAATATATTTATAACATATCAATCAAAAAATTTAATATGAATATACATGAAAATTGTTAAAATATTTTTATAGTTTAAAATATATTGAACATATTGATAATTAAAATTATATTTTCTGGTGAAGCCTTTAAATGTGTAAAAATACTATTGTTTCAATTGACCTTCTTATAATGTCCTTTCTTGAAAAAAATAACTGCATTTTAGTAAATTTATAAATTTTATTAGATAAAATAATTTTAATATTTTAATTTATAATTTCTAAATTATGATAGGATTAATTTCTGTGATTTTCATAAAATACTACATTTTTGGACAAATAGTAATGAATATTGAATTTAAATTCAAAAATATATTTTCAAACAATTTATTTAAATAATTAAATTATATTTTAATTAGGATTAAATGTGTTATTAGTCAAACATTTTATCAATCATTCCATTTTTGGCCATTGGAACCAATTTTATATGGGAATAAGATATAAAAACATAACATTCTTTTGATCATTTTCACTTTAAAAACCAAATGTGTCATCCCCTATGACTGAATAATTTAAAATGAATTTATGAAAATTGATTGTGTGTAAATTTTAAAAATGGATGAAATAAATATGAAATATCATAATTTATATATTATAATTTGGTCACCTTATTTTTTTCCAAAAAATATTAATGAATGGTATTAAAATTAACTAATGTTATCTTGGTAAAATTCAACATAAAAAAGAACTAATTGTAATCTTAAGGGACTAAACAATAATTAAAATATTAAAATACCCATTTCATGGTCATATTTATGAAATAAAACATCCATTATTGATTTTTTTGTTTTACTAATATCATTTCATAAGAAAAAATAAGTATACACCTTCTTTGTTTTATAAAATTATGGCTATATCCAATCCCTTCCCTATAAAAGGGCACCAACTCTATCTATTATTCACACCACATAATACTAATAGGTTCATCCATTATATTCCCTATAAACATCCCAATAAACCTACATTCTTCTTTGAAACATCCCATTGGGATGAAAACATTCCATGAATGTGCCATGGTGAAAACCAAAATGAATTACCTGATAAAGGGGTACCACCCTTCGCCATGTTTATTTATTTTATTTTCTTAATATACTCTATAAAATATAATTATTCCATGAATATTTTAAAACATATTTATACCTAATTTACAAATATCATTTTATACTATTGTTACTAATAAAACATACACTAACATCCATCAAATGGGTAACATACTCTTTATGTGTACAATAAAATACAACCTCACAAAATGAGGATTGTTCATTTTCCTTTAGCACATATCACGATTGAATTAGGATGTAATATATATTAATATATGATATATATGATATAAAATTTTTATTTAATATTATTTGACTTTTTTAAAACATGTATCATTATACATTCCATTTTTTAAATACGATAATTTCATTAAAAAAAGGGACTATTGCCCCCTAAATGTAATGTGACTAGTTCACACACTACATGGAATGTATTAAATATGGTTTTAGTAAATTTATATGACATATATGATATAATAATGATACTATAATAATTATATATACATATATATATATATATGGAATTTAGATTCTCCCATTCAATAGAACAATTAACCAGAAACAACATTAATGCATATGTAGGACCTACCATATCCATGAATGATGTATTCCATTTCATACATCAATATTATATGGGTTATTATATGAAAAATATAATGAATACACCTAATTTTTATATAATGGGGTAAATTTTAGAAATGAGGATCTAAATAATACAACCAACGATATAGAAAATAAAGACACATGTGATGAACAAAAAGGATATTAAAATATTTGAAACCATAACATTGAATTGATAAAAATTAGTAATATAAATTAATAATAAAAACATATTGGGTTTTATATATAATAATATGGTTTTTTTAAATATTTAAAATACACATATATTAACTATATATGATGTATGAATGATCATGATGAGAGTCAAGACACAAAGTAAAGGGATTTCTAGTCTCATATCAATTTCTATGAGATTTACATCATATTCACAATTCATCTATTTTTTATGGTTATTATAATTCAAAAGTATATTTTATATAATTTTTATCATTTATTTTATGTATATTTTCATATCAATTTTATAAAATCACTTTCACGGGTTTTATGTATCCAGAGTTTCCAAATTAGAAAAGTAGTGTTTTCACAATTTGACTCATTTGAGACACGTGTCAAGAACATGAAGAACCATGTTTTAAAAAATGTTTTAAAAGGTGATATTTTAAAATGATTTTCAATGATATTTTATTTTTGAAATGCTTTATGGTTTTCATTCTACTGTTAAATATTTTCAAGGTATTTTAAAATAAGTTCTTTTTAAAAAAAATCAAGATTGTTTTATATGACTTCATTGATATTAATTTAAAAATGAATAAAATATCTCTCTATATGTTTTATATTAAAATAGATTACATGTGGTTTTAGAAAATTTATTTATAATTTTTTAATATTATTTTAATAAAAATGTCATTCAATTGGATTTTTGTTTTAAAGATAACTTTTCATGGAAGAGTGGATATTTTGCTCAAGAAAATTTTTCAAAATGACATTCCATGTTATTTTCCATCTAAGATGATACTCGTTGATCTTAAACATTCCCTTATAATAAATTATCTAAATGTTTCATTGATATACTTTCATGAATGGCTTATGTTTTCATGGTTTTATTCTTATGAAACTCATTTCTATTATATGGGTTATATTATTTTAAATCCCACTCATTCTCGTAGGTTATGATTTGATGAAATGACTATGAAACCTATCTAATTTATATAGGTTATGATGTGTTGAAATATTAATGATACCTATTTAATTTTATAGGTTATGATTTAATACTTATAAGAACTACATTATTAATGGGTCATGATATTATGAATGTTTTATTATCTCATGGAATATGTATGAATGATTTTATTATGAAATCGGTAGGACCTATATGACCTTCCAGTGCAATGGGTAAATATCAATAACTCATTATATAATGTTGTGAATCATGTTGGTGGAATTTATCCACTTTGGGAATATAGGAATTCTTGATCTCAAACAAGGAATGTAATGTGATTGTGGATGATGTTGTGTCCTGCCCAACAGTTGTAGCCACCCTAAAGATGGATGATGGGTAAACCCAATCACTTATGTAACAATGGGGTAACCAGACCACTTATAAAGATTATTCTGCAAATGAGGATAGTGGTGTGTCTTTCTCATTAGGTGTGGGTCACATAAAGTACCTTGACATGTTCTATTAGTGTTTCTTGAATTATAGGTAATGATATCACATTTTTATGTGTTCCACCATTCCATGTATTCTTCCTAATATATTTTTTCATGTCATATGTTCTATATTTTTTTGATTCATTTATTATGAACTATCAAGATCTATGCCATGATTCAGGTTTCTGATCTTATGTTATGTGTAGTATAATCTTATAATGTCTTGATCACATTCTCATACTCTTATGTTTATGTTTATTCTTTCATGTCTAACTTGTTTACTCTTACTGAGAAACTGATCTTACCCAATTTAATGATTCATTCACTAAGTTATAAAGATATTTACTATGTTTTTTGTTTATTATAATGGTTCTATACATGAAGAAAATAGTGGGAGATAATATACCTCCCTATGTGCCAGTGTTTATGTTTCCATGATTTCTAAAGTACGAGACTCGTAAGGACTTCAGTTGTTTGTTTGAATAATGTCTTAAGTATTATACAAAATTTATGTAAATATAATTTATCAAAATCTAGTGTACTTATAAAAGTAGTCATGAATATTTGATCTTAAAAGGAAACATTATGTTTCTTATTACATAAACAAAAATTTTATGAATTGTCTTGTTAAGATGAAAAAAACTGGGGTTATAAAGCCATTTAGAAGGATATAGAGGAAACACACATTCATGGGACCGATCTCAACTCCATAAAGACTCTTGAAACATTATGAAGTGTTCAAATCCTCCCTAAATAGAAAACATTTCTAGTTTGATGTTATAACACCCCAATATTTCAATATTTATTTATCCTTCAAATAAATACATTATTCCATATATTTTTCTACAGAAAACATTGAACATAAATGTGTTAAAATATATAAGAATAATGTTATTAAAATAATTATATAAACAATAAAACCTCATGTAAATAAAAATATAGTAATCAATTAAAAAATTATTACATTAAAATCAAATGAAATTCATGTGATTTAATGTAAAAAGTATATATTTATAAAAGAAAATTATTTATTATAATATTTTTTAACGTATCCTATAAAATTAAAAATAGAACTTTTAAAATAATTATTATAATATAAATGTATTATCTAATATACATTCAATAAATTAATTAGTAAATAAAATTAAATAAGACTAAGATAACATACTTTTTAAAAGAACGTATT
The DNA here is from genome assembly GCA_963277665.1 of Viscum album. Classification (NCBI taxonomy): domain Eukaryota; kingdom Viridiplantae; phylum Streptophyta; class Magnoliopsida; order Santalales; family Viscaceae; genus Viscum; species Viscum album. Next base: position 711,654,834 of record OY728140.1, read on the forward strand.
TCTAATAATGGCATTTCTACTTTATATTTAATATTTTAAATTAAAATATCAGTTTTTGACATTTTATTTGACAAAATTTACATCTATATTTATTCAAAAATTAAATATTATCTTCAGGTGTGTTTTTTTATTTTTTTAGTGAATATTTAATTTTTTAAAAATTGAACAAAATAATGTGTAAAAAAATAGTGACTTTGATGGAATAATTAGAATATAAAAATTGACTAATAATTTATGAGAAATTTTCCATATTTAGTTTATTTAATAAGTAGTATTAGAAATTTAATTTATTTTTTTTAATTTATAATCCTATAAGTTATAATTTTCGATATGTGTAAATTTTTTATAAATTGGTTTTATGCATTATACAATTATTATTATAAAAATATATATTCTCCTTTTTATTTAAATTTAAATGTAAAAGTTACTTTCATAACATTAATAATTCCATATAAATTAGTTAATAGGGAGGATTTTAAATTTTGTCATCAAAATAAATTATAGAATTAAAAAAAAATTCCGCAATTTATTTAAATTTTGGAAATAGTTAAAACCATAAACACTAAAACATAAAACTTCTCAAAACATATCTATAAATGTTTGGTGAGGGGTATTATTAGAACAATCCTATTCTTAGTCCAATTATTCTAAATTTAAGTCTCATATTACTTGAAAGGTGACATTTTTATATTATTTTAAAATGTCTACTCCCCTCACATATAAATGGATACAATCAGAAAAACATTACACACACACACACACTAAATATTAGAATTTAATGTGATACTTTACCAATTTTATAATCCCCAATATCCCTATGCCATGTTTTTAAACACCATATTCTTTGAAAAACATTAAATCCTCTATTTTTTAGAGGTACTCCATGAGAATGTTTAAATTCAAAAACCTAATTCAAAATCACATCTTAATATTATCATCTATTTCATTCGATAAAAAATGTATTTTAAACATTATATTAGTATTATTATTATTATGAATTTTATTATTTTAGTTTTTTAACCATTACATACCCTTCCAGGTTTATTAGGAAAATTATAATGTCATTCATTCATATATGCGGAATATCACGTCTTCTATGTGACATATATCATTTTCCATAACAAACAAAATTAGATAGTTCCAAAAACGTTTTTCCTGAAGAAATTATATATATATATATAAGCTTATTAATATTAAACAATGATAATACATTTTATACCATCTTCCCAATATAGGAAAAATAAAATCATCGTATGTGTGTGTGGAATGTAATGCCCACATAAAGTGATGTGTTTCATTTTTCAACATCATCATACATGGATGGAAAATGAAATTTATTTATGAATATAAATGATATTAAATTTTAATATTATTAATTAATATTAATATTATAGGATAAAAAAAGAACAAATTATCATTATTAATTAAATATTTTTTATTAGTAAATTACACGAAACTATATCAGCATGGATTCCACATTCAAAAACCATACACATTACGTAGTTGTATTTAAAATGGGAAACTATTAATAATTTAAAAAATATTATAATATCATGGACAGTACATGTAGAGACCAAAATCTTGGCGTACATGGAAATTACATTACTTTTGTGCAATACTTAATACATAAAAAAACAAACGCCAATTGACTATAATAGTTTAGTGTCTTTGGAAACGTGGATGATAATATTCTAATCTTGATGAAAGATCTTCAACATATCCCATAATGATATTCCCCTTTTTTTACCAAAAACCATTCTTTATATCCCTAGGAAAATAAATCATATAAAGGGTGTGATAAAATGATCAGTAAGGGTAAACATGGGGAAAATAAAACAAACCATATACATTTGAACATAAAAACATGAACATAATGTTTAAACATCAAAATCATGGGCAATGACAAAAAACGTGGCAGTATATAAGGCATAGATCATAATAGAACATGAATCATGATTAAATAGCTTTGAAATAAAACTTGTAATTGTAGAAAAACATTAAGCACATGATATGATTTCAATAGTAGCCAAGGCATTGTTGCCAATACCATCTTAGTGGACAAAGTCCCTTACTGAACCGAGTTCACTTCTCATTCCAGTCCTATATCACTGAACCAGATTAACTTACCAATTCAGACATGTCTATCTCATGAGATATAAATCATTACCCAATGCATTGGAGAGAGATATAGGTCCCACACATCTTATATTGAAATCATTATTACTTTTGCCACAAAATAAACATAAAACATTCATCATAACCCAAAGAATAAAATGGGTTTCATAAACATCATCTCATCATCACATAATGTATATTAAACAAATTGATATCATTTATTCATAAGAAAAATAACACCATGTAAATAATTGAGACATTATACTTGAAACATAAACATGTTAAATAATGGAATCTTAGATGGAAAATAGTAATGATAAAACACGTGAAATGAATTATTGAGGAAAATATCCTTTGTTCTTCAAAATCATTTTCGTTTCACAAAATGACAATAAATTTTAAAAGAAAAGGATTTTTTTCAAAACATTCATTAAATCTTGTAGATTATGTTTCATGAAAATAAGACGTTTTGAAATCGAAAATATCTGTTCATGTCGTATAAGTTATGAAAAACATTTTCCTCATACTTTTGCCAAAAAGGTAACAAACATTCCTCATATGGTAAACAAAAGAAAGATTCCTTCCAAAACAAGTGGTAAATTTAAAAAATTTGTAAAAATGACATTAAACATACATGATTTTTTTAGAAAACATAGACATGGATGATAACAATAACCCCAGTAAATACTTACGAATAACAATCTCGGATAAGAACAAGATTGGAATAGTTATCCCTTACAAAGATATTTTTGTAAATAAAATAGATCAATTATGTGTATTAACTATAAGGTCACATAAAGAATTTATAAATACATGATAAGATATAAAAATTCATTTCTCACATAATCAAAGAACGACATAATCAAGAAAGAAAAGATCAACCCAGAGAACGGAAATTGGGTTTAGAAGTTCCCTTGCCTCTTGTCCAACATGACTCGATCGTTCTTTAATCTCATGAATAATAAACCAAAGATAATTTCTAATTTCATAAGAATATTATTAAAGTTTATTATTAGTTTTATATAAATTATTACCATGTTATAAACATTATATAACCATTTAAGTTAATAACGTTCGTTTGTCGATATTTGGTACTTGAGTCCAAAATGGACTTCTTATAATTACATGTTGTTCATGTGGTCAAAGGATAATTATATCCAGAATGATATTCATGATATATATATCATATATATCATATATATCCAGAATATACATGTATTTATAATTGTACATAACCTATGGTGGTAAGAAATGAAATGCACCGTTCATGGAGAGGGTAAGCCGTACGTACGCATGAACACTACTTTCATTTATATTTCTTATTTTAATGGAATTAAACATAATTATATATAGGTATAATATAATTCCAGTATAATATATTATATAATATCATTAACTTCAACCTTTATACATCCCACATAAGGCATTAACGAATCACATTACTTTGAGGGGGCGGTATTCCGCACTTCCTCAAATGAGATTATCGTATTTATCCACTATGGAAACCATAAAGGCCTCATATAATTGGGAAGTAAAGAAGAATAAGGAAATTAAAAAAAAAAAATATCATATATAAAAAGAGTGCCATCATAATGGATACCATGAGAGGCAGTAAGAGAAAATCGAACAATCATCATTTCGTGAGACGTTAGTTTTCCATCCACAAGAACATTATGTTCTTCATCCATTAGATGGAGGTGTGTGTAAGTGTAGTTCGAATAATTGTCATAACAAAATACTAGTATATTGAAGATACTGGTTCTGTTACAAAATAAAGGATTAAAAAGAGTTTAGCGGTTGGATAAGTAGAATAAAAGAAAACAATTTAAGAGAAACTCTTTCCTTTAATTTGGGTAACTTTCATTGGTTTGAACCAAAAGAACTTCTTGAAGTTCCTTCAGCCTAAGGTGAGTCTTATAGGGGGAGAGGGATGTAAGGAGATTAATTGGGAAGATTTTGGAAGAGGAAAATGGCTTGAGAGGTTTGTGTAATTGGATATTAATGGTCTCCTTTTATAAGGGGGAGGAGGGGCTCTTTTGGAAAATGTGAAAATATTATTTCATTATAAACATATCATCAGTTTCAAATGCTCTAAAAATCATTAAAGATGAAGATAAGATGACTAATGGTCGAAATAAAATCATCCAATAATAATTTGACATGTTTTGGATAATATTTTAATCATTATAAACTTATTTATTTAAATCATTTATTAATGAGGTAAATACTTCATCATTATTGTGTCATAAATAATTTAATTTATTTGAGGTCTAAAAATTATAAAAAAATACCACCATGTAGGAAATATTCTTATATTTCCAATGAGTATGTATAGACTAAATCATAATTTATATAACACCTTATAAAAATTAATTACTAATTTTTTTTAATGTCAATTTTGTCATTACATTAAATTAATTACTCCAAATTGTAATTATCACTACCAAGTGGCTCAATGGGGTCCCAAAATCTATCCAAGGATGCCCATGATTAGACACTACTCATCCAATAAGGTTATGACATGTGTTAAGGTAATTTTTAATTATTATAATATTCTTTTAACCTTTATTACCCTATTTACCATTAACCGCAGCAAATAAAAGTCAAAAGTTACTATTCACAAAAAATTATTTTCATCTTATTGAACCACATTTTATTTCATGATAACAACCATGTATGTCTGATTTTTGAAATTCAATTCACAGAAGTGGAAAAATTTTATTTAAATGAATGAGTCTGTTTTTTTAACTACCATTAAGTTGTTTCACTATTCATCAAAAATTGATGTTATTCACAAAAATAAAAAAAATCATCCTAAGATATATTTGATATTTCAAATTAAAAAATAATATCTATTTTTCCAAATTCAAAAAATCGAAGTGGAATTAATTAATTTTAACATTAATTCCTGTTACCAAAACAAATAGCGTGTTTTTAAGAAACAATAACAATAAAAAGATCGACACTTTTTTATGTCCAACTTCAAAGTGAAATTAATTCCAATGACCAGAATTGGATTAAATTGTAAAAATATATTCTAATTACACTTTAAAACCAATTAAAAAGATAATATAACCATATAAATTATTGCGATGAAAAAAGTTGTTTTTAATTAAAATATAGCATGTTTTTACTTTTCATTAAAATATGAATGTTATCAGAATAATATGAAAAATTTATCCAATTAAATTTTTATATCCGGATTCTAAGGAAGAATTTTATTTTGTCAAATTGAAATTTTAAAAATGTCAAAAAATAGATTTAAACAGGGTGTGCCATAAAAAGGTGGAAAAACTGCATTTTTTAAAAAATACTTATTTTGCCCTAAATATTTATTTTGTTCTCATACCATGTTCTAGAAAATGTGTAAGATGAATAATAATGTTATAAAATTCAATATGTAGTTAATACTATTCATAACATCTAATTCATAATAATATTGTAACAATATATCGTTGTTTAGTAAAACCTGGTATTGCGTACTACATATGCTATCGAGGACGGTCGTGATTGCATGTAACACAAGCCACGTCTGGGTTGGGTGTAATGAAATACTCTTTTTTTGTTGTGTATAATAGACTCCAACCATATTTTGTTTATACATTAAATATATATATATATATACACTCAATTTTCTGTAGAATAAAAACTATCAAAAGAACATGAAATTTTGTGTGACACAATCCAAGAATAGTTTTGTTTATACTGCAAGCTAATACGGTGTTGCATATAGTGAAAGATAATCTTGGTGTAGCGTACAACAGAAGATATAAAAGACATTAAAAAGAATATATCTCATAACATCTCAGGGTGTTACATTCTACCCCACTAAAAATGAATTTCTCCCTCGAAATTCGTTGGAGTTATAAATGGATTATTACTTGAGATTTTCTTTCATAGAAACCCAGATCGTAAAAAGTAATACTAAAACTTAATTTTAAAAAGTTAAGTATGAAACCTAACGGTTACCCAAATTAACTCATCCCTGGGTTTTCACGTAGGAAATCATAGGTGAAAATATGGATATGGAAGAGAAATCTAACCATCAAGTTCTGATGGAGAGTGGTAGAGAACAAGGCTATGAAAAATACAATAATCATAGAGCCATAAATTTTTGATGATCTATGGTACCAACTGATTCATCAGATATAAGAGCACTAGGAAAAAAAATTTGGTTTTCAAGATCATTTCCCTAATGTTGAAATTTTTTTGAATTAAATGAAATAATTACTTAAATTTGGTACAATCTCACCATGGCTCATGCCATAAACTATTTCCACTTCACCTCTTAAAGAAATGAAGTTGAATTTGTCTTTTGTAAAGTGTTAGCAGATCATGTGATAGAATGATAGGTCATTCCATCTATCTCAAACATAAGTTTAGCAAGAATTTTATACATAAGTCCATCTATGGTGAGATTAAACGTATATGGTTCCAGAAATGGACTTATACATCATCTATCATACCTCTTAATAAAATAAAACTAGTTTCTACAATCCAGGGACTACTTGTAAGCCAGTGTGTAGGCGATAAAGGCCTGTCACACTTCAATTGTGGGTTCGATTCCCGCAGCGTTGTCCGACAAAATGGGTTGTCACTGGTTCAGCATGTTGTCCCTTTTCTTAAAAAACACTATTATAACATTCCATCAAAAATATCGAAAAATTTTCTTGCCTTAAAAAATACTATCTGATGTCAACCGTAATCTATTATAATCTTAAGGTTTATCCAAAATACTTCTGTCCAATATCATAGTATAAATAAAACAATTAATAGAAAGGTCATCTACCAAGCATTGAATACAATCATTTATCTCCCGTATATCATAAAATATGTATACCTTGTTGGTCACATTACAACCATGTGAATTCCTTAATCATGTATTCTCTTGAAAAATTAATACACGCTGAACCTTAGTGGAAACATGAATATTGTCAAAAGCTAACGCTTTCCACATACCAAAATCCCAAAAATCTATATACTCAAAACCATGATATCACATTGTACTTATACCAATCATGAGATCATTAATACTATAAAACATTTCATTATCTCCTTATCCATTCATTATGCGCATATCAACTACCTTCCAAAAATATTTGAATAACCTTTCAGGGTTACCGGTACCATTCAACAAATACTTTCAAAAACAAAAGGAAAAACAATAGTGTAATAATCCTTAGATGACTTTTTATTCCATAGAACCATGACATTACTTATAAAACATTACTCTTGATAAAGATATATTCATTCCACAACCTTTTTAAACCATTGAAAGATCTGGAACAATTCTCTCATCTCACATATCATTCGTAGTCTCTTCATCATCATCAACATAAATACTTCCCATACGACCATGTTTATTCTCTTCATGAGACTTTCCCTTAAGGAATTTGTTTGCATAATGCCTATACATTCCACATTTAAAACATTTAACCACTTTTGATGTCTTATCAATACCATTATCCTTTTCCATGGGGTTAATTGAACCCTTTTCCTTTGCAATTACTAGCTTTGTGTCCTTCTTTTCCACACCCAAAGCATCTTCTAATTCTTTTGAAACATTCTCCCCCAGGACTCTTCCCACATGATTTAAATGAGGGAATTTGAAATTTATTTCCTCTATGATCATCATGAAACTCTATATTACTCTTATTAGATTAGTTGGAAAACTTACCAAATTTGAGATTATCGATCATTTTATAAGACTGTTGATTAGGGATAATAACGATATGTGGACTTCCAGATCCAATTTCATTTGGTTTCTTATGAAGAATATCATTCCATTTTCCATCATATCCTCCATTATCTTGAATCTTCCTGTTTCCATCCATTTTCTAAAACCCAAAAAGAATAGTGTGAGAGGAAAAAATCATACTAGGGAAAACAACATAATAAAGGGGGAGTACATTCAATATTTAACATCTTATGTTTAATTCTAATATCGTTACCATAATTCTAGAACTATAACCAATAATTATACATAACATTAGGGACATCCCTAGACATACCTTAGAAATATCTCTAGGGATCTCACTAAATTTTTCACATCATAGTTTCCAAAGTATGACTAAACATTTTCTCTGATACCAACTGTAGATACCCAAAGCATGGAATACATGGACATTACATTATTTTTGCAGAATAATTAATATATATAAAAAATAGATGCCAAAGGACCGTAATAGTTTAGTGTCTTTGGAAACATAGATCATAATCTTCTAATCTTGGTGAAAGATCTTCAACATCTACCATAATGATCTTCCACTTTTTTTCTTACCTAAACCCTTTCTTTATATCCTAAGGAAAAGAAAACATATAAAGGGTGATCTAAAATGCATTGTAAGGGTAATAATGGAGAACATAAAAAACCATATACTTTGAACATAAAAACATGAACATAATGTTTAAACATAAAAATCTTGAGTAATGACATAAAACATGGAAGTACGTAAGGAATAGATCATAATGAAACAACAATCATGATAAAATAGCTTGGAAATAAAATATTTAATTGTGGGAAAAAATTAATCACATGATATGATTTCATTAGTAGCCAAGGCATTTCTTCCAATACTATCTTAGTGGACAAAGTCCCTTACTGAACCGAGTTCACTCCTCGTTCCAGTCATGTATCACTGAACCGGATTGACTTGTCGTTCCAGCCATGTCTATATCATGAGATATAAATCATTACCCAATTAATTTGAGGGAGATATAGTTTCCACCCATCTTATAATTAAATCATTCTTACTTGTGCCACAAAATAAACTTAAAACATTCATCATTGCCCAAATAATAAAATGGGTTTCATTAACATCATTCCATTATCACATAATCCATATAAAACAAATGGATATCATTTATTCATTATAAAAATAACACCATTTAAATAATTGAGGCATTATACTTGAAACATAAATATGATAGATAATGTCATCCTAGATGGAAAATAGTTTTGATAAAACACTTGAAATGAGTTCTTGTGGAAAATATCCTTTCTTCTTCGAAATCATTTTATTTTTACAAAATGCCATGGAATTTTAAAAGAAAAGGATTTTTTTGAGAATGGTCATTAAATCATGTAGATTAATCTTCATGAAAAAAAGACATTTTGAAACCGTAAAAATCCGTTCATGCCGTATATGTTTAAAAAACATTCTCCTCATACTTTTTCCGTAAAAGTCAAAAAAGATCCTTGTATGGTAAAAAAAGAAATATTCTCTCCATAACTTGTGGTAAAAGAAACAAATGGGTAAAAGGACACTAAATGTACATGAAAACATTTTTGGAAAACATGGACATGGATGATAACAACAACCCTAGTAAATACTTAGGAATAACAATCTCGGATAAGAACGAGATTGGAATAGTTATCCCTTACAATGTTTTTTTTTGTAAATAAAATTGATCACTTATGTTTATTCACTATATGGTCACATAAAGAATGTATAAATACTTTATAAGATATAAAAATTCATTTTTCACATAATCAAATAACGACATAAACAAGAAAGAGAAAATAAACCCAAAGAATGAAAATTAGGTTTAGAAGTTCCATTACCTCATGCCCAACTTGACTCGATCATTCTGTAATATCCTGAATAAAAAAAGTTAATTTCTACTTGATTAAGAACATTTTCCATGTTTATTATTACTTTTAAACCACTTATTATCATTTTATAAAAAGTATGTAACCATTTAAGTTAATAACGTTTGTTTTGTCGATATTTGGTACTTGAGTCAAAAATGGACTTCTTATAATTACATGTTGTTCAGGTGGTCAAAGGTTCATTATATCCAGAATAATATTAATTATTTATATATCATATATTTCATATATATCCATAATATACATATATTTATAATAGTACATAACATATGGAGGTATGAAATGAAATGCACCGTTCATGGAGACGATAAGTCGTACGTACGCATGAACACTACTTTCATTTCTATTTCTAATTATAATGGAATTAAAACATAATTATACATAGTTATATTATAATTCCAGTATAATATAATATATAATATCATTAACTCCATACTTTATACATCTCACATATGGCATTAACGAATCACATAACTTTGAGGGGCGGTAGTCTGCACTTCCTCAAATGAGATTATCATATTTACCCACTATGGAAACCATAAAGGCATGATATAATTAGTAGGTAAATAAGAATAAGTAAATAATAGACATAATATATATCATATATAAATACAATTCCATCATAATTTCCACCATGAGAGTCGGTTGGAGAAAATCGAACAATCATCATTTTGTGAGGCGTTAGTTTTTCATCCACAGAAACATTATGTTCTTCATCCATTAGATGGAGGTGTGTGTAAGTTTAGTTCTAATGAATCTCATAACAACATCCCAGTATATTTAGGGTAATGGTGTTGTTACAAAATAAAGGATTAAAAAGAGTTTAGGGGTTGGAGAAGTAGAAAAAAAAAGAAAACAATTTAAGAGAAACTATTACCTTTAATTTCGGTAACTTCCTTTGGTTTGAACCAAAAGAAATTCATGAAGTGCCTTCTGCCTAAGGTAAGGCTTCTAGGGGGAGTAGAGGGATTTGTGGAAATTAATTTTGCAGATTTTGGAAGAGAAAAATGGCTTGAGAGGTGTGTGGAGTTGGATAGAAATGGTCTCCTTTTATAAGGGGGAGGAGGGGATCTTTTGGAAAGTGTGAAAATATTATTTTATTATAAACTTATATTTGGTTTCAAAAGGTCCAAAAATCAATAAAGATGAAGAAAATATGACTCATAGTCGAAATAAAATCATCCAATCATAATTGGACATGTTTTGGATAATATTTTAATCATTATAATCTTATTTATTTAAATCATTTATTAATGAGGTAAATAATGCATCATTATTGTGTCATATATAATTTAATTTATTTGAGGACTAAAAATTATAAAAAAATACCACCATGTAGGAAATAATTTTAGATTTACAATTAATATTTATATTCTAAAATATAATTTATAAATCCCCTTATAAAAATTAATTACTAAATGATTTTTGTTAATGTCAATTTTGACTTTACATTAAATTAATTAATCAAAATTGTCATTATCACTACCAAGTGGCTCAATGGGGTCCCAAAATCGACCCAAAGATGCCCATGGTCGGCCACTACTCATCAAATAATGTTAGGACAAGTATTAAGGTCATTTTAAATTATTATAATATTATTTTAACCTTGAATTACCCTATTTATCATTAACCGCGGTAAATAAAAGTCAAAAGCTACTATTCACCAAAATTTAGTTTTATCTTATTGAACCACATTTTACTTCTTGATAACAATAATTTATGTCGAAGTTTTGAAATTATATTCACATATGTGGTAAAATTTCATTTAAATGAATGAGTCGGTTTTTTTAACTACCACTAAGTGGTTTCACTATTCATCAAAAATTTAAGTTTTTCAGAAAAATACAAAAAAATCAGCCAAATATATATTTGATATTTCAAATTCAAAAATGATTTCTATTTTGGAAAATTCCAAACATAGAAGTGGCATTAATTAATTTTAAAATTATTTCCCATTATCAAAACAAGTAGTGTGTTTTTAAGAAACAATAACTATCAAAAGATCAACACTTGTTTATGTCCAATTTAAAATTAAAATTAATTCCAATGACCAAAATTGGATTAAATGGTAAAAATATATTCAAATTGAACTTTAAAACCAATTAAAAAAAATCTAACCATATAAATTATTGCGATGAAAAAAGTTGTTGTAAATTAAAATATAGCGTGTTATTACTATTCATTAAAATATGAAAGTTATCAGAATAATATGAAAAATTTATCCAAATTAAATTTTTATATCCTGATTCCAAGGAAGAGTTCTATTTTTTCAAATTGACTTATAAACATGTCAAAAACTAGATTTAATGTGGGTGCGTCATCAAAAGGCAACAAAACTGCATATTTTGAAAAATATTTATTTTACCCGAATAATTTATTTTGTTCTCATACCATGTTCTAGAAAATGTGTAAGATGAATAATAATGTTATAAAATTAAAAATTTAGTAAATATGATTCATAACTTCTTGTTCATAATAATATTATAACAATATATCGTTGTTTAGTGAAACCCGGTAATGCGTACTACACACGCTATTGAGGGAGGTCGTGATTGCGTGTAACACAAGCCAAGTTAGGGTTGCGTATAGTGAAAGACTCCTTTGTTAATGTGCATAATAGAATCCAACCATGTTTCATTTATACATTGAATATATATATATACACACACTCAATTTTTCATAGAATAACTACTATAAAAAACATGAAATTGTGTGTAACACAATCCAAGAATTGTTTTTGCGTATACTGCAAGCTAATACAGTGTTGCGTGTAGAACAAGATAATATTGGTGTAGAATACAAAAGAAGATATGAAAGAAATTATAAAGAATATATCTCATAAATTCTCAGGGTGTTACAGTACAAGAATGGTGAAAATCTTATCAATGATTTATTGGTATCGATGTTACAAAACATGTATGAAACAATAAAAATTACTGTCATTCGATAATGAAAATAAAAATGAACAAAATTATATTGGGGAAGTGAATGTGAATATTTTGAGAATATAAATGGTAATATATATAAATATATATTTTAGATTATATATTGGAATATTTTTTTATTATACTCATGGTTAATGATCATCCACTATAGTCAGTTACAAAATGTATGTTTATCCTCATATCAATTTCCATTCATTATTATATGTACTATATTATCAACCTTATTCATATATGTTTTGTAGATAATACAAAATTACTATATTATTCCATATAATTCATGTAATTTATTTTACATAAAATTCCACACCACATTCTTTCCTTTAATAGTATGAAATTTAAATATATTCAAATTTGTAAGGGATTTTCATCTCAAATTATTTTCATCATGAAATGTTTAATATTTGGTACCTATTTTAATTTATATGTTTTTAATATTACCCATTTGAAATATTTTATTATGAAATTTTTATTCATGGTATTTAATGATTTATATCTTTTTCATCTTCCTTGGTATTTTAATTATAAATTTAACAAAATATTAAGAGTTTCTTTTCAAAACTCACATCTATTTGGTATGTAACCAGTAGCCTCTATGTCCAAACTATTAGTTCCACCAATGTTCTCCTAAATTAGTTTTAAATCCCAATATTAATATTTATTATGATATTTTTATTTCCCATTATCTTTTCAAAATGGATATTATTTACACTTTTAATGAAGTGTGATTCAATAATGATATTTTGTAATATTGTTTGGTTTTTTATATTTTATCATGAGATCAATATTTTTTAACATAACCCTGGTTCCTATTTAAAATAAAATTCTTTATATTTCTGTCCTCTAGATTTTTTTGAATAATGTGTTGTGAATATATTTTTTAGAATGATATTTATATATAACATGTAACTTCATTTTCGATTAACAAACTCATTCATTAAAAAAATTATAAGGGATATTATTTTAAACATTTTTTCTACATACTCATTTTCATGATGCCATATTTTTTTTATTAAAACAATAATCTATCTAATTTTTCATGTTTTTCTATATAAATATATATTCCATCCACTTACTAAAATATTATATAAAATGGGTCTAAATATTATAAAGGGTGTTTCTTATTATTTCACATGGTAAATTTTATTATTATTCTATACGTATTTTTTGTAAACTTAAATATAAAATAACAATTATTGTGTTTAATTTTATATATTCCTTAATGATTTCATCCACCTACTTTCTAGGGTTAGATTATTATCATTTTATTATGCTTATTTAATGGACAATTATTTTACATGAAATTATCTTATTATTCTAGTACATGGGTTTATGGATTGTAACTGAAAATTGACTATTGATTTTATTTATATTCATTAACTTCATATAGTAAATTCACTGAACATTATTATGTATTGGTGAGTCCTAGAATAAGTTATCCCCTTGATGTATTATAGTTCTCCTAAAAAATATGTTTTTTTTTATTTTTTGAATCTTTGTATGATTATTTGTATTTACTTATCCTGGTGTGTTGATGTTAGGATCATGATTTATTATAATGATGAATTAATGGTTTTACAATGAAGTCCTCGCACATGGCCTTGATGATATGACTGTGATATCTAAGAACATGTAACTCGTTGTAAGACCATATTTCCTAGTATATTGTTGTTATGATAAGATTAAGATATCCTAAATTATGAATTCATTCATTATGAAATGTGTTATTATAATCCAAGTGATAATTTACATTAATATGTTTTAAATATATAAATATTAGGTTCATTTTGTTTTTGATATGGAAAAATTATACTATTCACTATACTATATTACTTTTTCATTTGGTATTCATTATATCTTATATTGTTTGAATCCCTTTATACGGAAGATGAGGTCACCATTTTATTTCTTCCATTCCCATAAATACCGAGAATGTTTATTGGAATTTATTCATGGATATAATTATAGGGGTATGTAAATATTAATTAATTTTGTAATTTTATTTTTCAAATTTTCAAATTTAATGTGAAAATTTTATATGTATCTATTCTACCATGATGGTTGAACTATGTGACCCTTTTTTATACAATATGTTTTAACATTAATCATTTTAATGAATTAACACATGGATAAATTTTAATTGCCTTTAAATTGTTATAATATTCATATTTGGAACATTGATTCCAAGTAATTATGTCCTAATAGAGATAGTATTATTACCCATTAGTAGATTCCTCCTAAATATATATTTTCATTCAAACAAATTCTTAACAAAAATCGATTTTCATATTAAGAATGATTCGTCATCATATCTAAAATATATAATACTATTTCAAACATGTAAATATGTCACCATTGAATATGAACTAACCTCACATCCTCTCATATCATAGCACATTCTAACGTCTCCACCCCAGGTGATAGAGGAGTCACCCATATTTAGAATGTGGTAGACCACTAGGAGAATCAAAATGAACAATCAAACCGATGATAAACTAAAGTCCATCAAAAATAAAATGGTTAACCTAATGTGAATCTCTATATAGAGTAGATGTGAATTGACAGTGAATTTTTAGTGGTTAAAATTCACTAATGGGATTCTTATCATCCTTTATAATCTAAATAGAATCCTCAATAAAATTACCAAAGGAGTCTTGCACTACAAACCAATTTAATAAAACTTCAATGAAATAGTGGTTTCCATAATCCTATCAATAGTGGAATATTGATCTTATTCCACTAATACTATTAAAAAATTATGATGTCAATGCATCTTTCTAAAATTTCATATAACTTGTTCTTATTGTTTTACATCATCAATGAAATAGAACAATAGTACTACCATGATGTGAATCGTATAAACATTGAAATAGTTTAAAGAAACCCTAACTAAACAAATAATTATTTAACATAATTTCAATAATTTTAAATTTAGATCACACAAAATACTTCAAAAATTATATAAATATGTTTTTTACAGTCATTGATGACTAGTGTGATAAAAATGTTATTTAAAAATTGATTTATCATATCTCCATAATCAAACACCTCTAGATCCCCTTCTTAACCTATCATGTATTACTCCTATTTTCCTATCATAGTGAACGGAAATATAACAATATAGTTATATAAAGTTCTAAGTTTGGGTAAAAAATATTTAATCATGGCTTAGGCCATATTAATAAAAGTAAAAATGGGAAGGGATAAACTTCTCATTAAAAATACTAATGGAAATGATATTTTCCATAAATCAGGATGGGATGACTTCAACTGTCAATAGAACAAAGGCTAAAATGTCAAAACATTGTAAGATATGACTTAAAAATTTTCATATGGATAATATCAATTTCAATGAATTGTACACATGTGGAATCAATATATACCAATTTATCATAACTATAGGTCAAGGTTCACCTCCAATTACATCTTCCTATAGTGGAAAATATACCATAGTGGATTGGGTTCACTATAAAATCAATTTAAATAAGGAAATGTCATATAAAGAATTAGGATAAATCCAAAATATTTTATATAACATCCCATGTGAAGTAAAGCATTACACAGTTTATTAGATAGAATAATAATTTTTCCCCAATCACCATATAACATAGTGTTCTTTGGATAATCACTCATTCACTATACATGGTTTCTCATGACATGAATAAAATATCCAATTCATTGGAAGGATTTACGATATCAAGACCAAAAAAAATAATGATATATATATATATATGAATATTAGTTCTATTTGATTAAATGAAACCATGCATATAGAATACATGTCATACAACTATATAAAGACAATGTGGGGTTCTTAATCATGTATCAATGAATAATATAGTGATATATAATGATGATTCCCATGGGAATAATTAGTTTATTTATTTTGGACATAATTGTTTTTATTAAAGAGTAATTGTTCTTGAAAATGGTATTCCAATTTAGTAAAATTCATGAGAATTACCTCAGAGAAGTAAGAATGTAATTTAACCAAAAAAAGTTGTGATTTTTCAAATGGTGAAATGATATCTTAAATAAGTAAATGACTTATAATATTACACTATATAAACTTTAATATTCCATGTATTTCCATAAAATAATTAGGGATTTCAAAATATATTCTTGGTGGTAATACATTTAATAAAGGATGCACCTGTCATGAGAAAAAACCCAGAATGTTTACTCTTTATGTAATAAAAATCCCATTATTATAATTTATTTCAAAATATAATAATAAATAGTTCTTAAAAAATTGGATAATAGAAATTTAAATTTAATATATCATAAAATGTAATTTTTATTCAAATAAAAATAGGTAACATTTATAGGAAGGAACACTATTAATGATCAGGGGAAACTTTCATTAAAGAAGATGTGAATTATTCTCAAAAATTTTATTCAATTGAAATATTAATTCATCAAATTAAATATTTAATTAACAAATTAAAAATTACCTATATATATTATTTATATTACCATAATATGGTATGTTTAATACATCTTCTAACTCCACAGTAAAAAAAAATTACTATGAAAAAACATAGAAGTTTGGTGAAGAAAAACCATCACATATTTTGAAATGTTTTTAGTAAAAACCAATATGAGAAAAAGGAAAAGTAATATAACATCTAATATCATCAAATATTATAGAATCATGAAAAAATATTAAATCCAATTAGGTATAGTTTCCAATGAAAACATTTTTTGTAATATGAAATTTATTTGTACGTGAAAAAGGTAAGACAATAAACTCATTATTATATCCAAATGTAAATAACATGCACAATACTATTGTATAAAGAAATACACATATTATATAAATATTGAGGTAAATTATTCCTAACTATTAGAATTTATATGCATAATATTTTATCATTATTTATGTGAATATATATTATTTATTCCCGTTTCATTATCTACTCTGAGTAATCATGATCGTTATGAGGTAGTATCATTGTAGAATTTTAAATATCCAATCAGGTCAAAATATTTTTCTTTTTTAGATCAATAAATGTTTTGGAATTTATTCCTTAAATTGTTTTATAAAAATATTATTACATTAAATTCGATATTTGTTTATGATCCTTGAATATGATGTTTGTGTTGTAAATGATTTGGTGGTTTTTAATAGATGAATAGTGGCTCAAAATTAATTACATTACTCTAAGTGATATAATTAAAATGTAAATTCATTAATTAAACATATTTATCAATTATTATTATTATAATTCATGTTATTGTTGTCACCATGATATTATTTAATAGTACTATTTATGTGGGTGGTGAAACCAAACCAAATAAAAATATATCTTCATTTTGTTGATGGTTTAGAATTGGTTATGTTGTAATATCAGTATAATAGAATCACAAAAATATTAATTAGTTTTTATATGTTTAACATATCAATATTTTAAAGAATTTTCAGAATTAGATTATTTATATAAGATGACACCCAAATCATTTTCCAAAGAATTACCAGATTAGAGACGTTATAAGTACTCATTTGTGCGTCCCTATAGGAAACCAGTTTTCCCCTATCAACTAGGGTCTAAAGTATTATGATTATAATTTACTCTCTATAATAATTGGAATCACATGGTACTCACAAAAAAATATAAACAATATTAGCATCATAATATATGGTAATAGAACTATACAGAAACAAATAGAATGCCAATTCATACATGGATAAGTACCATAGAACCCAATAATGTGTGAAAAACAAAGAATAATGGAATTAAAATGTAATAAAATGATTTATAAATAGTATATAGTTTTGAAAAACATCCCCCCAGCTTAATTACTCAGTCTACTCAAATAGAAATCACATGGACATTTCTCTTCATTGAATAGATGGTAATACAATTTGAAAATTAATATTCTGTATAACCTATTAAAACACCACCAATGTTTCCTTATTATAATTGAACATCTAAAATGTGGTTTATTAACTGACAATGAATTAATTCATGTAGCTGTAAAAAAATCAAATCAAACATTTTGGCACAAAATAATAATGCAAAAACATTATCCAATAATGCTTCATATGCATGCATATTTAATATCTAAATGTTCAAAGGATCAATAATAATATATTATCCAAGAACAAGGCTAATAAATAGTAGTATATGCCCCATTCAATAGGTCAACATGAATTATTCTATCATACCACGTCTCCCAACTCAAGGCTGGAGATCAAGATAAAAAATTCTCTCATTCCCCCTATACTTTTTGTCCCCTCATGCCAACTTACCAGATATAGTCATCCTGTGAATGTTGGCCACATAAATACATCATTCCCTATTAACTAACGTTTCTCTAAAATCATTTCACATCCCTCATCTTATCATTATTTTCCATGGAGACCCTCAAGACACAACATGCCACATATCTAATCTGTGCAAAGTGTTACAAACTATAAATATTACATTTAAAAAATACATCATATGTGACTAATGTCATATTATTATTCCAATTCATATAGAACTATAACAGAACAATAATTGGTTCTCAGCCTACACACAGACATTGGAATATCATATCACAGACTTATTCATTAGAATATATATACAAAAACATGTGATCTAAAATGAATCCTTGATCAAAAGTGTCTAGAAATGAAATATTATATACAGAAATTAATATTATGCATTTACCATATATCATTAGGAACTTTAAACCATTGTTTCATTGAATAAATTACAAGAAACTCTTCAAAATAAAATAATTAAGTCATTCTTGTGCACAAACCGGGTCAACCTAGTATTCAAAGGACCCCTATAGTTGATACTAATTCCATAACAAGAATTTTTTGGAATGATATTAAGTAAAGTAATATTAATAGGGGTTGAATCTATATCATTATAAATATCATGATCTTACAATGATTCTAGATATGGGATTGATCATCGGATGGGAAAAAAGAATAGATTCATATAGAAAATTTAATAATTCATGTTTAAATTGAATCATAATATATTGGTTCAATATAACATGTTGAATATATGATTTTTCTCATTAGATAGAGGTTAAAACGTGAATGGTCCCAAATAAGGGTGTTTTTTGGGTCACAATTCTCAATTATGAAATCAAAAACACGCTAGATTCAACAAAAACCATGCTCATAAGTTAATTAATTCAACAAATAGAGAATGTGGAGTCTCTTGGGTTGATAAGACCTTACATAAGAAGATATATTTAAATTATATTTTCATTTTGTCTATAGAATGGGATTTTGGTAATATTAATTCACACACATATGGTTTGATCACATAGTTTTTTATATTGGAGGCCATCCTTAAGAGCATAAAACTTTTTTATAATACCCACAAGGTCTGATCACGTGGGTTGGTAAAACCTGAACTAAAATTTTTTTCATCATCTATCACATGATTTATTTTTTTGGGATGTATCTTTGATTATTCTAATCAGTTGGAGTATATGTTATAAACACTAACTACCTCCAAACAAGAATAAAATTGTCCTTCAACGGACCTCATGGATACACTTTACCATGATTAAATTTGGAATCCCAACAATTTAATATAAAACTATCTAGAATCATCTATAAGATCAGTGATCATCCCCCAATAAATTTAAAATTGATAAAAACAAGAATTTTGTATGAAATTAACTTATATCCCACCTAAATAATATGATTATATTATAATCCCCCCAAAAACCTGTGAAAAATAATTATCATCCTCAAGAATGGTATCTAGGAATCCTATTAAAAAGTACTATAGATTCCAACCCTGAATATCTAAAATAAAAACCCAATATTCCCCCAAGATTCATTCTTGTTGTGATATTGTCTGAACAAGTGGAATTTTATACACCTAATAGAATTTTTCCTCTGGTCATTAAGTTATACTATCCATTATATGAATGATGTGTAAGATTCTAACTAAACCTACTCATAGTTGATCTCATTCATATGATTAACATGTACCTATGAAGTTAAGAAACAAGAGACCTATATTACATTCCATTATAATGATGAGGATTGTACATATTTTAATCCATAGTCCTAATATGATCAAAAATATCAACTCACCTAACAAAGCTCGATGTTATATTTTATTTAATATAAAACTGTTGATGATCTAATTGATAAATAACACATAAGAAAATTCATTTACCCGTATTAATCACTAATGATAACCTATATCTATCAGTATGTGATCATTAAATTCTTTTAGTTGTAGAAAACCATTTCCTAATCAACTACCCTTTTTCATAGGTCCCATGCTTGATCTATGGCCCCAAAACATCTTCTTCACCCTCTGCATGACAATATAGTAGTGGAAAACACCATTTTCTATATAGAGTCTCAAAAGGTTCGAAACAAATTGAAGTTGGGAGGATATTATTAAATGAGAAATTAACAAAGGCTATATATTAATTCCATTATCCAATGATATATGGAATGAAAGACAATATGATATCCCCTGATATCTTTATTTTTCATTCTAATTGACCATTAGTCTGTGTATTATATGTTATATTCAGTTTTATCTGAGTGCCCAAAGAATTACATAAGACATCAAAAAAATTCAATTTTTAATTCATGAATCTATTATATAAAATGTTCATGGAACTATATAAAGTAATATAATAGCCCACAAATATAGTACCCCTATCATATCCATATAATGGTTCTTAAAAGATTTTATGAAATGAGAAACTTTCAAAACCCTATCAATTATAAACCAAATCTCATCATAACTTCGTGGTGTCCTCTATAACCTCATCACACTATTATTCATCAAATAACATTAACAAATATTAGCATTAGAGGTGGTTATATCAAATCACTATGATGTTGATACTCGACCTTTATCATCTAAATTTCAAGGAATAATGAGGAAAACCCCACATCATCTTGGTTCATACATTTCCACATACCTGACACTTAATATCATGATACATAATCCTCAATTATGGATGCAGTACCCATTTGGAAGCTGGAGAGTCTCCCATTATCTCATCCCACAAGGATTATGATACAACAACCATTCCAAGGATATATATCAAATATTCAATATCCAATAATCTCCCTATAACTAATTCATCTTTTTCCACATGATCATATATAAGTACACACCCACGATCATACTCTTGGATCATTTTAAAATGGTCTATAAATTAATATGTGATAACCAATGGCCCACATGTTACCCAACCAAGATTCTAAAATGCATCCAATATACCATAAAACTTATAAAATCCCATTCCTCTTGGTAATTTTACTCAATAATACCATGACCCCTTGTTGTTTTCCATTTATGAGTATTTTCAACCACATACCATTCCCAGTTACAAAATCTCTCACTTATTGTAAGGTATACAGATACTCCACCCAATGAATTTTCCGATATTTGAGACAATACCCATATTAGATATATCATATTCTCTTTTGGTGTATATAGATGAAACACGTATCACCAGTGTTCTTGTGTTCCCACCATATTTAGAAATAGACCAAATATTCTAACTCTATGTCATATTGTATGTTTCTATACTCAAGTGGTAATAATAACAATGATCAATTGGAGACTACCATTTCTCTTTCCTTCAACACAACTCCTAAACCAACTCCATAGGCATTAAAATGAATATTCTACCCAAAGATAAAAAAATCTTATAGATTCTTAAATTTTGGAAAAACTGTTAATCAAACCACTCACGATTCACCGACTTTTGGGTTTGTACCATGATCAATGATACTAAACTGTAGAAGTACTGAATGAAGAATCGATAGTACCCTTCATTACCAGTTTTACTCTTGATCTAAAAATCAATCTAGATTCATAGAAAATTCATTATAAAATATAAATTCTATAAGTCTAAGGAAATTATTTCAATATATATCACATACCCAAGGATTAAGACCAACAGAATATTAAAGTGGTACTTGAACATTTTGGAAAATAGGGGAAGTGATTGTGGTTCTTTTAATACAATATCCATTCATATAATCTCAATATGATGTATTATATTATATAATATCATATTCTATTAACACAATGATGAATGAGACTAGAAATAGATGGAATATACTATTTATGATATCCATGAACACGATGAGGGAATTTTTCAGACTGACATGAATAATGAGGCACTCATACTATTCATATCTAAACATAAACAACATCCTAGGAATTTCATTTTACATAACATATAGTTGATTGAATCATGAATGATGATCAATCATGTAGAACAATAAGGATCCCCAAAACATATTGAAGAGTTCTAAAATACTATGTAATGTAGACTGTTAATTTACCATTACCTAATTCATCTTCAGGTAGTCCATAAAAATCCATAAACATCACTCTTTCTTCTTATATAACAAAATGGGATTATCCAAATTCATTTTTATCTATCTAATAAATACATTTACCTCAAAATTCAATATCTTCACCATCAACACTCTCATCATAGTTTGTTCCATATTAAAATGTGGGATTGATATCATTTGAGAATGAGGAACAATATCAATTTGGAATTCAATCCATATATCATGAGAAGGATTTGATAAGTCATTTTTGGAATCATATTGATAATGACCAATTATTTTATGAAATATATGGTAGATATTTATGATTATACTACCAAATTCAATATTGTTACATGTGTTTTAATTTAACTAATAATGCTCAAATACGGTCCCATACTACTAGAATCGACATCCCCTTCACTTTTAATCATTAAAATATCTACCATAGTTAAAATAAAGGATAACAAAACTTAATAATAGTCTATGAGAGCACAAAATAATTTCTTCCAGTCTCTCTCAATGATCTAATTAATGTTACTCCTGAAAATTATTATAATATCTAATTGATATATTTTATTAAAAACAACAATTAAACTCATTATGAACATATAGATAAAATAATATTTCAATCCCATGGGTGTGTAGAGTGTAAATAAGATATAGAGAAATTAATTTCAATTTATAGGATAAAAATGACTTGATAAGATTTAAATTATTTAGATGAACTCGTATAAATTATATAATATGATAGAGTAAAGGAGGTAAAGACTATACCTCATACAGATGTCAAAACCTCACCATAATCAACTAAATTATCACTTAAAGAATACACCTAGTATTCATTCGATTAATGAAAAATAACTTAGTATGCATGAATATCTAGATTCACTGTTTTACTAGGGGTATGAACCAACATCTAGGACTTTTACCAGTTCTATGGCCCAAAGTCTCTATCTGACTCAAACCTCTATTAGTCCTAAAATGTCATTTCATCAACAACAATGATTGAAAATTACATATAATAAAACATTTATTTCCATTTCTCTAGGAATATAGGTAATAAATTAGGTAACTTCCAATCTATCTAGTGTTGTAACATTTGGAAACACAACAACCCCTATAGGGATCTAATGAATTCATACAATGTTCTATCTTCATATCACTAACCTTATATATATTTTTAGCCACCATTTTCTTCCCACTATATGATATACTCATATAAAAATTGTGTATTCCACCCATACAACCACTATTAAATTGTTGAATACTATTTGTGGAGTCCTCGTGTAACCCTTTATTGATGGGGATATTCTTTAATATCACATCAATGTATATTGTTATGTAATTTAATTTTAATAGATATTGAGCACATGATTGAGACATATATTCAAAATCCTCACCATATACACTTCATTCATATCCAAGAGTGGAGAAAATAGTAATTTTTTTTAAAAAATGTTATACTTGAAGATACCATAATTGTCCGCTAAAAATATCAAAGAACATATTCACTAAATCATTTTTCAAGATGTTAGTAAAGAACACTATGAGGAATGAATTATTAATGGTATTATATGATAAACTCTCATGTTTCATGTTCTCATAATCAACCATATCATATCGGGTCCTTAAAATATAATGATAACCAACCTAACCCATTGGTCATCAAGAGTCTCTACAATGTCTATGAATCCATGAATATTTTCAATCCAGTCATTAGCATCCTGGGGACTTCCAGTAAGTAATAAATTTGTTTGATTAATGTGATAGAAACACTGAGCATGATTAAACATTTCCTTATATCTTCCCCTCCTTGAATGCCCATAGTATGAAAAAAAATTTATGGTTGGATCAGGTAATCCCCAATAATAACTGTAGTAGGTGTAGGATAATTGTCAACTACACCATCCATTATATTTATTGCGAATAGATGGGCCTTCGCCCTTGTAAGTGAAATATGGTTCAGTACATCATGTTGTCCCATAATACCTATACAAGGAAAAACCTTACAGAAATCAAAATCAAAATCAAATATTATGAGTACATATAAAAGTTGCCTTACTTGAACAACCTAAGTTGATTTTAGCAACATATAAAAAATTCTTATCAAAAGACCTAACCTCAAAGATACCCGCACAAAATGTATAACCCTCTTAGTTATATGAACATCATGAATCGATTCTTCCATACATTAACATTATACATAATATATATATATATTACACAATAGAATCGTCTATTTCATCAAACTAATTTTATTAGATATATCAAATAACAAAAAACATATGTACCACTCAATAATTAGAAATGATAATGGAATTTATTTAAATTCCTACTATGATATTTTAAAAAGGTTTATATATGGAATAAAAAAACTTGTTCCTACTCATGATTGATAAATTCACTCAAATACAATAAATCTATAATAATAAATCCCATCACATGTAACATGGAGTTCTATTTGACATGAGATTATTAGACACATGGGGAGTCCCCAACCTCAATTCCGCAAAATATATATCCCTTATACTCTAACCCCAAATGAAAAGTGTCGGAACCTTAGTCCCATTTGTTAAATTACCTAATTCAATAACCAATGTTTCCCCAACATCACCCAGGTGAAGAAACAATAATAACTCATATACACATACCAATATATAAGAGGATTCTGACTGCTGTCGAGGTTCTGAGGTAATTTATTTATTTTATAAAATCTATAATATTATACATCATATGAATCTCAAATTATAAATATAATCATAATAAACCATACATTCAAATGTAATTAAATAAAATACAAAAATAGATGGAATACCATTTGGTATCATGAGATATACCACAGACCCCCAATGTGGTAGGCCAAATAAATATTCAAAAAATAGAAATGTAAATAAATATAGTGTCAAAATTCATAATTATTAACCAATATCACATCCTAATCCATGCCTCCATCACTGTAGATCCCTTTCACAAAGCCCATTTTTCAATGGATCTCTAGTCATGAAATCTATATATGCATCAAGATTTATATACAGAGTTTGATAATACCATAGTTATAAACCTCTAATTATTATTTAACAAAAATTTTTATGTACGGTGATTTTTTGTTACATAATAATAACTACATCCACACATAAGTCAACAATATCCTATCAATTTTTATTACTAACCATGTCATTATAAAAACATGTAATAACTGTTTCATCATTGTTAAAAAAGAATATGTAAATTTTTAGGGAAGAATTATTTTTAGATGTTCTAATCACATGTATTCTCAGAATAAATACAAGCACAATTCTGTATGTTAATCTATATAATGTTATCATAAGCCATCATTGGGACCCATTTCATTGGTCAATCCACACAATAATTTCATACCCCATATCCATTACTACATCTTGAATAATCTAAACACACTCCCCCTCAAAGATTCAAGGAGTATGATGGTATACCAATCTCATTGGTACCATTCTTATCAAAATATTAATACTTTATATATCAAATAAATTTCTGGGACAAATATTAATCAAAATAGCAATATTTATCAAGAGGCGTATCGTAATGAAAATAGGCCTTGCATGCTATACATTTACAACATGAAATTCTATATCACACAATGTATCTTTATTTTATATCTATACGTACATCATATAAAACATAAAATATGGTCTAATAACTCATAAGTAGTTAATATGATTTCTTGAAAAAAATGAAATACAAATCAGCAACATGGTAGGTTACTTTCGTCATTAAGATGAATGAAGAAAATCTCTAATACTAATCGAGATATGATATATGAATCACACATATACTCTAACCAGGTTGTTCCCACATGCCATTGACCCCTTGAAATTTTATAAAAAAATCACAAAACTTTTCAAAAATTAGATTATATAATATTACTAGCCCTTTAATTTTGATCTAAACCAACCTAACTGTGAGGATGTTCTAGAATTTAAACCTATTAGATTGATCAATAGAAGGTTGTAAATACACTAGTTTTATCACAAAGGCATCAATCATCCTAGAATTCATCATTATATGGAATTATAATATAATTATGGATCCAAAATACACCATATATATTATTAATCTAAATGGAAATGGTTATCTCAATAAGATACATGAAGAATGGTTTATATACAATCACATAAATTAATTAGCTGATCAATATAATGCTTCAACGCACCGTAATAGATATAGGAAGGGTTGAAATTTAATAACGAGGGACTTCAGAGTCATTATGTATTATAGTGACATAAATATGAAGTCCAATAGGTCAATTAAAGAGATTTATGACCCTAAATGGATTTTAAAATCATTAATTTGCATTCACATGATTTGGTCAATAATTTTTCCAAACACAATTCCACTTCATTGAGGCTACTACCTCTTATGAAACCCACATGGTATGGTCAATGGGTATGAGAAACAATGCACAAATAATAATTTTATCATATATCCAAAGAAAAGTGATTTTTAGTGAATTACACATGTTTTACTCAAATAAAGTTTTAATCATAAACCACCTATTTTAATTTTCAAAATAACGCATTTCATTTCCCAAAACCCATAAAAAATAATCAACCACATTAATTTCTCATAATCTATCATAAATCAATCAAAACCCATTAATCATTTCATTAGTAATTCATAATATTGATAAAAATGAATAAATGGTGAAATTAAATCTTAATTCAACTAGAGAAATGAAATCTATTAAATCTAAAACCATTAATAAAATTAAAATTATTGTTTCCTCTTAACGAGGTTGGCTTGAGATGGTTAATTTATTTAAGATATTTCAATGTTATTATAACTAATATATTGTTACAATTTTCTTACCTAATCAGGAAAAATTACACAAACCTCATATTTATCATTTAAGGCCATTAAATATTACATCCATTATTGGAGGTTAATGGAAATAAATATGTTACTTTGTGAAGGGAGTGGAAAAAATGTATGAAAATTCACATTTTTTATTTTCTTAATTGAATGATGATGGTGTTTAATGATTTTAACATAATTATTCTAATATAATAGAAAACTAGTGATTATGACTTTTTTCTTTTCCTGATTTATGTTTTTAAATATTGAAATTAAAAACTCATATAGTGAAAAACATATGAGGAATGGGTGGGTTTTGAATTTATACCTCACTCAATTGTATATATTTATTAAAATTAGGATAATCCCTTTTGGAATGGTATTTTGAAAATACATGATCCTTGGAATGTAGAAAATAATTTTTTTTGGAGACTTCAACATTGAGTTTATGATGATCTCATTTGATTTTTGTGTTTGGATAGTGATGAGATAATCGACCATGTAGTATGTGAAAAATGATAAAAACAATTAAAATACCAAAATCTATTTAATAATGAAAAGTATCTCCCAGATAAGCTTCCTCAAAAATAATAAAATAATTGATAGGGGAATTCATTATGTTGATATAATCCAAAACTAATAATTCGCAGACATTATTGAATCACTATTATAATTCATAACCATTTGATTAGTTTATGTTTTAAAATTTTATTTGTAAATATAAAATGACTTTTTTAAAGATGTTAAGTTATTCTTTATGCGAATAAAAGTTTCCATTAACAATTAATTTTGAACAGGTTATTTTAAATATGAAATCAATTTTATCAAATAAAATTCATAACTGTTAGAATTATAATATTAACAATTTCATGTCATACTGAAAAACCTATGGTTAAAAATTTTGTATTATGATGTATAAAATTTATATATATAATAAATTTTTCGATGAATTTGATTTTCACGATATAAAAAACTTATTAAAACAAACTTATTTTTATGTATATTTATATTGAATCCAATATCATATTTCACCAAAATAAAATTTAATTAAAATAAAATATCTAAAATTTTATTTATTAGAAAATATTAATTATATAGTTGATAAAATGGATTTCTAAATTCATAATGAAATTTTTAAATGTAATTTATTAACCTAAAAATCATATTTTCTACACAAATGTGTTTTAATAACTTTTAATTTAAAATTATTTCTTCATATTGAAAAATAAACAATGATATTTATAGAAACTATATTTTTTATTTTTCATTTATGAACTTTATATTTGTGAAATAATGAAAATAAACATTTATTTAATTTCAAAATTTTAGATAAAAAGTAATTTTTTCTCTATTTTATATTTATCATTAAATAATAAAGTATAAATATATTATATATAATGTATAACTATTTTTATTGAAAAATAATCATCAATATTATTTAAAATTAAAAATATGGAATATTTTAAATAAATTGGATAAATATGTTATTAAATAAATAATTACATTTTATATCTTCCAAATTTATAGTTAAATTTCCCTAATTTTGCCCATAAAATTTCTATGAAAAATGAATTCTATGATTGTAGTCATGGTTGGGGATTTTGGTGGCCTAGATCTTGTAGAAATTTCTAAAATCATGTATTTATATTGGAAATGATAGCAGTCATAGATAAATTATTTTAATTTGAATTGGGATCCACCTAGAT
The DNA here is from genome assembly GCA_963277665.1 of Viscum album. Lineage (NCBI taxonomy): Eukaryota > Viridiplantae > Streptophyta > Magnoliopsida > Santalales > Viscaceae > Viscum > Viscum album. The sequence goes on from OY728140.1 coordinate 711,684,321, forward strand.
AAAACCCTATATAAGATACTTGATTTACAATATTTGATAAATCAATAATATAAGGGGTACTTAAAATACTTGATTCCATTTATATTATTGTTGGGCAAAAATCCCTCAAGGTAACATTGCAGCATTTTTGGGTTGATTGTGTTTATTGACAAAGTAGGTTTCCATGGAGAATTGTCGAGTTCCCGAGAAGTTGTTGACATTCCATGTTGACAAAGAACTTTGACAAAGGAAAGGACGATCTGGAGGCGGTACAAAAGAGCAGTACAAGGTGGCGCCGTTTTCCAGTGTTTGCCAAATTTTTGGGCCTGAAAATCGCCAATGGAAAATGGAGTGATATGTTGTTGGCGAAGGTTGAGGAGAGAGAAATGAAGGAGGTGTGCGGAAAAATCAAGCGTGGCGCGCAAAACTAGAGGGTTGCGCGAAATCTTGAAGTGTGGCGCGCAAAACAGCGGGTTGCGCGAAATTGTATTTCGCACAAAAGATGTTTTGAGGCCGAAAGCTTGAAAATCGGTAAAGGCATGAGGCGCGCGAAATTTTGGAGGCGTGCGCGGAAAATTGAAGTGGCGCGCGAAATAGCGGATGAAGTATTTCGCGCAAGAGGTGTTACGAGGTCCGAAGCTCGTAAAATGGCAAAGTCATGAGGTGTACGAAATTATGGAGCATTGCGCGGAAAATGGTTGTGCGCGGAAGGTTTGTATTTCGCGATCAACGCGGATTGCGCGCTCAAGGAGGGTTTTTCGCGCGGGGTCGATATTGCCTATAAATATGAAGTGACCCTCCTCCATTCAAGAGAGCTCAAGACATAGAAAATACACGAGCTCTGGTGCGCGAAATTGAAGTTAGAAAGGGTGTTGCGCGTAAACTTAATCGTTTGCGCGTAAAGTCAGCAATTGCGCAGAAAGTTTGGGCTGGCGCGTAAAAGGAAGGTTGCGCGAAAAGTGGATTTCGCGCAAAGGTAGTGAATTGCGCGCAAGGCAGTTTCCAGGCTGCGCGTAAAATTTGGAGGTTGCGCGAAAAAGGAATTTCACGCAAATCATAGAAATTGCGTGCAAGGCACCGTAAGGGTTGCGCGTAAAAATTGAGGTTTCCCGGTACATCCGGTGCAAAGTGAGATTCATCTGCGGGTGAAAGTTAGACTTCAACAGAGCATCTACATATAGTGGAAGATGCATTCCTTCATGGAAATGAAGAGACCTACAGGTCTATAAACTGTGAGTGAATCCCTTCTGGAGCAGTGAGCTTAGGAAGAGGAAAAGGTGATCCTCTCCACCGGCAGTGAGCCAGAGAGAGAGAAACAGGGAGTGACCCTTGGGAAAGCAGTGAGCTGACCCTAAACCTTGTATAGGCAGTGAGCCTGGGCATAGAAGTGATCTAGCCCAAACATTGTAATCCATAGCTAGTGAAGCCTAGTGGAATTTGGTACGAACCGGCAACTTGTTGGCGTATGCTCCTTGGACGTAGCCCTTAGCGGTGAACCAAGTAAAAATCTCTGTGTCTGCCTGCTTACTTTCCTGCATTGCATTCAAAGCATCATCATCAGGTAAATGAGACAAGTGATCACAGTAACCACACAAGTGCAAACAAAGTGACCCTTGTAACAAAGAGGTCAAGATCCAGTGGGGCTGAAAGAACTTTGAAAAAGAATATCCATACCCTGATTCACCCCCCCTCTCAGGGTATATAGGCCCCTATTGGCCCTAACAATTATTATAAAATTTCATAATAAGGCAATGTTATTTTACACCATGTAATTTATTATCTATATTAAGACATAGTTTTTATTTAATATATCATATTTCTATTTCAATTTATTGTTTCTTGTGAAATAGTCTATCAATATTTTTTGGAGATATATATTCTGAAATATAATGGTGTTACATCCCCCCACTCAAAAATAATAATTGAATCATAATTATTTCAATTACTATATACTATTTAAAAATATTATTTTATCTTAATGTTACAGATCATTCACTATGTTATTTCTACAACGAATTAAATTTTACAATACCAATTAAATCTAATGAAACTATCATTTCCCTTAAAATAGAAATATAACTAATATTGACTTTTTTCTAGAAATTTTTGCCAAATACTCTAATATAATGGGATTAATTTTATTGTGGGAATATATAATGAAATAAGTAAAAATATTTTCTCTTAGTTTGATTTAGTATTTTTGTACGTTTTTTTCCTATCATATAAATTACCAGGTTATCTATATAGAGAGTTCAAATCACTAATTGATGGAACATAAAATTTGACAAATTTATATACAAAAAACTATTATTGGAATTAAAATATTATATAGGTTAATTAATAAGATTTATAAACATGTGAAAAAATATTCATACGATGTTAAAATAATCAATAAATGAACATATAATCGTTATGGTGATGATTTAATGTCCTTATGATATATTATAGGTATACTAAAGTGAGATTAATTAAGGTTAAAATAAAGAACTCATAGTTTCTTCACATGGTCATTGGTGTTCCCCACACTACCCCAGTTTCTGAAAATACATAAGTAGTTTTTATTATATATGATTTATTTGTTTTAATTATCCATAGAAATTACACATGTCTCTAATTATTGTTTTTATTTTCATTATGATATTGTCTTGGATTCCCAATTTCAACAAATTTATATCATCAAACTACTTCTGGTACCTCAAGGAGAACACTTTTTTATATTCCTTATGTCGACTAAGCTCTTCATTTTTCCATGAATTGTAGTTTCACTATTCACTTCCTCACCATTTATAAAACAAATTGATTTTAATTTAAGATATTCCCACAGGATCTTCTTCCATCATTTTACAACATGAAGAAATTGATAATTATTTCCTTTATTATTTTATCGGTAAAATATCCATCATACAATATCACTCCCTTTTTTGTTTTAACGATTTCAACTATGTTCAGGTTGTTATTCATAAAAGGGTCCCTTAGTGGATTACGACCAATCTACAGTCCCTTACATAACATCCCATTATATTTAAATCATTATCAAATGTATTTGAGTGTTCTATAATTCTAGGCCCATGCGTCAACTATCATAGTGTTCTTATGAATAACCAACAATGTACCATAAATGGTTTCACTTAAGATAAAAGAAATCCAATTCATTGAAATGATATACAATTCAAGAATCACTCAAACAATAGTGACAATAATAACATCATAATGAATACAAGTTTCATATATGTAAATTAAACCATATATAAATCATAAGTATTATAAAATCTGGAATGGGGGAGTGGATTTCAAAATGATTTCAAAATGCATAACATAATGACATATCATGATTATTTCCAATATAATAAAAACATAAATCACTCTTATTTTAATATTTTAGAGAAAATATAATTTTATTTAACATTGAACTCAAATATAGCAAAATTCCGTGGAACAATCTATGGGAATAAATATTAAAATGGAAAGACATAAGTGATTATTTTTGAAATGAGAAAAGTAAATTTTAATGAAAAAATTTATTATAAACTCCATTTCAAATAAAAAATTAATTTTTTATTTTCCAAAAAAAAATATTATTTTAGAGATTAATTTGTGGGGAATTAATTTTTATTGAGTTTCCACTTGTAATGAAATAAGAAATCATAGGGTTTAATTTCAATGATTTAAAAAAATATTTTTTTAAATCCCACATCATTAAAATTGTAATATAACTATTATTAGGAAAAGAATATTTTAGAAATATTAAAAAAATTTGTGGTAACACATAATTAGTTTTCCAATTACAAAAGATGAAATTTGTATATTAGAAAATAATTTTTATGGTGGGTAATCCATCATTAATGTTGATTGGAATTATTCTAAAAAATGATATACATTGGAGAAAGTAATTAATCATGGTATATAATTGAATCACTTATTTCACATTCCATAACATAGATGCTTTATAATTTCATTATATAGTATATTAAATCCATCTTATAGTATCATATTCAGAAAATGAATCATTGTGACTAAATAAATATTTTGAGTAAAAATCATTATAACTTTAAAATTTACATGTAAAACCCACTATGAGAAATATAAATTTAAATATAAAACATAATATTTTTACATATAAGATAATTATATTTTAATATTAATAGGTAATATTAGATTCATCATTCTAATTAAAATATGCTGTATATAATCAAATATGTTTCAATGTGTGATATTGAGACATTAAACCCTTACCATTTATACGCTTTTTAAAAATAAGATCTTAACTTATAAAAATAGTATTATCTCATTTATTTATATTATTACCTTATCCATAACAATTAATATTTATACTCCAGATTTGTAATCATTCAGAATGTGAATATGAATTTGATTTAATCGATTTCAATATTTGGTGCCAATTATAATGATTATTTTGTACTAATTTCATTATAGAATTATTAGTATTATTTATTCCCAAAAGGTTAATAAAATTGATATCATTCAAGATATTATAATTGACTCATTATAATTATTTATAATTATATAATTTCATTTTATGGGGGTTATTGTTATGACCCATGATGATGAACATGGTGACGATTATGTTTTGGAGTTTCTAACAACAGAAATGGATTTATATTAATTAATTAGATAACTTTTGATGATAAATTCAAAAAATAATTGAATCATTTAAATCTTTTTATCATATATTATCATTATTAATGTTTTCATCGTCATACAAGACATTTTTTTATGTCTGTCATCATACCGACCCAAAACAAAAAAAAATTATTTAATGGATGGATATGAAGTCGTTGATTTTTAATATCACTATAACAAATAAATATTGATAGTGCATATTGTTTTTAATTGATATATATTAAAATTCTAAATAATTATAAGGATAATATAACTAATATATATCTATTACTAAAAAAAATTAGTTTCACACTTTGTGTTCTTTTTTTAATATGTTTAATTCTATAATGATTGTTTATTATTAATATGATTAACAAGTTGTAAAAATTTTCTAACCACATCTATAAATGGTTTCACAAGAATCATATTTATCACTTAAAACCACTCATTAATCTATCCATAAGTATATTTTTAGGTAAATGGACATGTTACTTTGTGATGGAGGAAGTCAACATGTACACAAGATTTATATTTCCATTTTTATTAATGGAAATTCTAATGATTTTTAATCATTATACCAAATATATAATATAATAAAACTAAATTATTATACATATGTTTTATATTTAAAAATTTTTAACTTTATATTATGATTAATATCTTCACAAAACGAAATTGGAAATAGGACATAGTGGTTATAAAATTATACCTCACTTATTGGATTATCTACTCTATGAAGGGCTTAATCCCTTGAGGGATTGTATTTTGGGAAGACTCAAACAAGATAAACTATTATATGAATGGGGTGGATATGTTTTTTTAATATTTTTCCCAAATATAATGTATATTTTGAGTGCGGTAATGTGAGGGTATGAGATCCACATTTATAGGGGTAATTGGATTGAAGTTCTACAAATAAAACAATAATTTCAATAATGTGAAGTGACTCATAGGGAATGTGCCTGAAAAATGTAAAGAAAAATTGTATGGGAAGAATTAATTTCTCTAAATTACTAAAATTCCCATTATTACTCATGTTTAAAAAAATTCATCACATTATAATTAATTTTTTTTTAATTTTCTCATTTTCACATATACAATGGTATATAGCATCTACATAATGTAATTAATCGTTTATTCAAAAAAATAAAATATACCTTATAAGGTAATCAGTGGATAACAATAATGAATATGGATGAAACTTTTTGAAATAAAAATTCTTTGATTTAGAATATTTATTTTAGTCGAACACATTTATCGCATAAGACATATTTTCCAAAAAACACTTCTTTATTATTAAAAGTTATATGTACAATAAAATCATAAAATCATATTATTTTAATTCTAATTTCTTTTAAAAATAATATATATTACTAATAAGTAAATAAAATAAATCTAAATCTAAATTCAAAAAAATAAAATTAAATTAAATCAATAGATGAAATTTTTTTTATTGGAAAATAATACATATTTTTTATTAAAAAACATTTGAAAATTAAAAATGGTATGTTGATATGTATATTTTAACTTATTAAATACATGTATCATAATTTTTAATTGTTTTATGTTTTTATGTTATATTTACATCTGAATATATGTATACATACTTTAATATTGATAAAAACAACATTTTTCTCTATTAACACAAAACTAATTATTTTAAAAAAAGTGAAAATAATTTATACTGAGTTATTTTGAAAATTATAAACAAAATTAAATTATTTATAACTAAATTATATTAAAATTTTATTAAATAATTTTTACAACATAAATAATAGATATAAAATATTATTTTAAATAAATATAATTTTTTCAATAAATATTAAAATTTTATATTAAAAAAACATGTGATAAATTACTTATTAAATAAATAATTACATAATTATATCAACCTATATTAGTTTTATATATCCCATCCTAATGTCTTCATATGATCTAGATATTTGGTATCCTCTATTTAAATCCATTGGTGGTGATTCCATTAGCATAGATGCCATATAAATTTCTACAATATTGAATTTTGCTTGCATGTTAGTTTTCTATTAATATATTTTATTTAGATTTCATTTTCCATTATATATTAAAATGCATAAGGATGAAATATAATTTCCATTATTTGATAAAATATATTTAAAATAGAGACAACTTCTACTCAATATCATTTAATTCCTTGGTAGATTTTTTGAAATAGTCATTTCTTTATTATACCAACTAATCTAACAGCTATATTATATTAGTAAAATTTAATATTAAAAAATCTCAATTTATTTTTATTAATTATTTAATGTGAAATAAGATATTTATGAAATTATTATTGAAGGAAAAATATATTCCCTAGTATGGATGTGTTACATAGCTTATGTTAATCTGGAGAGAGATATGGCATAGAGGACAATACACAATTTGTAGTGTAGTAGGGCACAGGTGTCCACCATGTCAATCATCTGACTTATTATGGAGTCAATATTCAAGGAATTACATTTTATAAAAATCTTATTAGAGTACGGTTTAGTGAATAAATTACTATAATCCTTAGATTATCGACATTCCTTGTATAAAGAAATCCATGTTACAAAATGTCAGTTTCCAAATTGAAAATGTCGTCATTTTTTGCCCAAATTGTTTTATAGAATATAATAACGTTTAATAAAAGGAAATTTAGAAGGAAAAGTTTGTAATTAATTTTACATTTAATAACATGAGGATGTTTTATATACCCATCATCAATTGAACTTCCATTTACAATATTTGTCTAATAATCAATTATTGAACACTAAAGGGGACTCTACATATGTAAAGGGTGGAATTTTAGCCCTATAAAAATCATACCCACTATCTTAAAATTAAAAATCCAAATCAAAAAAAAAGTTATTATTTCTCAGAGACTGAAAATATAATTAATATTTAGAAAATCAATACAAAATTTCTATAGAAAAACATTCACACTAAGTATGATATTTTGCCTAAAGCATCCATGTAAATTTTTGCTGACAAACATTATTAAGAGGATATCTCTTGACCATCAATGGAAAAATTATTCCACCTCATAAACTTGATATAACATTTAAAATATAATTTTTATGTAGCACAATATGATTAAATATTTTTTGGTATTATAGAAATTGTTTTATCTTTCATATCCAATAGTTGTTATGGATATATTATGTGAATCAATAAAATATTTGAGGTGTATGTATCTATTTTCGAGGGATTTTTATAATCCCACACCAAACATACAAATTCCTAACTTCTCATAATTCCATGGAATGTCATATCTAGAATAACTTGTCATACATTTTTCATCTCAGTTTCCCTGATGTTGGTGACCCTAAAATATCACGAGGATGGAAAAATATAATCACTCATTAATTTATTTTGTGGAATTTTATTGTAACATAGACTTTTAGATATGTTTATTGTATTGTAGGAAGATATCAATAATAAATCATGCTACAAATTCATATTTACACTAAAGAATGCAATTATCATTAACCGATTCAATTTAAATAAGAGAATGGAAATGTCATGGATTTCATTTCATTATTGAAGGGGATAACGTAAACCATGGAAATTTCTCTTCGCCGTGAACTTTTACTGGATATCTATATATAAATAACCATCATGATTAAATTTTCACATGACACAACATATAAATAAACCTATCTTATTTAAAGAGTTTTCAACTATATTTAATAATATCATAAGGATGTGACACATAATAAATTAAAAGCCTCACCATGAATAATAGTAATACGTGAGAATTTAATGGAATGAACAAAAAGATTTTTTCACCCTCATGAAAATAATATGGAGCCAATGTTAAATTTAATATAGGATGAAAAAATTCCATTCCTTTTATAATGATAATGTTCTAGTGTCATCAATAACTAACATAGGGAAATATTTATTCATGTTTATGTAAATCTTGAATTAAAATGAATTTATGTTGAATTATCAATTAAATTAATACCATTACCATAATATGATTTATAAGATGATCCATGAATTCTTTTATTTCAACCATTTACTTTAAATTATATACAATTATGTTGAATTAATATTTATATTTTCCAAGACACAAGTGATATGTATGTTATCCAATCCACCTAAGAGGAGAAGAGTAATAGTAAAATCACCCATATGGGAATTCCTAATTTCTTATATACCCGATATCTAATGATTCATTATTTCAAGATTTTTCTATCATTAGGTCATCATATAATTAATAAATCATTGTAAACTAAATATATTTTAACCACAATGTTTGATAGTATACATTATACGGCACATGAAGCATAAATAAAGTACTAAATATTATTATTTAAATTATATCATTATAACATAGTCATTATAATAAAGAGTTTGAACATGATTAACTAAATTATGATAATGTGATTTGAACATGTATATATATTGAATTATTTTTTCACCAATTAATAATAAATGAAAATAAAACCCTTTTGAAAAAACTTAAATATTTTTTTAAATACCTATTTAAATGTGAAATATTGTTTTTTATAGTAATAAAATAAAAAAGCAATTCATTTTGGATTATATTAATGATATATATATATATATAATATTCAATGAAATTTAAAAAATTTATCCTATGTATTTCAATACAAGGTATTAAATTAAATCCAATTTCATGGATAAAAGTGATGCATTTTTCTAAATGCATTTTTTCTATCTTTTGATGGACACTTGTTTTAAAAATAAATTTAGAAACTGTTATAAATATTATTTGATAATATAAAGATCATTTTTGAAATCCTAATGTCCCAATTATCATAGGGTGATATTTATGAATTTAATTTCTGTGTTTTATTTTTTGATTGATATTGAAAACTACATTATTTTATTTGAAAATTTATTTTAATCTTAAAAAATGAATAATGATAAAGAATATTTTAATTTTTTTTAATGAAAATATTGATCAATCATGTACATATAAATAAAATTTATGCTATTAGAATAGTTTTCATATAGAATTTCGATATAAACCCATTTCAATCTAATGATCATTTTCAAATTAAAAAGATTATTTATCTTCATAACTTCATGACTATTTTTTTATTAAAATCATAAATTCACATGAGTTAAAATTCAAATAATGGATCTCATTTTTTCAATAAGGAGGTATAAATTTATTAAATTTGTTCCTTTAGGTTTTTATATTTTTAATAGTAACCCTAGATGTTTTTGTTTCTATGATAAAGGGAAATTTTGTATTTTATGTTAAAAAGATGATAAGTTCTAGAAAATAACCCCAATACATGTACCAATTTTATTTTATTATTCATTTTAATCATTAATAATTCATATTTTTAATTTTTTTTACTTTTTTGATTTGTGAATAAATATGAGGATTGAAATATTTTATATAATGATATCTCAATAGTGTCATAATGATGTTTTTAATAACTACGTTATTTCCCATATAGGGTTATTCTGAAGATATCATCGGCTATAAATATTTATCATAATTCTGAGTTATATATATTATTCATGGAAATTTCTGTTTAATTTTCATTTAATAAAAAATTACCCTTAATTTATATATAAAACTGATGCAGTAATTATTTTATTAGTTGAAAAAATAAAAAATGATATTAAAAATAACAAATGAATTAAAATATTGGATAATTATGGTCGTAAATAAATTTAATAGATTAAATTGACTAATTTTAGAAGTATTGATATGGTTTTATTGATATTATCTTGTTGAATTTTTTTTAACGTTTATGTAAGGAATAAAGTCATAATTTAAAATTTTGATATTCTAAAAAAATTAATATATAAAATTATATTAAATTACTGAAAATTATATTCATAAAAATTATCGGGGTATAGATGAAAAATTCATTTAGGATTCATTTATGAGACCATTTTAATTTTGTAGTATTTCTAATATCCCTCAAGGAAAAAAATCTTGACATTGTATGAGTTAACGGGGATAAATATGGGTTATAACTAAATGATAATGATAATAATGTGAACATCAATTTTCCAAAAAAAATTGATATTAATTATACCTATAATATTTTTATCTTTTATGTAAATATTTTTGGTGTGTGTTGGAATTGAAAATTAATTTATATTAATTTAATTTTTTAAGAAATTCCTATAGTGCCTTCCCCATCTACTATAAAAGGGAACATATTATTCACACTTCATATCAATTAAAAATTATTTGGATTATTCATGATATGAATAAACAGATTTCTATAGTAGCTCGACTAATTTTTGAGGACACACCATAGGTAGAAAGCAAAACATTGAGGTCTGATTGTTTTAAAAAATGAATGATTTCTAAAGAATATGTATTGCATTTAATTATTTGTTTCCATTTTTCTCTTCTTATACTACCATAAAATATTATGAAACTATGATAAAATATTAAATAATGTACTTTATATATAATTTGATGTTATTATGTTACATTACTAACATATTTCCATCTCCAATTCCATCAATTGGGTACGGAATTCAGTGTTCGTGTGTACTAGAGAAAGCCACCTCATGAACCCATGTAATTTTTTTCCATCCCCATTTCCCATTTCATGTTATAATGATGAAATAAAAGTTTATATTTAATAAAAATGACATATCAATCTTTATAAGAAAATAATATATCATATACATTATTTTGAATCAATAAACAAAAAAGTGACATCATTATTTTTGTGTACATGTGCATTACAACCTCCAAAAAGCAATGTGATTTTTTTCATCACCACATCAAATGAAATTTATATATCAATATATATAGATAATTAACATGATAATTATTAATTGAATAAATTTATTTTATGATATTATTATTCTTACATTCTTTCTAAAATGGTCACTAAAAAATGAAAATGTTACTCATGCGTTTAGTCAACATACCATTTCCCTGATTATAATGTAGTTCATTTTTTATATCCATATAAAGTGGATATATTTAAATGAAATAAAAATATAGAATAATTATAATTATGTAATTATTTTTATTCTAATGATGATTTAATAATGACCACATTGACTATAGACATCATTCCAAATTCCTTTTGGACTCGATTACAAAATATTGTCAAAAATGTCCGATACGAACTCAAATAAATAAGTAACTATTATAATAGGGTAATAAGTTATATAGAAAGAATAATTAACCTTAAAATGAATGTTAAAAAATTAGATAATTATCATATGATTATTATTAAGTAATCTAAAGTGCATTCATGACAAATCATACTTGAGGTATATGACTTATTAATTATACTATCATTTTTAAATATTTTAGAATTATATTTTCTATATCTATTTCATTCATTTCCATTTGTTGAATTTTTTCTAATATTTATTTATAGATAAATGATTTTTTTAAAATTTAATTTACTAATTTTCTCATAATTCTTTAAAAATTAATTCTTTGTAATGTTTTATGTAAGGGACATTCTTTTGAGAAATATTATTATAGTGTATCTTTTTACTGCAGTAAAAATTGATTTTTTAAACATCTACAGCATGACATTATATTACCTTTTTCATGATGATTTTTTATTTGTTTCGTCCATTATAATTTTATTATTATATTTTCAATTTAAATGGTCTCTTTATGATGTGCATAGGGTTTAATTTTTAAATATCATTTTTAATAATGAAATCAGTATTTTTATATCCGAATGTTATTTTACTATATGTTTAAATATATTTTTGAAATTATTTATTATAAAATAACTCTATGAATAATGTTTTTATTAAATATATGGTACTTGAAAAATTAATATGTGGTGTCCTAGATAGAACCCAAAAATCTTGTTATATCTTAACATGTGAAGTCTATAGAGTACTGGGAAAACTAGTAATAGAATTACATGGGGTGGCCTAGGTAGTGATAGAATATACCATTATAGCATAACATGGGGTGTGCCAGATAGATTTGGGCAATCTAATAATGTATTATATGATGGGTTTTCATAGATATTATTACAATTCCATAGGAAAAGTAAATTTTAGGATTTTATTATATGTTTGTTCTAATTAAAAAGGATTTGAAAGTGTTTTATAGATATGATGCTCTACAAGACAAAAATGATGGTTTGAATACTTTATAATTATTTTAATGAATTTATTTGAGTAAAAAATAATTTTTTTGTTGAAATTATTTATTTCCCATGATAAATGAAATTTGAAGATAAAGGTAAACGTTATATGATATTTCACGTTCTGATAGAACAAATTGTTTCCTATCTCTTATATTCCATAATGATATTTTTTTGGTTCAACTTATGTTTTAAATTTTTTTCCGAGAAGGAGTAAATTAATGGATGATTAAATATTTACACTCATGAATATTTTACATAAAAGAAGTAATGTATTCTTACAAATAGTTTTATAAGACGGAAAAAATGTATGTTGAGTTTTAGTTTCCACTTTAAAAGAATAAGTTCACATTGTAAGAATTTATCTTAATTCTCTAAAACTATAAACTGAAAATATACATGTCTGTGAATACTTGTTTAGAAACACTAAATAAGAATTGATTGAGATTATTTCATTAAATTGGAAACAATAATGGGTTTAGATAAATTTGTATATTTGGATGTTTTCTTACAAGTTATTGATATCATTATTGGATTATTATTTCCAAGGATAGTATATGTTCAGTTTCATAGAAACCCATTTGAGGTTTTACGATATTAAATTCTAAGACAAATAATTATATTATTGTGGAATTTTATTTATTTGGTAATTATGGGTTACTAAATTTTGTTTACAAAATAAATGGTGTTAGAAAACCATTGAGATTAAAATATACTAATGTCATTTTTCAGGATTTATAATATTTTTTGGATTATTTTTGGAAATTTATATTTTTTTAAAAGCAAAAACCCACATACCATGTTACAACATGTTGCATTAGGGAAGCTTATGGGTGGTAAACCCACAAATGAATGTTGACAGTGGTACATCATCGGTAAATACACTAAATTTTATCTTTGTTAGTATGAAGTTTTTAAGGTATCTAACTGAAAAGGAATATGTTCATTTAAGAAACATATGTTTTATCAAACTTATATGTGTAGTATTTGAAAATTATTTTAGGGATAAAATGATTAATGTTATTTCATCAGTCATTCCTTATTTTTGGAACCCAATTTGGTAAGATAAATAGAATTCTATGAGATTTCATTTGAGTAAAAAATGAAAAATTATTTCTTGGAAGCATACAAAATATTATTTTTTATATATAATGATTTAGATTATTTTTTGAAATTAGTATCGTATATATGGATTATATGATTAGGGAAATTATATTTTATTTTGAGACATTAAGAATCATAGAATTCATTTTGTGATAAATGTTAATATAATATTTTAGACTATGTGTTCAAATCCTTTTGTTTTTGGAGGTTCATTTATTTTTTTGACTATTTTGAGTAATTTATAGGTTATTTAATTATTTAATGAATTATGATGATAATTTGGAATTAATATTTAATTTTAGATATTAATGTATTTTTTTATCTTGTAATTGTTTTTTGGAATTATCTTATCTTATCCAAACCATATTTTTTTGTTATAAATAATTGATTAATATAATTTTACCTTTTGGTATTCAATTATCCAATAAATATTATTCTAATGGATATCGTAAGAATAATTCATCTAAAATACAAATCACTTGGAAAATTAGACGAAATTGTGTTGAAGAATTATATAAGAATGAAAATACACTTTCAATGTAATTATATTTCTTTATGATATTATTCCTTATATTTAAATATTTCTTAAACTCTTAGAAAAGAATTTTGTAACTAAACACTTCATGTTTACAATTTTTACTGAAAATTCAATGCCCTTTTAACTAATCCAAGATTTAAGGTTTTGTGATAGTTGAAATATTTATGTCCATGTTCACTATCACACTCCATAAAATTTTATTATTATATTTCACTTCAATTTTCATTGTTTTGTACATGGAACCCCAATTTGTGTTTTCTAATATGATCTTCATACTAACCAGTCTCATTTTTCAGAGGGTAGTTTTATTGTACACTGTTCCGATGTGGGATTTCAATAAAGGTAATTTCAATATTTGATCCCTCGTGTCCATGATAGATTAAAATTATTGGACACATGACTTATTAATTAGTGGTTGTGTATTATCCCATTATTTTAAACATTATATTTGATAGAGTACATGATATGACTCATCAAGCATAAATGAACTACTAAATATTATTATTTAAATATATCAATTATAACCTAGCTATATGAATTAAGGTAATTGTTATGATTAACATGATTATTAATATATTATTGACATATATATAAAGGATTATTTTGTAATAAAATATTTATAAATAAAAAAAAATAACACATGATAATAAAGTGAAATGTTTTTCAGAAAAAACTATTAAAATGCACAAAAATATGTTTTTAAACTATAAACTAAACAAATAAATATTTTTATATTATATTAATTAAATTTTGTTGTTATATATCCAATATAATTTTATTAATTAATCCGGCGTTTTTTGTAGACATGATATGAAAATATAACAAATTTTATGAATAAATATTTATATTTTTAAAAAGAAAATTTTACCACCTTTTGATGGATCTCTTATTTTAAAACAAAAATCTAATACTTTTAAAAATATTATTTGACAAAATAATCTTCAATTTTTAATTTGAAATGTCCAAATTTTCTTTAGTTGATGTTTTATTATATTTTTGAGAAGATTCAATTTTTCATGAATAGTTAAAATACTCAATTTTAATTAAAAAAATGATTTTTCATTTAAATAATTAAGAATTAAGAATTATATTTTAAATTTGTTTTAATGAAATAAAATATTAACAAAAAATATATTAATAAAATTTAGTTCATTTGAAAAAATTCAATATTTATTTTGGATATGAATACATTTCAATATTTTGATCATTTTAAACATAAGACCTTGCATTCTTATAACATATGTGGGGAAAATTTTAAATTAAATTAAGTTAATTAGGTGGATGGAATTTGAATAAATTGATTCTGTATTTTTATTAGTATATAAGAATTTATTAAATAGTTCCCATTTATTAATTTCTAATATAAAAAGAATCCTCTTAATTTCTGTTACTATAGTAGAGGGTAAATTTGGTAATTTAGGTTACAAATACTATGATGAGAACTAGAATGTTTAACATATGATTTCCCCATTTTTGTTTTATTATTAATATTTGTACATTATGTATCTTTATTCTAATATAAACCCTTTTCATGCCATTTTTTTATTATTATGTTAATAATATTCTATTTAATGAAAATAAAAATATGTCACACTCATTATTTAATAACTGTAACACTATTAATTTTGGTTAATTATGAAGATAAATTATACTATAAATGGTCATTTGAAATCTTAGATATTTATCATAATCATGGATTTTTTTTAATTTTATGTGAATTAATATTAACAATAAATAGTTACACAATGATTCTATTATAATTATTTTATTAATTTAAAAGTCAAATAAATAATGATAAAACTACTAATGTAAATTAAATTTTAGATACATATTTTCATCTATGAATTTTTAGATGATTTTAATATAATTTGGATATATTAAAAGGGTTGGTTTGAAGATAACTTTTTGTATTACATTTTGAAATTATGATACTAATAAATATTGTCAAAAATGACATTAAATATATTTTATAATAAATTCAAATTTATTTAATGATAAAAAAATTCATAAAAATAATTAATTCCGCCAAATTTTTGTTAATAGGTTTCAAATTTCATCCAATACATATTTCTATATACTTTGGAATTATATATAAACAATATAAACAATTTATGATTAAAAATAATTGTTTAACGATAAGAGATATAACGGTTAAATAAGGGTTAAAACTAAATTATAAAGTTTATAATTTGATCAAAACATATAAAAAAATATTTTATGAGCTTATTGGGAACCATAATATTGATAACTTGAAAATAAATCATTGTGGGTCAATTTTTTATTTGAAAGTTAATTTATATAGGTTTTACCAATATCATAAAAAATACCTCACTATAATACATATCATAATTATATATTCCTTATTTTAGGAATTACACCACCCTTAGTGGTATGATGTTTTTACCCAACAATGGATTTCTAAATAAGTGGTATCCATTTTTAATATGTGTTTATGATATGTTTTGGAATCGAACAAATTCAAGTCATTACAACTTTGAAAAAATAATATATCAAATATCATTAATTTATTTAAATATTATTAGGTAACTTTAATAACCAATATCCATATTCAGTTCCATCAAATGGGAATGTAATTCATCATTCCTGTGTACGACAGACAACCACCTCACAAAAATATTTAATTCATTTAAAAAAAACATTTCTCAAGACTAGTTAATGTGATGATATTAAGGTTGATAGTAAATATTCATGTCGTATTTTTAATTAAGAAGATATAATATATAATTTATGATTGACCTTTATTTGACCATTAAAATGATAATGTTGTTTGTGTGTAAAACTGTATTATCACCTCTACAAAGTGATGTCATGGGATTTTCATCACCAAATCATATGAATTGGAAATCTAATAATATTTAGAGATGAATTAAAATATTTATTAAATTATTATAATTTTGGAAATCGAATGTGGTTCCAAACTTCATTCCATAATGATCATTGAAAAATTGAAATGTTACTCATGAGTACATATGACATATCCTATTCATGATCGAACCATTGTTAATTTTTTAGATATACTTTTATTGAATGTATATTAAAGTATTATTGATATATAAAAATGATTATTATGTAATGATTATTTTTCCTAAGATCATGGACTATAGACCACTTAAATTATAGACATCACACCATTGTAATTTTATACTATAGTTTTTGAATATTATCAATACATCTAATGTGAAAATAAATAAATAATTTATTATTATAATATGGTAACAATTGATAATAAATGAATGATATGCAAGATATAATGATGTCATGAAAGTAAATTATGAATATATGTTTGTTATTCTGAATTATAAATGAAATATGTGGTTAACATGACTCGAGGTAAAGGTCTCTTTAACTAAAATATTATTTATTATGTTTTAAGGATTTATTTACCACTTAAAAATGTTTTTTCAATTTAATTTTTTTACTTTGAAAAATAAAATAAAAAATATTTTATTTACGATTTTCATTTAAAAATTATCTTAATAATAAAATTTTAATATTTATGTTTAAAAAAGATGAAAATAATGCTTTCAATCCTAAATGGAATGTCTATATTTTCTAGAAACTATGATTCATTAATTCATTTCTGATTCAATTTTAATATTTCATGGTTTATTTAAAATAAAATTTATTCTATATAATATTTTCATTGTTTATATTTTAAAATATTTTTTTCAAAAGGAAATGGTATTAAGATATCAAAATGTGATTTTATAATGATTTTATGGTTTTTTTAAATTATTTATGATAAAAATTCGAGTAATAAATTTTTTATTCATTATATGGAACTTGAGAAATAATCTTAGGGTGGACGAGATAACACTCGGAAAGTCTATCAAGTCTTAACATGGGGTGACCCATATAGCGTTACGAAATTCCAATACCTCTTAAAATGTGGTGGTCTGGATAGCACTAATTAATCTCTTTACATCATATAATGGTGTGTACTATATAGTGTTAGGTAATCCCATAATATCATAAACCAAGGGCGAACCCAGATAGTTATCGACAAAATTAGGTAAATAATGTTTTTGAATTCGGCCATATGGTTTTTCCAATTAAAATGGGTTCGAATGGGGTTCATTAATATGATAATATATGTCGCCAAAATTGGTTCTAATTTATTTCTATTGGTTAAAATTATTTTAATTACATGTAATAAATGTATTTTTCTCAATTGTAAATGTTTTTTTCATATAATTGGTGAACATATAAAATATATATAATCATTATATGTGTTCGCGTGTATTTACATGACTAATAGTTACCTTTATCTTATATCCCATAATGAGATTTTGGTTCTTTTCCCACATATTAAAAAATTAATGGAATTTTAAGGGGAATTATTAAGTAATGTTGAGAGTCATAAATAATTTTCATTAATTAAATATTTTTTTGTTTCAAATATATTAGTTGGTGGAGAAAAATGGATACTAAGTATAAGTGTCCACATTTATTGTATGGGATTACATTATAAGAGTTCGTAAGAATTATATAAAAATATAAAATGTAATGTTCCATGAATTTTAATTCTAGTATGTGAAGATTATAATATACATTGTTTAAGACATGGTCATTACATTTATAACCCCAAATCCATATACATTCTCAGATGTGCCTTCTACTTTTATGATTGTATATATTTGATGTAAAAAATATAGTCATGTAAAAGAGAAATTGGTGTCCCAAAATACTTATTAATCATTACAGACTCATGGAATGCATGCCCCTGATATTGGGAGTGTGGGAACTATACCAAAAAAATGGATCATCTTATTTCTATGAACATGAATGGGAATCATCCGAGAAAACAAGATAAACATATGACGTGGAGAACCAGTTCACCTAAGTTAGGGTTATTCAAGTGGTGAAAAATCATAATTATTTTTATAAAATTAAAGTCTCCCTTTAAATACCCATTTCTTAAATTAGTTACAGAAAATCACTATTGGTTTTGATGAGTTTGCTTTTAATAGTGATTATTATACATTTCATATTAATCTAATGATTCATAGCTTTTCATAATTTCATCTCGTATTGTTGAAAAATAATATATTATTTATATCCTAAATTTATTTGAGGAAGTAAACACAAAGCTTATTGATGACTCAGAACATAATATTAATAGATCATGTGCCAAATTTTAATCACATGGGTGCATACCTTGACTCTAATCATCATCAATTAATTATTCCATTGGTATCAAAATTGGTTTAATTATTACATTAACCTCAAGAAATAGTTTCAAAAAAGACTATCTACACTAATTATTATATCACATAGTTTTTGTGTGAAAATAAAAATATCTTAAATATAATTATATAGAAACACTATGTAAATTTTCCCTATTGTAAAATGAAATCCTCATGCTACACTAATTCTTTTATTATTGAAATTCATATCCCGTAGGTATGTGGATATTTTAATATTCTTTATCACCTTATTAGGTTTATTTTAGATATATTTCAAACTTTAAAATGACCATGTGGTCATTAAGATTATACAAGTTATCTAGTCTAGGAATATATCTTTAGATGTTCTTGTAATTGATAACATTAAAAAGCTCCCCCATATTCATTAGGATTAAGAAAACAATGGCTAGAACTAAAATTTAAACATGATCACATGTTGGTCAAATCCTTTATGGCATGCACAAGAAACATTTTCATAATCCATGAAAATTTATTTTAAATCAGTGAAATTCATTCATAAAAAATAATGTTAAAAAGATCTTTAAACTTTCTATAGTGAATAAGTTTATTACAATCCCAATGAACAAATGACCAACAGTGGATTATTTGGAGATAATTTCAATCAATAATATAGTCATAGATTGTAAATATATATTAACAAGATGATTTTAATTATTAACGATTGGATTTATAATTATATATATTATGGGATAATGGATCTTAGGACATCAAATTATCCACTTTACATAAATGAAAACCACTATCCGAGAACACAATTTGTATGATGGAATCATGGAAATTTATTTCTATAAGAAAGATAATGAAATCATTTTTTCTGTAGTCTATAGAATGTGGATGTTCATATCACAATTTTATTGGATTTTAATATTTCAATGATTATAATATCTAGTAAATAATTTATGATAGATTACTATGATTATTATCCAAACTACAAATTTTTCGAGAATGTAAGTAAAGAATTATTTTAATTTATCTATTGGATCATGAAAAATATAGTCCATGCAAATATTGAGGTAGAGAATACATAATTTTATCAAATGTATATAATAGTGATTTTAACTCAAATAGAAAATCATCAATCCTAACATACTATTTCATTCGAATGCAGTCTTGGAAACATTACTACAATAATATGAAACACAAGGCCTCATTTCATGACCTTAAACATTAGGAAAACATTATTTTGGTGAAATTTTGTAAAACTGTTCAAATATATTAGATTGTCTATTATTTTAAACAAAATTGAATATATCCTCATGAAATTATATTAAATATCATGACCAAATTTACATTTTATAAAACCTTTGTCTTTATATATTTTTCTTTTATATATAACATGATTTACTTATATACAAAATAAATCTGTATAATGGTTCTTGGTGTTTGGGTTTCGCAATTCAGCTTGGGTTTCTAAAAATAACCCTATAATACAACGAAAACACATTATAATCTCTTTTATATAATCCCAATAGACAAAAAAATTATCTTCCAAGAATAACTAGTGGATTGAGTCCTATTACTATAGTACATATAGTGATGATAAAATGACTTTTCTTGGGCATAACCCCAAATATCATTTTCATCAAAATCCACTAGTATATAGTATCCCTAGTCAAACATATTTACAATATCGATCACACACTATGAAAACATATATATAAACCATAATATTTTATTAACAGTACAATCATAGTGTTAATTTTAGTTTTATTTTTATAACTGAATAAAAATTCCAAATTTTAGAACTTTGTGCTGATTGATTACTGTCATTTAATGATATATTATTCCACATGAAGGTATCGAATAATATCCATTGATATATCACATATAAATTAAATCGCATCGCTATCATATCATATGGACCCCCTCAATCATGTTTTTTTATTTCTATAACTCTACTTTATAAATGAGGAATGTTTTACAAATCTATTTGTGGAATGATTGCAATGACAATGTGATGCCTAGTGATTATTGGATATCTCATAAAATATTTATATAGATATTCTTTTTCCAATTAATATTATAAACTACATATGGGGT
Source organism: Viscum album (assembly GCA_963277665.1). Classification (NCBI taxonomy): domain Eukaryota; kingdom Viridiplantae; phylum Streptophyta; class Magnoliopsida; order Santalales; family Viscaceae; genus Viscum; species Viscum album. The sequence continues at coordinate 711,705,917 of OY728140.1, forward strand.
ATTTTTCATCTTTGAAATGTTCATCCCATGATATTAAGTCGTAATGGTCTATTTTATTATATAGTAGAAATAGTAGGTCACTCAAAATTGGTTCCCTCCTTATACCATAATAATAAAACACTTCACTACCATGTATCTCATTCTAGAGGAAAATAATGAAATTTATTCTTTATTAAAAACTACATATAGAATTATAATTATTAAAATAGGATATGTAGGGATTCATGTGTGTTTCATTATAGTCTTATGAGTAAGTTTAATCCCTATAAAACCCCCTGCCAATTTATAGTCTCCTCACTAATGTCAGTTATTTGATTTTTGGACACTATACTAAGAAGACATATTTTCATTAAAAATAATGGGATAATTTATTCTTATTACAATAATATATATAGTTATTCATGGATATCATTTAATAATCTTGGACATAATTTGTTACCCTTTTATTTTCCTACGAACTATGACCACTAACTAGTTGGGCATATCCTCTAGGACATTTATACGGTTATAGTCTCTTCAATCATGTTTTATTATAAACTATCCATTATTGTTAAACATACCATCATATATTTTTTATAAAATTATTATTAACTTTAACATAATCTAATTTATATCAATGAAATATTATATTAAACATCTGTCCAATGTGTTCTAAGAATTTTTTTTCTCAAAATTCATTCAACCAATTTTGGTATGAATTAAAAGACCATAAAATAAAAAATAAATTGATATAAATTCAATTTTGGTTTAAACCCTATATATTAAATACTTGGTTAGATTTATGTCACTTCTCGGTAATCCATTCGAAAACATGGTAATGCAAAATGAGATAAAAAAATTAGAGAATGTTTTTTTGTTTTATGGGATAATTTGTTTCTATAGAAAAAAACACCTATGACCACTATACCAACTATTATCAAAATAATATTAGAGAACATTCTATTTTCTCCATGAATGTGAGGTTATATTTTTTAATTAGAAAATTTTGATTAAGGAAAATGAAACATCATTAAATTGACTTGGTACACTTTTTATATGATCGTATTGTCAAGAAATTTCATGTCATATCCCTTCACCAAAATTATATTTTCAATTAAATGTGGTTTGACCTTTATCAACCTTGAACCCTTCTTAAATAACCATTTCCATATGAACCTAATTTATACCGATGGTGACTTAATCAACACCTACACCCAACCATTATATGATATATGTATTTCAGAATCTCCAATACCATGATCTTATCCTATTGGATTCCACTTTCATAAAATATTTTTAAATGTTGATTGAATTATATGAATTGACTATAAATGAATAGATGTTGAATACTTAAACTATATTTATTCATATATGGTACCCATATGATATGTTTTTACCCTATTGGTAGGATCACACAAATCCCCATATGTTATTTCATTCCATTGTGGTTTTGGTATTTTTATTACTAATAGACTAACTAATCCCAACTCTCCACATTTCATACATAATCGTACTTACAAATATTATTATTTACCAATCCCATAACCACACAATTATGGTGAATACAAATTCCTATGATGTTATACATTCATGCATGAAAATTATTTTTGAATATAGATTATAAATTTTCCATCAATTATACACATTCATATATATGAATGAATTTTATACAAACAAAAAAACATTTAGTAAAGATAATCCACTTTGAATTCCAAGTGTCATGAGTTTACGAACTCTTATTTTAGATTCTATATTCAATGGTTTATATTATATAAATATAAATGACCAATTTGTTAGATGTCCCTCATCTCGTTACATTAAAACACATCAAATAGTGTTCTACCCTGAAAGACCATAAACATTCCAATAACAAAGATATAGTATTTTCCATGTCAAAACCCTATGATGAGAGGCCTATAAAATTTGATTCAAAATATTTCTTGGTGTGCACCTTATATATGTTAAGATAAAATATTACTGAATAAAAAAGTAAAAGGAATAAATTTTTTTAGGTTAAACTCTTGTAATGGGTGATCTATGAAATGGATTATTTGAAACCTACTACCCCACATCCCATTCATGGATTATGATAATTTTATGGAATAAAGTTTAAAAATAAATACCACTTTAATGGGAAATAATCTGTACCTGAAAAATATTGATATATGTTTTTCTAGTCTGTAAATTAATGATTTGTAAGAGTACCCTTATGTTCCACATATATTTCATTTTAAAGGATCTATATATGTGTGCATGTTTAAATGATAATGAATTGGTTTATATATATATATATATATATATCAACATTGAATCCAATTTTTTATGTTATTATTTGAATGATTATTTACAATATTATTTTCAATTGGATTCATTTAATATGATATTAATCATCATGATTTTCATAAAATATCAATAATTATTGTAGAGATGATTCCAAAATAATATAATTTACAAAGAATTTTTAGAAAAATAATATTTTATGATCATTAAATAATAATAATTATTATATAAAAAAATATTTTCCCTCAAAAATTCAAAATCCTGATGGAGCAATGTGTAGTGGAACATTATAGACTCGCATAAAAAATATCATATTTCACAATTTTAATGCATGTATTTATTTATTTTTCTTTGAAATTTTACTATCTCCTCAACATTGGAATCCATTTGAAGTACCTAATCCCTCAAAAATTGCCCCAGCATATATCCAAACTGTTCCTTCCAGTTGAAAAGTTTTTTCTTAGCCTCATATTCTCTGTTAGTAGTGAAAATATCTTGAAAATGTAAATCCAGTAGGTTCCACCCTTTGAGAATTTAATGTTTTAGATTATCTACCACCACCTCATGTTTAGAGGCTTGATGAAGTGTAGTATACCTATTATTCAAAATAATTTATATTAATCTATCTTTTTAAATTAAAATTTTTGATTACAAATGTTGAACTTATTTATAAATGAATTCATTATTTGTATTATAGATTTTTTAAAAATTGATAAATTCGTATCACAATTTCATGAACATATGGTGAACTCTACACATTGTATTGTGAAATAAATATATGGTTTTTTTAATTACCAAATTCAAAACAAGATCCCATATATGAGACTGTGATGTGATTTAAGAATCTAGTGACTCATGGTCTAGATTAGAGTCCATCTAGACGGAAAACATATTTTCTATGACTTGTTTACTCTGAGAGATCAACTATTCATATATCTCTCTAATCATGTTGACAATATAATATTCCAAATATACATGAAATTATGTAGTTGAGATGTCAATATAGGAGCCCCCTCGACTCATTCCTCTCATTGGGATGTGGTTACTATATGTTGTATGAACATTCTGTGTACTTGTCATCAAATGAAATGGTCAACTAGAGACAATATAAATGCCTAAATTCTCACATAATATTTTTGATTTATTCAACTATCACCACAAAATCATGTTGTATAACTTTGTTTCTCTATACAATGGAAACCACTGTTTTAGAATTTGAAATGGGTTTGTTCATATGTTCTACACTATTGTCTATATATTCAAGAATTTATTCATCACTCATTTAAACTGGTTATCCATGGGATATTGATCCCCTTATATAGTGGTAATATCAATATTTTTTGGTTTGTGATATCATAATGAGTTTATCCTTTTAGGGACCCTCGTGATCCACTTTTAAAGGATTTAATATACCCAACCATTACAACATTAAGGTTATAAATTTTTGGGCCTAATGATGTGAAATGTATTTGATCTCCTATTAAAAGAAACTCTTTGAGTGATTTTTTATAGATAGGGATATATTATAAAAAATTATGAACCATCATTCATTTCGGGATGATTATTGGGTTAAAATAAGAAAAGAATACATACACCCATCCATATCCATATTAAAATTTCCAAACTCAACCAAAATAGAGTTTATATTGATCAATGATTTGATATCCTCAAAATGGATATGTATTTTGAAATCATTATGTTTCTGGTATTGATATATTAAATATGTATGTTAATATAATTTTTTATATTTTACTCAATGGGTTAACATGATCCATAATATCTATCACTGATAAGTTGGTATTAACAATCATCCTCAGTTTTTCCTATTTCAATATGATATCTCTTTCTTTACCAATGTTTGAGAGAACATTTTGCATCTCTATTTTATCATATTATGTCATTTTATATAATGGAATCCCCTATGATAAGAGATAATCTAAAACCAAAATAATTATTTTATTATTATTCTATTTAAAAAATGAAGGTGATCTCTAAAACCTACAACTACTATATATAAAAATGTTATTGTATAGTAATTTGGTATTTCATTTTTTAGTTGATCAATGGTGGAGGAATATATTTCTTCAATTCTTTATATATGGCTCCCAATGAGGTGAATTTATAAAGTGGTTCCTCTCATACAATTTCAAACATCATTTGATTGCTAGGAGATGGATTACCTTTCTCTAAAATGGTTAAACATGTAGTACACCAATTCAGAGTGACACATGTAATATATGAAGGGGAAATTATAAGTGTGTGTATTAATTAAAGTCATTATAATAATGAAAAAGATAATAATATATGGTAATAATATAAATTCAAAACTATTGTCATAGCGTACATTCATAATAAATCTTTGGTTTTTTAGGAGATCACACTCCTCATAATTTGATGTGTTGACTACTACTTCATTGGAACCTCTATCTATGAAATTTTACACTAGTAAACAAATAAGGACCCTACTATCAATCATATATACTAGAATTACTTTTCAATATTCCTATTATTCAGTACAAAAACAATTTCCTATTAATCCTTCACATTTTAGTGCTAGGGAATAATCATTCCACCTTAAAAGGGAGTCCATATACCCACAAAGTCTTCATCTAGGTGCCACCTCAACCAAAATCAAAATACCTCTAGTTATTAATAATATGAGGATGACATAGGGCCCTTTAATTGTATCTTCTTATATGTATTCCCATGTTATGTTGTGTAATCACTATAATATCATTTTTAGATCATCTTTGCTCTCATGGATGATTTTTTGGATCTTTTATCATGATCTTCCATGAGGACCTTTAGTGGGGTTGATTGAAAGGCTCGATTATCTCAACTATCATGGACTTATTCTAAAACATTTGGGCAGTCTATTTTCATTTATCATAGGAAAATGAATTAGTGACAATAGGAATACATCTATAATGAATACCAATGTGGAATTAAAAAATAAATTATTTTTCATATACAATTTTCAAAATGATAGCTATGATCAAGGTGGGATTCTTGATCATGGGATTATTGTTCTCTTATGCCATCAACACCCATAATTTCTACACAAACTTAATAATACTCTAAATCAAGATTTTAATATGTATTTTCATTGATAACTAATGATCTAAATGGAACTAACATGAAAATATTAATGTTGCATCAACCTTCACAATATTTTTCGAATTGATTCAGTCCATTGTGAGGAAATCCCTTGTGGATGTTTTTAATTTAATGCACTTAATTGTAATATCATTCGCAATCTATAGTTATACAAGTTGGGGATCATCATATTGAACAAATTTGATCTATGATTAATGAGTTAGGTTAATCCAAGGATTTTCATAATTTAGTGATACAGAACTAATATCTTGAGTAGGCATGATGAAATTAATTAATTTACATATTAGAATTTATAACATCCCATAGAGAACATATGTTTTGATATAGGTTTTTATCCATCACCACAACACATGTAATAGTCCTAAGAAATAAAATTTACCTTATATATTGTATATGTGTCCTAAGAAAAAGTGGTAATATTTATGATATAGTGGAACAAGAAAAATGTGACACCCCTATACTATCACATCTGCAATCACTATGATTCATGGTCACTTTATAGTGTTTAAGTCATTAAAAAGGGTAACATAATTGAAAAATGGTATGGATTTGATTAATGTGAGTTATAAATAGGAATATTTATGATTATATTTCATATACCCACAATACATTATGAATTGTTTTAATAATAGGACAATAACAACATGAGATTACCATTTTATTCATATAATGGAACCCATATTGGTATTCTGAGTTTATCAGGTCTCTACATGAAACCTATAACATCACAATATATGAATCATACTTAATGTGTTTTCATGGATCATGATACTTCTTCATAGTGTTTCAGGCTTCCAACCATTGTGTTTCATCCAATTATGGGTTTATATAGCATCTTTTTGGAATCATTCATGGGTAGGAACTCATCATACACGCATCTGATGATTGGAAAACATGAATCATCTTTAATTCTGATAAATTATTACTAATTATTATTATCATATGTGGAATATTTTTTCTATAGGTTTAAATTTTTTTGATGTTATAGAATTGAAATTGATATTTTTTACATACACATATTTTATTTAAAAACCAATTTATATATATCAACCTCCTTCAAATAATATTAAATGTACCCCATTTTTAAAAAAAAAATGTATTTAAAAATATATTCAAGATAAACACCCCCTTGAAAATGTAAATACTAAAACTCTATCTTACATTAATGTAAATCATTATTTTATCAATGAATTATCATGTTGTAGCCATTCATATGAGACTCTATTATAAATGTTTAGTTGTCTAGGGATTCCTTGAATGATTCAATATATATGAATTGGTATCAGCCCCATCATTTATATATGATCCCTTCATTTATATATTGGATAAGGAAAACCTTGGGTTCCATATGAACAATAAATCATTAATGATATTATTTTCCACAAGAATTAAAATTTCTAAACTGTATTTATAAATAATTTGATCAAATCAAAAACTAGAGGCATTTTGTGGTGGACCCAATTTACATTTAGAATATCCAAAATATGTGTTCTTTATTTTCTATCTTTTCATTATTTTATGTCTCAGAGTAATTGGTCAATATAGGTGGATGCATAAATGACCAAAATTATAATCATCAAAAAAATCTATTTCTTATCAATTTGAATTTAAAATCCGTATGTTTAATAGACAATGAAAATGATGAAATATAAGGAAAAAGTCTTCCTGAGCATAAATATATCTCGGTAAAAATTAGGTAAATGAAAAAGCGTTACAAATTTATAATAACCCACCCCATTCCCCAATGTAACATCACTCAATCCCTTGTCCCTATGTATTTTCTATAGGTTTGGGGATGATTTGTGGTTTAAAATTCATTGATCAATATACAAATTTCTCATTGATTCAATTCTATAGTGTAATTTTTTATTTCATGAAGCATATAAGGAGAGATACTATAGAATAGATAAAAAGAATGAAAGAATAGTCTAAATGAAATTATCATTTTTTTGATACCTTTTAATGAACTAGTCTTCATATATATATGTTACTTTTGGGCTTCCTCCCATTCCTAAAACATAGTGATAACATACCTAATATAGTTCACATTGCATTGTATGATATTAATAGGAATTAGGCACTATTTCCCTAGATCAAGGAACATAAAACCATCTTTTTAGATACTATTATATTATATTCATTTTTTTGTCAAAATTTGATCCCACATTCCCTAATATGATCAGATTTTCAAGGGGAATTTGTTTAATTTTCTATTTTTTTATGGATGATGCTATTATAAATTTTGGTGAAGCAGTAATGGTTTCTCAGTACCTGTTTTCTAATGAGGTCCCTCTTGTTATGTCATGTCAATTATGAGTCTATATTCCATGCTCCCTTTCACTCTTATGTGAATAAATTCTTATTCCCATTTTCCATGTGACTTTGGGAACCCCCTCATGTGGTAATCTGGTATACAGCCCAGAATCCTCACATAAATCCCATCATTCTCCTATAATTCACTTACCCTGGATTACTTTTTATATTATATTTGAGTAGTTATCAAATATATTCCCTATACTCCTTGTGAATATACCTTATATATGATTCTATTATACATAGATTCCCAATTAATTGACATGTTATCTTACTCACATGCAGAGGGAGGTTACATGACTAACACCTTACCCCACCTCTCTTTCATATGATAAATATATAATATATCAACTATTTTTTAATTTAAAAAGAATGTTGGGATTGAAAAATTTATTAAGTAATAAATTATTCATAACCATATACTCTTACACACACCTAAAACTCCTTCATATCCTTTTGGTAACTCTATATTTTTATCCTGAGGGAAAGTATTTTAAAATCATGATTAAGGAAAAAATTTATCTGTTAAACCCTCAAACCATCCTGAAAGAACACATTTCCAACACTCCTCTAGTTCTATGGACAAGGAATAAAACCCAAAAGGTCCAATTATAGGGAATTACACAAAAAAACATGGTTGGACCATTTTAGGGATCCACATTATTAATGAACCTTGGAGTCTAGTACTAGGGTTCCACATGACCCCTTCAATCCTAAGACTCAATATATTGTTGATACCTAATAGAAAACATTATTATTAGGAGTTGGGTATCCAACCAATATCGAAGGAACACTAATGTTTTTTCATGCTCCAAAGACAACCCAGAAGTCTAATACATGGTATGAACATAACATGGACCTCTGGGAGACTGCACATTTGGGCGACTCTTCCCCCATTCTTCTATTCTATGTAGACACATCTCAATGGCCATGATACTCAAGAAAAACTTCACCCAGGCCATGATTCAGGGGAGAAACTTCTACCATAGCCCATATGTGTAGGAATATTCACCTATTTGTCCTTACTAAGGAGAGACAACATTGATTCACATATAATAGAAGTATAATTAACTCATACCTTTATGTAAAGGAAAAACATTTCCCATGGTTTGATACATTGGAGACGCTTCACCCTAGTCCCATAACCAGGCAGTACATAATCTATGACTCATAACTATGATCAATTTATCTTAGGACCATATTGTATCAAAAACTCTATTTAGTACCATACAATGGGAGCCTAGCTAACAAAACAACCTCAATAACCAACTATGAATCACGAATTTGTTATGCACCCCCAAGTGTTCCCATTTGTCATGTACATCATTGATAATGTATCATCATGGGGTATCACTCATAGCTAATACGATTAAGAAGATGTTAACAGTAATATATTTCATTAACAATAATGGATCTTATTGTTATGTGATTAATCAAGATGCCCCATTTTCATGATGGTCACTTTGGCTATCCATGAATCTAATTTTTCTTCTATGTCATCTCAAGGATCGATTTACCTCTAAATGTTCCTAATATTATATGTAAACCCCAACCCTTTAACACTAGGACATATAGAATTTAATTCAATTACTCCTTCCTTGTATAGTTACAAACAAATAGGGGTGGATGTCAATAGATTTTTCTATTACAAGTTGTAATTCCCTATAATAACAACTCTTGTTTTGGTACCAGTTGATAGGTTGGAAATTAATGGTATTAATTGGTGTATGAAAAATGATAACCCCTTCATATTTAGTTACAAATATACAGGATGATGAAAAAAGGGAATATCAAACATAAGCCCCACTAGAATTCTTCATCTTTAGAAACTTTTTTTGGATTCTCCAAATATATTATGTCGAGATAATCCTCCTAATTTCATAAAATGTATTAAGTTGACAATCTCTTATTTGTTTCATCAATTTCATTGAGATGAGATTCTACTATTACTAACCGAAAATACCCTTACATAATTTATAATTAATTTTAATCTATAATTGCATAATCCATGAATATTTTCTTTCACTAAACTATTTCTCATTACATTTCACCAAGACGTCCAGTTGACATTACATTAATTTTTTTTGATGTTTTTAATGATCCATGACCTTAAAATAAACAAATATTGTACATTTAAATTGATCATTGATTGTATGAATTGTCTTAGTAAATTTATTGCAATTATATAGGTTCTAATTCCTTAATTATTAATATGAAATAATAACGCTTTCATAGTCATGATCTAAACTACATAACACCTCCCACGTCATTTCCAAGGATTCTAATTTCATTATTGGTGGAAATAGTTTCCAGATGGAATTAAAATATTTTCCTAAGATAAATATTAATACATGTAAATCTAGAATGGTACAATCCTTGAATATTTCCCTCACTAAACATTTTCTGATTACATTTCACCTTGTAGTCCTCTCTACATTTCATTAATATTATTTGAAGTTTTCATTGATTCGTGACTTTAAAATTAACCACTATAGTACATGTAAAATTACCATTGTTTGTATGAAGATGTGATTGGAACATCTAGTGAATCATGCTCCTCTTCTGATTGAAGTGTAAATAGTTGCCAGATGGAATTCACAATTTTTCCTAAGATAAATATTAATCAAATACTTGGGATAAATTATAGACATTATAATTACCAATGTTTTTTTCCTCTAAAATTCATGTTTTCGTCAATAAAATTCACAATGGAATTGGTATTTCTACTAGGTATGATTTATGAACCTATCAAAAAATATATTAGATTCTAGGAATATGGTCTAAGATCCATTAAGAGATGATATGAACTATAATAATTTTATCAAATAAAAGTTTTAATCCCCACAACCAATGGTGATTAGAGTGGGTTCCTAAAATTATAAAGAATGAAAGTCATGTGAGAGCTGGAATGACCAAAAGGGGAAATATATTAGTACAGACCCATAAAAAGTATACTATTATTCAAGAATCCTCTTCTTATTAAATCATATTTTGTAGTATTTTATTTATATTTCTCCATACTTCCAATCTACCTCATATAAAACCATTCAAGAAATACATAAGGATCATTGTAATAGAGTTATATCGAATACTCAAATAAAGATATTCTATCCATAGATTTGAATAGTTTTAAATCGATTCTTTAAATGGAAAATAAAATTTTAATAATGAATAATGTTTGTCCATTAGGATTATGAGTTTGTAGGTGTTGATATTAAATTAAAATTTATGCTTAAAAGTAATGGTTTGACACGTAAATACAATGGATGATATATAAGTAAATTTTCTTAATAATTATGATGGATTATAAAGGATCAAATCATGATTAACACTTTTTAATATGTTCACAATTTATTATCAATAAGACAACAAAAAATATAAATAACATAAATAAAACAAAAATGTATCAATCCCAGAAAGATAAATTCCTTTCAAACTTGTTAAATATGTTTTGGATGTTGATGACAATATATTTCTATTAGAAAATATCCTGCACTATGATGACACATGTCGTGGTACTCTCATACTCTTTTTAAGGGTCTCTAAATATTTAATATTGTATAAAAACATTATCCAAGGAGAAAATTTGATTATCAGGTGTATGAGATATTTTGGAATGTATTACCTAAATCTAACATGAAGAAACACACACACATATAAGGTGGAACTTATATCATTTATATATCTTTATTTCTTTCAATTATGGAAGCTGAGGACATCGCATGGCAGCTGACACATGTTACCCATTACACATTTTCGTTAATATTTGTTGATGTTAGAACATATTAAAATAATATTACATGTATTTATAGCAATAAACGATCAAATAATTGATTCATTATAGGTGGAAAACATGTAAAATATTTTTTTGTTTTTATAATCATGATATCACATTTCATTATCATAACATATACTACAATAGATACATATCACATGTTATGATAGATACATTTACCTTCAAAATTTCTTGAAAAAATTCAGGGGTTTTCATACTATATAATATCTATATATTATTTTATATAAAAAAACCACCCACTTGAAATAAAATTACATAATTAATATGTCAAAAATGTAAAACCATTTTTCAAACCATCCAAACTAATTTGGATGTGACTTATCAGTATATGTTTATATTTGGAAAACACATAGTCTAAAATGTAATCTTAACTCAAAGGAATAAAATTACCCTATGACCCTTTATGGAATTTTTAGAAAATATAAAATATTTACAAGATTTATGAATAGTGATTCATATATAATTCATATCAATGCTACTCAAGCAACAAATGGGTTTTCATTTATCATGATTAAACATAATCATATCTTCACATGATCATGTCCACAATATGATGGATCATATACATAATATGTTTTCATATATAATCCCATATTTCCATACCCATACTAAAAAAATAAAAAAAAATGATTTCAGAATATACGAACTCATGCTTTTCATGATTCTTCAAAAAAATATCATCGACACTGAAAGAATACATCTCACTCCAATCATACTTGATATTTAGAACATCACTGGACATTAAACTATATATGGACATGAATTTTACCATTTTAATTCCAGAATGATCCAAGATCTATTGAATCATCTTAATAGTTGAAAATATTTTATTAATTAAAATCCAACAGATACCATGATCAATAATATAACCAAAAAACCATTGATTATATAAGCCTCATGGATTACATAATAATATGGTAAATTAATGAAGTATCTAATATTGTATATATCTCCAATCATATTTAAATAGGATTAAAAAGAACTATAAAAACATTATTTTATCGATGACTGGTTAATATTCGATGTTATATTCATTCAAAAGTCATTCAAGATAGAAAATGTGAACATAATACTTAATTATTACAGTATTTAGATTTGATATACATTTCTTGGGATCTAATAAATTGTTTTAATCACATAACTCTTAACAAGTCATCCCAAACCATAGTACATTAAAATTTCCATCACATTAAGAAAACTCAATGTTAAAGATTATGTGTCATTATCATTATAATTTTCACATAATATAAATGTATGATGAAATAATGAGTGATAACTTAATATTGAGTTTATTTTAAAACCACTATACATTTTCCAATCATAAAATCCATCCTATCATGTATCAGATATAAATAAACTCAATATGACAGACATGATTTTGTTGTGTTAATGGCATTTTCAATGGATTTTCCATGTTAGGATCTATATCAACCTATTATTTCATTTCATCACCTCTATCAATGATCTCTTGAATGATATTTTACTTATAAATAATGTGTTAAGTCTATTAGTGAGACCACTATTCCTTGGAATGAGAAATATCACGATTATAGTCATAATATTGATCTATTTATTACTAAATTCTATAAAGAATCCCATCAATGGAAATGAATTTATTGATCAAAAAATTAATTTCATTGCATCCTATGTAGCGATATAGTCTTCCTTGGTTTAATTTTTTTTACAGTGGATTGTTTTTAATTCATGAAACCAATAAGTACACTATTTTGGTCAAGCACATATTTAGATATATATATATATATATATATATATCAGATCAAAATTTTCATTATCTAAGAAATAATAAATATAGCCACATATAATGTTACCAGCCTCTCTTATAAATGCCAATAGTGAATCCTTATTTCATATCTAGAACATTAGTATGTCATTATATAAAACCAATTGACTCCCACTGAGATTGTATTAGAATTTACAAGTAATTTTCATTTCATAACAAATATAAATTTTGGCACACAATAATTAGTACATGATATAACCTATGGATGATTTATAAGGAATATTATCCATATATTAAAAGCAATCAAAATTACACGGATTCATACTAAGATTTATTCCATAGAAAACATGTAATGACCCCTAACATGAGTCCACCATGCTATACCACTTTAACACTTAGCTGATATATGTGGTTTGACTATGTCTGAGATGTCACATAAATCTATTTATATATATCTTTACCCCAAAATATATTCTACATCAAACATTTCATTCATTTTGAATAACTATTCCCACTATAACATTGTATAATGTAATTATTAGAGGTCGGTTCTGATACAATGTATGTGGTCAATATAAAATATCAAAAATAAAACAACATGTTTGTTAAAACCCCTATAAGCACCTAAATTATATGTTTTTTATGTAACCATACTCATTAATTTCATAATCAAACAAGATTTTCCTACTCTAATAAGCTTACATCAATCATTAAATTTATAATTGCATCTTTGAAACCATTACGTACTCATTCATAACATCACATCCTTTATGGTGTATCATATACACATGATTGAATAATTCCCAAATATATTAATTGGTTTTGAGATCCATTTTAAATATATCAAAAACATAATGATCTAATATCTATATAAATAATAAAATCTACACTATCATTGACAATGGTAATTTTTTTACATTCAATCCTATTAATTTATTCTAATCCCTTTTCTACTAGGTAATAATTATAAGAAAATAATCAACTATATTTTTTTATTAACAAAATCCAATTTTCACAATATATTCCTGACCCATTTAGGATCATCCACTATCTTCTAATCATTTCTTAAATGAATTACAATTTTGATTTTATTAAATTTATCCATTTCTCATAATCAAGTCATATATTTGCCTACAGGTAGGATGTAGTTTCATAATATATAAACATTAAATAATCATAATTCTTTTTCATCAAAACAATATATTTATAAATATAAATAATCATCTAGTATAAAAGGGTTTCATATGAATTCACAGTATTGAATTTAAAACAAATAATTATCCATCTTTAGAGAAATTATGATTTTCTATTTTTTTAACTGATCCATGTTTAACTATTATACAAATAATTACTCAATTTATATATTCTATGTATATATATATATACTATTATAATCTATAGAATCTTTTTTTTCATCCTGATTATATAAATAATTTCACTGAGTAACCTTGGAATATATAATTAATAATAATTTATCTAACTTCTGGTAAAAAAATTTAAAATAGAATTTGTTATCAATGTTTCACTACCATACATGTTTATAATATATATATATTCCAAATTATTAATTAAATATCTCATATGGATACTTCATGAATGAATTATATAGATTTTTGTTAAGAATAGATGTGAACATTTCAGGGGAATACATGATATTTTTATAATAATTCATCATATACTAAACATATATTGAACCATATAATTTTTTTATTATTCCTCCTACTAAATTTTATGTTTCCATTATTTTATTCTTGGAACAGTGAGTGGTGAAATTTTTTTACATTCTATCAATTTATTAGTGAATTCCTTGAATAAGTATATTCCATCCTAATATGATAGTAGTTTCGTAATACATTATCCTAGTGGATTCTAGAATTCCCTTTGAAACTATTTTAAAAAAAATATTTAAAACTTGTGTCTCATTAGAAACACATAACCATAATGATTTAATTAATCATTAAATTATTTGAAATATTTAAACCCACCTTGTGATTTAGTAATCATTGGTCTAAAAAATAGTTTTTTATAAGATCCATTTGTTTGTTTTCCATTTCACATTTTCCAATAAATTTTTCTTCAATCATTTTCCCTAAAAACGAGTTTCAAAATTATCAACTAACAGATAATGTAATAATTCCCAAAAAAAATCTTTATGGGTTCATTTAATTGTTTTCTTATATGTTTGTTTAAGGAGTAAATGCCAATGACTAGTGGAATTAAAATCAACTAGGCCTTCTTATTATGAATTTTATATATATGATTATCCATATCCATTATTTATTAACCATTAACATTATTTATAATTCAATAAAAAAACTCATTTATATATATAGGATAACTCATAATCTTGATAATTAATGTAAATCCCATGTTATCTAAATAATATATTGAAATCAAATGTCTATTTATGGAAGGGGCATTAAATCAATATTATAATTACATAACATATCCACTACTTGAACAGTGATCATATTTTATGAATTCCAATGTTATAATTATTTCCCCAATTGTAACACATAAATTTACATAACATTGCTTAAATTATCTTCAATATCTATTATTATGTTAATAAAAAACAATTTATGGTTCACACTAGGTATTTAATAACACTAATTCAGAACCAGATAATTTTACATATTTAACACTAAATGTCTGATGCTTAGAATGATTTAATTTGGGAACATTTCACATCAATATATACCAACATAAATTTTTTTTATATTTTATTAATCTAAGAGACATATAAATAATGAACATGATTTTTTATATAATTTGTTAAAAACACATATTTATTGGTGATAATATGGTTTTATATCTTTTCATCTAGTAAATTTAATGAAATTATTACAACTAAAATGATGATACCATTCATCATTTCCTTCTATGGGAAGAGTTCCATATTTCACTAAATGGTGAGTATGGTTTTCTATTTCTCTCATAACACACTTTTTATGTATTGGAATCATCCTAATAATGTAAAATATTTCTTTATTTAATTAAGAGGATTACCTTGTACCCAATCCTGAATATTTAGATATTATCCCTTCAGATGTGATTAACAGATGGAAGCATTGAAATAGTATTAACCGGTACTACAAATATGGTCATTATCAGTGCTTCAAAAGTACATCAATGGTGATAAAAAATGCACTTTTAATCGAGTCAAAGATAAAGGGGGTCCTTTTTATCAGCGCTCAAAAAAGAATTGATAGAAGCCCTTTTTTCACCACTTTTAAAAAGCACTGATGAAAGAAAAAAATAATAGAATATATAATCTGTTGGGAGGAGCATTTAACAGCGCTTGACCCCCAATTATCAGTGCTAAAAAACCCCTCCCACTATCCCACACACATCCCTTGCCCGCACATCGCCTAACATGCCTGCGTCCACCTCATTACTTCCACCCGAACTCGTACCTCTGATCTCCCCCTTGTTGTCCTGTACCTTTACCACTACGCCATTTCATTTTTTCTCTATTTATTGATATATATAGTTATATTTATTCATATATTAATATAGATTTATATTAATATAAATATATTTACTAATATTAATAAATATATATTTATTCATTTATTAATATATATATATATGTTAATATTTATTTATATATATAGTTATATTTATTCTTATATTAATATATATTCATATTAATATAAATATATTTAGTTATATTAATATGTATATATTTATTCATATATTAGTATATATATTTATTCGTATATTAAATTATATTTCTATTAATTTATACATATATTTTTAGCAATAATTTTTTATCTATACATATATTTATATATTAATATATATTTATAAGATTAGATTTAAATACAGTTATAAAATATGTTTTTATGCGTGTTTATAAATAAATAAATAAATATATACATACATATATACAACAGACACACACACACATAGACACACACACATATAGATAAATATATATATACGAATAAATACATAAATATGTCTATTTGAAAATCCATATAATGTTAAAATGACCACAACTTCTAATCTAGAAGTCCGCTTACACAATAAAACCAGTCAAATCGATGATATTGAAACATTATTCAATATGATATGTGGTACTAGCCTACAGTACATTCAGATCATAAGTTATACCTATTTTAATGTTAAAAAATCGGGGTATCCCAATTAAAAACGCAATTTTGGAGGCCTTTTGGGGCTTTTGATGTTTGAGTTACATTTTCAACTTATTTTAGCTATATTTATTATATTTTTTTTGATTTTTTGTGTCTTTATATTGTTATTAAATGATTATTAATCGATGATAATTAGGATGTTTTTAATTAATAATATTGTTTTAAAAAAATTAATTCAACTTTCACTAAATTTCTTATATATAAAATGTAATTGTCTATTTATACTATTCTAAAACATATTTAAAAAATATATATTATATTTATATAAATATAAATATACTTATATAACAATATATTATTTTTTAGGAATTTTTATTATTATAAATTTTACCAGTGCAAGGAAAAATCACCGATAGAGACCTTCATTATCAGCGCTACTAAAAAAAGCGCTGATAATGGGTCACTATTAATTGAGATTTTATAGTGCTCTTAAAATTTCCCCTTTATCTGGACTTTTTTTAGTGCTGAAAAATCCCCCTGTTAGCACTTTTTTAGGGCTAATAAAGGGTGGACCTTCACTTTCCCATTTTTGTAGTAGGGATCATTTTTATTCTACATACCAGTTAATCTCTATCTTATTTAGAACAACTATTTTAAACTCATAGTGATGTGAAACTATATGGGTGGAACAAAAATTTGTTAATTATTTTCCACATCGGTGAATTATGACTATTACCCTCTATATGGTGGGTTTTATCACCCCCCCCCACAGACATAGAACCCTCTTTTTTTATAAAAACATATTCTATAAGAAAGGGAATGAACTTGATCCTAATACAAATACAGTTACAAACGATACATAAAAAATTCCCAAATTAAAAACTATTTAATTTTATGAGATGATTAGATCATGTGTGAGAAATAAAGGGAAAAATCTAGTTGTGATCTTCATACTAATATCGTAGAAGATAAATAAATGTTGTATGTTCTTAACTCATCATATTTCTCCAATAATAGTTATAGTATTATTAAAAACATTATTCCCCATTTATTTTTTGTGATATTCTGTATATATCCCCTCAATATATTTTTTATACATTTGATATAAATAACCCTTTAAGGAAGGAATATTAATTATCAACCATTATCTATCATTATATCTTTAGGTATCCGATCCGAAATAATATCCAAAATTAAACTCCATAAAACCCATATTTAATTATTTATGTTATTACTATAATAATCATGGATTTCTACCTCCATGATATATGTATTATTCTATCCACTTATTCATTAAAAAATCAGAAAAATATATTATGATGATGAATAACATTCTAATTAATGTTAATTTATTTTAATTTTTCTTGGTTACATTTGGGAATCTCTAGTCAATATGTGAAAAAACATTTTGTCTCATTACTGTTCAATGTGTAAAATTAACTATATGAAATCTTATTTTGACTATATCACAAAATATTATCATCAATATGTTTCATGGCATACTATTCTTCATATGGTGTAACAATATCTAAATTCACATAACCATATTCACCTTTTATTTCATCCTCAGATAGATTCATGGTGTGATATTACTTTACATAGTGTGAATAACATATTTTAAACTCTAATAATAAATCAAAATATCTCTTAAAATCATTATGATTCTTATCTCAATGAATTATTCACCATTTTAAACTAAAATAACATCAATAACATTTTTTCAAATATAAATTTCTCATATTCTACAACCTGGTAAATCCTTAAACAATATTTTTTAACATTTTTATAATCAATTATAACTCTAAAATTTTATTATAATGAATAATTATTTTAAAAAATTAATATTCAACAACCCTTTCAAAAGACAATAAGATTTTTCTGTATCTTAGTGAGGTTTTGGAATTTGTAAAATTATTCTCACCAATTACATTTATATATGAACTATGAAATTTAAATATTGAACTTCTAAACATTCTATATCATATAGTTGTTAATGACTTCCATTTCATATCTAAACTACTTAATATATTTCCAATATCACTTTTTTTTTAATTTAGGTAGGATAATGGGTCACCTTTATATATTTTATGGTAACTCCATACTATACCATGTTTAATAATTTTAAATATTCTAGAAATCATAACATCTAGTATTATCCCAAAAACATTACAACCTAATGTTTCAGATTTTTAAATCATTTCAAAACATCTTTAAACCATCATTAAAAACCTCCATCAAAATTATTACAACTCGGGCGAAAATAAATCTCATTCAAGTGTATTGATAAGAATTACAACATCATACTCAAGTGTGATCAATAGTATTTCATTTTTATTATTATATTATATTTTAATTTCATTTATAATTTGGAACCTATACACCATAATATATAAAAAACAACACAAATTTGAAACTATGATTAGCCCCTTTATTGAAAAAAATGATTGTGACCATTTTTTTGTATGTGATTGTATTAATGTCTTCAAAACAACAATCCATAAACTATTCAACTATAGATTTATATGATCAAACATGGTTTAGAAGACATTAATGATTAATTTCATAGTATAATATATTCTTGAATAGTAATATGAGTGTCTTCAAATCAAAATATTTTTTTTAAGAAACATAATAATAAATTCTATTTTTAAATTATTGCTTACAACCATCAACAACCATATGAAAACATTTCAAAAAATATATATTTATATGAAAAAAACATCACAACATTTTATAAAGTTTATGTAAAATTTGAATAGTATGTGAATATTGGAAACTAGACTGAATATTGATGAGGAATAGTTTGAATGGCCAATATTTTTCTCATTTTCTCAACAACATTAATAAAATGTTGTTTTGAAATAATTTCTATAATTTTATCCTTAGATATAATAAACACCAACAAAAGATACCTATCAACTATTTTTATTTTAATAAAATGTTATTTAATCATAAACATCAATGACCATTATTATTGTGTTATATTTTTTGATTAAATTATTCAGTTTTTTATGACATCCATTAACTCATAGATATTTATCTACAATAGTCACATCTTTAAGTTGTGCCTCCACCCATATTATCAATATAAAATCCTTCAATGCACAAAAATATTAAACCATAGTAGAATATTATGTGTCAAATGATATCTTATCAAAATAAAATGATATAATTATTCATACAATAATAATTATCCTTCTCATATGAACATCTGATCATCAATATATCATTCCACGATAGTATCATTAAATCCTTAAATGTAAATCTCTTGTTCATTCTTATAGAACTAGATTATGTTATATGTACTAATTGTATATCTAAAAAATTGATTTACTAATAAAACATGTGACTAATACATATTTCATTGATATATTTCCCATGAAATAACATCTTGGACCATATATATCCTTTAGACTATCATATATAATAGACATCCAACCGATTTTCAAAATTATATATCATTCAAACTCTTCCCATTATCATCATTACTCAACATGGTACCACCTGATATAGTTATAAAAAATTATCTCGATATATCCATTCCAAGACATATATTCAAATGTTTTTCAATATTTATCATGTGAGGTAAATATATAATCCCCATTTTGAGTAACTTAAAATCCCAAAAAACATGATCTCTTAATGAAATTACATCTCTAAATTCTCCATAATTTTATTGAATATTATTTACATGTATTATCCTCATTTCTATTAAAAATAATATGAAAAATATAAAAAATCATAATCATTAATGGGGTCATTGTCCTCTTTACATAGATATCATTACCCACAATTTTTTTTTTATGAAATACATATTTATTATGTGCCTAGTAAGCAATAAATTCCATTAATATAGCGATTTATTTAACCATTAAAGATACCTCTATAATATGCATTCTTTATTTTAAAATATATCAGTCATAAAACAATATATATCTCCTTGTGTAAGTCTTCATTTATCTGACCATTCTAAAAAAATACTTTACATCTATTTGATAAAATTTAATCTTTTTTGAGTTTAAATTTTAAAAAATTCTGGCAATCTAATGTTTTCAAACATTTGAAAAAACAAATTAGACCCAATATATAAGTATAAATTCTAAAAATTTATGGATTTATTACTGTTAATAACAACATTTCAATCAAATTATTCATAAAACAAATATTTTCCCCATTGATGTTATTATAATTTGTCCTGAGTAAAATCTCTCATGTATCATTTTTATCATTCTTATATTTCCCATCATTTAGTTCATTGATCCACTATTTTTTTATTAAAATAATTATAATTTGTTTCGGGATCATTTAATAGTGACATTATTTTCATATTGTTACATATTTTTTAAATACTTTTATTTTGATCCCAAATGATATTGTAAAAAAATGAAATTTTATAAGGATTTTATTTGTCTATATAGATTCTATATATTTTTTCAGCATCACTCGAGTAAGTAGAATCAAGAACATTTTATAGAATTTATAAATTCTATATAGATTCACTTAAAAGTATTTTATTTAAAATATAATCCACATCATCTTCCATGCAATCATTGTACCTACTGTTACTTCACAATGAGTGTCACGTCATCACATTCTGCAATGCTCTCTTATTTGGTATTATTGACTAAAACAAATGCTTCCATGTTTCTCTAAAAAAGAAAATTCTCATTATTATCCCTCATATAAAATATACCAATAATACAACATTGATTCTTTATAAAACATATAATCATATATGATCTGATTATATTTATAGTTGGAGTATTAATTATTAACATATTTTAAGGTGTTATATCTAAATTTTTCCAAAAAAAGAGATTTTTTATGCTTCCACTCAAGGAAATTATTTTAGAAAAAAATATCTTTAAGTGTTACACTATATTATCTTTTTTAATTTAAATTTCTAAAATTATAATATTATTTCTTCCAGTATCCCCATTATATTGTGGACAATAGGGATCACATATCTAATACATTTTCCTTGTTTATCATGATATTATGAAGAATTATTTGTTGAATGAATTGTTCCACTTTATAAACTTAGTTTATACAAATTAAATATTATATTCCTATATAAATACAATTGAAACATTAAAAATTTATAAAGGCCTAATTTTTGGTTAAAAAATAATTAATGTCATTCTACTGATGTAAAAAATTAATGTTATGAAAAAAAAATTATCCACCTATAGGTTTCTTGGTAACGGGTCTACAAAAAATTGAATTATCTAGCTCTAATGATGTTCTTATCTAGATAGCAAATCCCATATGAACTTTATTCACCATTTTTAATTTTAATATTTCTTATATAATTATAGTCTCTTTATTAAGTATTAAAACATTTATCACAACCTCTTCTCTGATCATTTTCAATATTCTTTTTTTTCTAACATGACTAAGTCTATGATTACAAAAATTTTCTCAACATTTATACTCGTTCAGAAATATTTTTTCAATTATAAAACATTAAATAGATTATGATGGATTCTAACCACCCTTAATATCCCATATTTTTTATTTAATTTATTCACTAGAAAATTTATATTTCTTGAAATCACATCATTCCAATAATCACTATGTTCATGTATAATTAATAGATGTTGTTTCAAACCATAAAAAAATTGATTATTTCTTAGATTAATTGAAATTTTCATAAATATTTTACATGCATGACAATTTATTTTTAATGATAATTCATTTTATATTGTAGAATATCATCTTTAATGTAATTAACTATTACAATGGTTATTTTGATAAGCTGTAATGTTATAATAAGATCAATTGTGAATGATTGATGGATTCTAATATCTTTAGGAATTATATTCATTTGAAACCACAATTTTTCATTACATGAAGTAAATATTATTCTAAAAATTATTAGATTATTAATATTGATTTAATTAAGATTGTTTGAATCTCTCTAATTCATTTTATATGTCTACGTTTTGATCACACCTAAAACAAACTTCTTAAAAAGTCTCAGAACAATTATTTAATAAAATATTAGCCTCCTACTATTGTCACTTATTAATATTTATCACCTAATATAGTTGTATCCCGCATTAATCATGAAGCCTTCCTAGTACATTTAAGGATATTATATTTTAATAATCAGAATATGTTGTTCCAAACAATCCACAACACAAAAATAAATATCATATTAAACACTTTCATTATTAGAAATTTTTTTTATTTATGAACTATTTTATAACTCCTTTCATAGATATCTAATAAGTCAACATTAATTAACTCTTTATGATAACTTATTTTATAGTTTTTTATGTATTACAATATGTCATAAAATTGTTTCCTTGAGGATATAATGAGGTAAATCCTTTATAATATGCTTTTGAGCTATTCCATATTTCAATTATACTTGATGCTTTTAATAATGCGTTATTTTCTATTTATAAATATAAAAAAATTTCATTTTTCATGTCCTTGGTATTATTTTTTGAATAATAAATGATTCAAAAAATACTTTTACGTTCTTATAAAAATGATATTTATACTATATTTTAATTTCTAATTTTTATTTTTATCATTATAAATCCTTGTCTTCAACATGTTTAATAACTATTTCTCAAGGATGTTGTTGGAATCCATTCATCATTATCCATTATTTCCTCAGTATTTTCAATATTTAAGCATACATCTTATTTGTTCATACTATAATTCTATGTCAGTATTTTATTATAGTTATCAAACTATAAATTTGTTAAATGAATTTCAATCTCTTATAAATAAGTACTTAATTAATAATGTACTCATATCCATTAACATGTTTTACACATTAATGATTCTCTTCCTTAAAATGAAAACACTATATTTATATTTGATCCATTCTTTATATAATTCAATCTCTTTATCTTTATGATACATGATGACCTTTTATATAGGCTACTCATGATTTTTATAATCATCAAAACATTATTCATTATAGGAAAATCATTTTTCAATGGAAAATTAGTTTCTGGAAAAGAACATGTGTGTAATTTTCACCATTATGTTTAATATTGATTTATTTATCCTCATTAGAACATATATACTGGATAAAACATTACATCCATGTAATATTCTTTTATCTATTTTTCAATGGAATCCTAGTATATAAATGTATATTTTTTCATAATTAAATCAAATAAAACAATTTTTTAATTTATACATTCCTTTGCCTCTTTTGAGGTTCCATAACATCAAAGAGAATGTCTCCATATAGTATTACATATTCTGTTCAGCATCCAACCCAAGATGCACATCTTCCATCTTTATATCATAGAAATCTTTCAAATAAATTTCATTCTCTATATTTCTATTTTCTTTGATTAAATATAATATTCTCATTTTATAATTAATAAGTTTAATGTGGTGTTCATGAATAGTTATTTCTTGAAAATATATTTCATATAGATCTATTATAATGACATCAACATTATATGGATAAATTATCGTGAATTTATTTTGAAAAGTATATTTTTAAAAATATACAATATATGGTTTCAGGGCTCTAAAAATAACATTATTTTTGGTGAATAATTCATCAATAGACTCTCTTTATGTAATATTATATCTACAAATAATTTTTCTATAAATTTCAAACATTTCATCCTTCACCATCATGTTTTTATAATAAATAATATAATTATTTCTCCAAGATTCCTACGAAGTCATAAATCTAATAAAATTATATACATCACTCTTAAATAAAGATTTATATTGATTATTCTATAATTTCCAACATTCTCATTAATTTTATTATCAATAAGAGACCAGGACGAACACTCCACCAGAATATTTTAAACAGAACATAAAGAATCATTAACATGAAGATGGAATAGTATAAGGTAGGGTATCAATACCTCCTTCGAAATATTTAAATCCTTAAATATAATTTTGGATTCCTTTTAATGTATAATTAATTGTGTGGATACATATAAAATAATTATTTATATCAATATGCATGAACCTACCTTCTATTCTAATTGTTAATCTCCTTAGGGATGTAAATTACACTAACAAGGTGAGTGAATCCTTATTCAAATTTACCACTAAAATATCAACCAATTATTTATTAATAATTCATAACTCTCCCAAACTCACAATTACATTGAAATAAATAGGCATATGAATTTTTTTTAATGATGTCATCCTCCATTAAAGATGAATACACTCATAATGTATAGTGGTTTTTATCCCAAATGTAAACCCCGAATTTTATTTTCAAGACATAGATAAAGGAAGGGTAACCAATATGAAAATATTAAAAAAATTATATTATGAAAATGTAGAATAATAACCAAAACAAAAAACATTCTATGAATAATATTCACAAATGTAAGAATGATCCACTAGCAAAAAAAATTTAATCCCCATCAATACATGAAGATAAATTCAACCAAGTTATTCTCAACTCAAAAAATATATCTTTAATTGTTTCATATTTATATAAAGACTTTATTATCCCACATTTGTTACTTATATACTCAACATCAGCTCAGAATTATGTTATTTACATTTCATATGAAAATATCTTTACTCTTTCTATATAAATATTATACATTTATCTAACATTTTAATTTAATGTAACCAATAACTACTAATATTCCAATATAATATAAATAAAAATTTGAATATATACACCAAATGATGAAAAAAAATAATCACAAATTTTTATCACCTTGAATCCTATGTAATTTGTGACATGTTTTCTAGAAAAAAAGTCGTATTAACTATTATGATCATTTGGGAGTTCTTCTGTACATGGGTTTTATTAATTTTATTTGGATATGGTGTGGAATCCACATTAAATTCGTGTTATTATGTATCGACATATTCTAAAATAGTTCATATCAGTCACTATTTAATATTTTGAATCAAAGCTATCCAAAAAAATTATATTCATTATACATCATAGTCAAATATTATTATCCCAACATGACTATATCTAAATTATTTAAACTGTATTCTCCTTCTATGTTAGAGTCATATTACATCATAGTGTGAACTTATTATCTACATTGTAAATATATTTATCTCAAAACTCATTATGGAACCCAATATATTATTCAATCTTTCATATTTTAATATCGTTGAATAATTTCCTAAATATTAACAAAGTAGAATTCTTCAATAATTTTCCATGACTACAACTTATCAATATTTTTTAATTTTGATACCCTTGTATTTCATTATTTAACATTTTTATATGATATTTTCACTCATATATATCATATTGAGAATCAATTCATTGTACCAATTCAAATTTATAATGATTTATATATGATTATATTAGTATTATGTATCTTTTTGAGGCCTTGTACTTTTTCAAAATCTAAACATTGATTGCCATTACATATTAACATGTAAACTATTACGCCCTTTATATTTTTAAACACTAAAAATTATGTCATGGTGGTATTCCATTCTAAAAAATAGCACCCCCACTGTATCTTGTTACTTATGGGTTCACATTAAATTAAATCAAGGAATATTATAGGGTTTTATTTATATACTTTGGGATTGATTTAGATATTTTTAAGTGAATAATATATTAATTACTATAAATATTAACTTTTATATTACTCATATAATCATTATATGCTCAATTTATAAATCTTCAACTCGTTTAAAAACATATTGTGACCTTTATATAGCACCTAAATCATCCTCATCTAAACATAATACAAAATAATGGAAGTATAATAGGTCATTCCATTATTTAATAATTGATACTAACATTTTTTCCTCATTATATCATTGATCTAAAATTCCACATGAATGGTAGGATTACCATATATTATTTACTTCTTTGTTTTGAAATTCCCCTAACCCATCATGGGACTCTAAATTTAGTACCACAATTTGACCCATTTTTGACACAACATGTCTCCTAAAAAGCATATATTATGTCTATTAAACACATTATTAACACCTAACATAGCTATGAAAGCACATAGATTATTAAATTTATTTCTCACCATTACAAAACTTGTTTGAATCCACCTCTTGAGCTTCAAAAGGAGTTAACTGACCTTTTTACATCTATATAAAATATTTTCTCCTTTATCTAAAAACTTTTGGATTAAAAAAGGCATTGGGTAGTGGGTTCAAATATGGAATTTATATGAATTAATGCAACTCCCACTCTCTCTATGTAAGACTAAAAATTTAGTATCTCATTGTGCCATATGTGGGTTAATACCTAACACCTTGTTTCCAAATATGAGGACTATTATTCCAATCTTCAAACTCCATTAGAGTGCTATAAATCCATAGAACCAAAAATTTATCCCATGGGATTACCTAAATAGTTCAAAAATACCCCATATTATATAATACCAACTACTATGTCTTTATAAACTATTATACATGATTTTACATGTTCTATATCTCTTCCTTATGACTTTAAATGGCCTTGTGTATGGGGAGAGTTCCTATATGAAGTATATTTGAGTGTATAAAACACTCCATTAAACCATGTGGGAGTTGAGGATAAGTGTAATAGAGTGACACATGTGGGTCATTGTGTGATTCTTGGATTCCAGATAAGTGGGTTATTAAACCCATTCCAAGTAGTCCCACAGACCCCAACATCTTAGTGTTGGATTTTTTTAGTATTACAATTTCATAATATAGTAGGAATAATTCCCAAAATGAAAAAATTGATTAGTAGTGTTGGAAAAATAGATACATATATGTGTCTTGAATCAAATTTGAATAGTCAAATTTTTAGATAATTTATTTCATGAATAACGTCATTACTTATAGTATATCCATTTATGTCGAACATATTAATCACCATGGAATCCTAGGGAATAGTGAAAAATAACATTGATATCAAATTCTTAGTAAGGTATAAGTATAGTAGAAGTAATCAAAAATCACTAATCAGAACCGGTATGGAATGGAAAATTATTCAATAAACATTATATTTAAATAACCATAAAATAATTTTTAGATAATGAATAATCACTATGGAAAGGTAAATAACAGAGACCATAATTCATTTAATAATTGGGATAAGAAATAACTACATTATTATATTTTGACATTGAAAAAATATATTCAGTAAAAATGAATAAATTATAAATGGCAGAAATGCTTAATTATTTAACGTCATGATTCCCAGGAACATTAAAATTTTACTATCAATATATGATTTCTATATAGTTAATAACATGCAGGGAAAAACCCATATAATTTGTGCCAGGACCATTAAAAATAATGTTTATATAAATATATAACATCTAAATTGTTTAAAACTACATGGTTTTAAATCTGTAGGGCACTAGTAGAAAAATGATTTTTAACGTCGCCAGTTTGACGTCGGTTTCTTATAAACCGACGTCAATAATTTTTACGGTGATTTTTTGGCGTCGGTTTTTTTAAAAACCGACGCCAAAAAGGAAAAAAAATTGTTTTGACGTCGGTTCCTAAAAAAACCGACGCAAAAAACTAAAAAATATATATTTTGGCGTCGGTTTTTATGAAAACCGACGCCATAAATGTTTTAAATAAAATTCTTTGGCGTCGGTTTTTTAACAAACCGACGCTAAAAATTTAAAAAAAAACTACTTTTCGCGTCGGTTTTTTTACAAACCGACGTGAAAAGTTAAAATATATTTTTGGCGTCGGTTTTTATGAAAACCGACGCCAAAAATTTTTAAAAAAAAATTATATTGTTTTAGATAATTCTCTAATCTTTGATTTGACTGGTCGTGGAGCAAAAACGGAGTTACGGATTAAAAGTTATGGCCTTTAAAAGTTGAACTTCCTTAAGACTTCTTTTAGAGAAGGTCAACTTCCGACATCCATAACTTTTAATCCGTAACTCCGTTTTTGCTCCACGACCAGTCAAATCAAAGCTTAGAGAATTATCTAAAACAATATAATTTTTGTTTGTCATTTTTGGCGTCGGTCTTAATAAAAACAGACGCC
Source organism: Viscum album (assembly GCA_963277665.1). NCBI lineage: Eukaryota > Viridiplantae > Streptophyta > Magnoliopsida > Santalales > Viscaceae > Viscum > Viscum album. The sequence continues at coordinate 711,735,180 of OY728140.1, forward strand.
AAAAAAATTATTTTTTGTTTTTGGCGTCGGTTTTTAAAAAAACCGACGCCATAAATGAAAACAAAAATATTTTTCACGTCGGTTTTTCTGAAAACCGACGCCAAAAATTTTTAAAAAAAAATTATATTGTTTTAGATAATTCTCTAATCTTTGATTTGACTGGTCGTGGAGCAAAAACGGAGTTACGGATTAAAAGTTATGGCCTTTGAAAGTTGAACTTCCTTAAGACTTCTTTTAGAGAAGGTCAACTTCCGACATCCATAACTTTTAATCCGTAACTCCGTTTTTGCTCCACGACCAGTCAAATCAAAGCTTAGAGAATTATCTAAAACAATGTAATTTTTGTTTGTCATTTTTGGCGTCGGTTTTCATAAAAACCGACGCCAAAAATATAATTTAACTTTTCACGTCAGTTTTTTTAAAAACCGACGCCAAAAAAATTATTTTTTGTTTTTGGCGTCGGTTTTTAAAAAAACCGACGTGAAATGTAGTTTTTTTTTAAATTTTTAGCATAGGTTTGTTAAAAAACTGACTCCAAAGATTTTTTTTTTTAAACTTTTATGGGGTCGGTTTTCATAAACACCGACGCCAATTTTTTTTTTCATTTTTTGCGTCGGTTTTTTTATGAACCGACGCCAAAAAGGATATTGATTGACATTTTTTGCATCGATTTTCTAAAAAACCGACGCCAAAAGACCAATGTAAATACTATTTTGCGTCGGTTTCAAACAAAACCGACGCCAAAGAGTAACGCGGGATCAAAATTTCAATTTTTTTCACAACGCGCGTTTAACTTTTTAAAATCCCGCCAACATTTTTGTAAAACACAATTGAAAATATTTTCTTTTACTATATATATATCCAGTTTCTCCTTCTTTCATCATTTTCAACATCTTCGATTCAATCACGATTTCAATGCGACTTCAATCATTAATTGGTACATATTCTATTCATTCGTTTTCTTTATTATTATTATCCTTCATTTCTAAACAACTCGATTGGATTTCTTATAATGATGATTCATTCTCATTTCTAAATACAAGTTATATGATAATAAAAAACATATCATTTCGATGGAAGCCCCTAAAACCATTGAAATATGTTTGATGTATTATGATTATTTTATTACATTTGGTGTATATGATTTTAATTTATGTTTATCATGTTTTCTTTGAAACGAGTTGTATCAATCAAAACTTTGATAGGTTCAACTTGTAACGGCGATAACTTTTGAACCGTAACTCCGTTTTAGGTCCACAGCCTGTCAAATCGAAGCTTAGGAAATGATCTAAAACCTAGAAAAAAAAATTTGATTTTTGGCGTCGGTTTTTATAAAAACCGACGCGAAAAATATTTTTTTTTCATTTATGGCGTCGGTTTTTTTAAATAACCGACGCCAAAACTACTTTTTAAAATTTTTCGCGTCGGTTTTTATGAAAACCGACGCGAAAAATTATATGAATTATTTTTTTTGGCGTCGGTTTTTATAAAAACCGACGTGAAAAATATTTTTTTTTCATTTATGGCGTCGGTTTTTTTAAATAGCCAACGCCAAAACTACTTTTTTAAATTTTTTGCGTCGGTTTTTATGAAAACCGACGCGAAAAATTATATGAATTATTTTTTTTGGCGTCGGTTTTTATAAAAACCGACGCGAAAAATATTTTTTTTTCATTTATGGCGTCTGTTTTTTTAAATAACCGACGCCAAAACTACTTTTTTAAATTTTTCGCGTCGGTTTTTATGAAAACCGACGCGAAAAATTATATGAATTATTTTTTTTGGCATCGGTTTTTTACAAAATCGATGCCAAAAAACGAATGTTATTCATTTTTCGCGTCGGTTTACAAAAACCGACGTAAAAATTCATATTTTTAACGTCGGTGACTTCGACGTCTGTTAAAAACCGACGTCCAAAATAAAAAAAACCGACGTTAAAAACCGTTTTTCTACTAGTGGGGGTTGTGGACAACTGATTTTGTATCATTAGACTACTAATCCATCTTGGGTGTTTAATTATGTATGATCTCAGACATCATAAAGGAATTTTGTTTTTTTCAATTGATATATTCAGTAATTAAAATTATTCTCAATTTTTTTAGGGACCACAAGAGTGTTCTAGTGGTTCCAGAATGAATAAAATGAAAACTGGTCCAACCATTGCATTGTGCATAGTTTACAAATGGTTAATTAAACAATGCAGCCTTCCCAGAAAAACCATGAAACCTTGGATAGTGGAATATTTCTTTGTTGATGAATAAATTTACAAACCATGAGGCATTACTAGGTAACCATGAGACCCAAATCCCCATGGAAAATTTCTTGCACACATTTTTCACACAGTTGGGAAAATAATGCAGGTAAATCGCGCACCCCATTAAAAGTATAAAAATTTACAGTTTTTCCATTACAAGATATGAAATTCTCACTGATTATCTCCCCCATTTCCTCAAATGAAACCATCATGATAAACTAAAACAATCACAAGAATCCTAAAATCTATCACCCTCTTTTCATGGACATTTGGATCACTATTTGTAGTGGATCGAAGCCTTAGGTATGACTAATCCCCTTAATTATTCACTTTTTCCATATTAGAACATGTATCTTGAGAAATTTTCTTCTGAATCCCAAAATAGTTTTTCTTTGGGGGGAACCTTGGATAAGGATTTAAATTGTTTAGGATTGGTATTTATGTATTCAATAAAGGTTGTGTTTAATGTCCAATTCTTGGTAGTTCATCTACAAGTTATATCCCACAGTTTTTATATCGATATGTGTATATGAGATTGTTTTATTTATTCTCCTTGTTGTGTTCTTGGTACCATTAGAGAGATTTGGCAAAATGGGAATCCAAATGAAAAAATTGAACCCAAAATTTTTCATGTAGGATTCGTGGTGGGACCACCCATGTGGTGCGGCAACCATCCCTAACATGGTTAATGGAACCTTTAAGTGAAAAATCAACTTGTGATTCTATAGTGCCCATAATGAATAGGTAAATTGATTAATCTGATGATTAATAAATTATTGTGGATATTTCCATATAGATGTAGATTATGGCTAAGGGGTTTCTTGGATTGGCATTACAATGGGTTAAATGTGATTAATGGGAATTCTCTAAATGAATTATTTATGGAACCTAAAATGCATAAGTGGGTTATAACATGTGAAATAAGGAATATGTTATGAGAGATAACATATGGTAATGGTAGGATATGTTAAATTAGTTAGTGTATATGGACTAGTGAATATTCTAGGAGAGTTGGGAATAAGAAATGTGATTTTGTCTAAAAGAAAATGTAATGTAAATGGTGAATATGCTAATGGGTTATGTCATAATGTTAATTCCCATGATGATTGTTATAGTTTATGTATATTATCGGTATTGGTTATGTTTGGTTTTAATCTAGTATATGTTTTTTCAACATATTAATAATCAATGTGAACTTTTCATGCTAGAGTGGGGTATTTACTTTATGCTTTACATACACTGGTCGATTTAAAAACAAGTCTATAAACTACAACCCAAAATACACGGGTTATGGAATGGTACAAAGCTCTATTCCCATAATATAATATTTTTATGAAACCACATGGTCCGAGGCTTCATGGTGAATATGTTTTATTTATGATAAATTTTTATACCATTTTATAAGGAATGTAATTCATTTCCCCTTATTCTTTGAGATTGATGAATTTGATAAATCAATTAGGCGCGCGATGATTGTAAATTATGTCAAGAAGATGGTATATGTATTGAAATTGGAAATAATTCTAAGAATGAAATAAGTGAATATAGTTCACTAATAGAACCTAGAGTATATTTTAAACATTTTTCCTTTATTTATTAATTGAATGAACAATCTATTGACTTGATATTTTGTATATTTTATTGGTGGTGGCCAATAGAGTAGTAGTCACACCACCCTTGGGCCCCCATTGGGTACCCAATCAGACTTCATGCTTGTCGGAGGATAAGGGAAATGGCCTTATACTTGGGAGTTGAGTCGGGCTTGGAAATATAGGGATGATGTTCCAGACATGTATTTAGTACCATTTTTTGGATGTTATTTTTTTATATATTTTGGGTTTTGTTCACATGACACTATTTATCATGACATGAAATATTTACTATTGGATATTTTTTGTACCTTACTTATATAGATGTTTTTCATGAATATTCATTTGTTATTATATATTTTTCCTAAATTTTCATTATTTTATATTGTGGAATACTCTGGTGAATATGGTATAGTCTCCCCTTGTAACCATTAAAACCTCACTACTGTCGAAAAAAAGTTTCCTATAAAGAGGCATGCTCTAGGACATTTGATCACCTAGCATGGGGAACCAATTTAGTGGATCTCATGGTAGGTACATTTCCCATAAAATGGTCCCCAACTTGTGTATTTCATGTACAAATAATCATGTATATTCAAAATAATAAACTTTATTCGACAACAATGTTCCATATCAAATACCGATATCGAGTAAAGGATAGATATTTAATGATGTTTTTTATAGTTTTTCAAAAATCAATAAAAGTTATTTTTTTTTGTAAAAATGGAATATGGTTTATGAAATAAACATTTCCATGATTGTTAATTTATAGAATTTGGGGAAATTATTATCTATTGATCACAATACATTTAACAATTTAAGGGGATGTTAATGGCTATAAAACTGATTCAAGGAAGTGAATTTCAATACTATCCAAAGAAAACATAATCCTAAACTTTCTATATGATTCATAAGGATGGTATCAAAATATTAAAATTAGAAAAATAATGAATGTTTTCATTAATTAAGTGAAATAACATAAAAATATCAAAAGTCATTCATTGAAAAATCTATTTCATTTTGAAAAACTTTTGAAAAATCAATTTCATTTAAAATAGATTTCATAAAAATCACTAAAAAACCTAATCATGAAAATAAATCATAAAATAAATGATGGTAACGATGATTGTTATGTATATATCTTTCATAATATTTTAAAAAACATCTTGTAACATCCCAACACAAACCACTGGTTCTGATCCGGAGGTTGCATAACCTCATCCATGCCAACCCATATAAAAGAGGAATTTGTCTAGTAGTTAGAGTCTAAATAAGATAGTCAGAGACTATACCCTATATAATTTAATCATGGAATAAAATAGTGAACAATAACAAAACAATGAATAAATTTTCAGAGCATAATGTAGAAATTGAATAATAAAGTTAAAAATAAATTTTATTCGAAAGTGGTAAGCATGTCCATAGTGCAAGGAGGTGGTGAATACAAGAAAATTAAATACATAAAAATATGGGGGGTACACTAGTGTCTATATCATGCTGCTCTAACTCTTTAAATTATTTCTATTCCATCCACCATGGGACCTATTCCCTTCACTGGATCTGTGATCTAAAAATCATTATGTGCCCTGAAATGAGTGAGTTGGGTGTGAGTCGAAAACTAAATAAGACACCACCAATGCATCCTTATATTAAGTGAAATATATATATTTATGTTGTTTTATGTTATTAAATAAGTAAATTCTTTATAAATATACTTTTACTCTGTCATTGAGCAGTGAGAAAGCCACCATGAACCACAGAAACACCCAATCTGTCTTTTCACTAGTAAGAATGTCAACAACACATGTACCTCCACCACAATCAATAGTTCATTCGACCCTTCTGGTAGTTGTTACGAGAATAGTGTACGTTCTATCAAGTCAATATTTGGTCCACTTATCCTTTTAATCACCCATGAACCCAATATGTTAGAATCCATGACCAGTATATGCCACCAAGACAAAATTCATTCCCTTGAAAGGGTTTTCCATATCATCTATTAAGTATTTTAGGATTGTGCTAGGATGGGTAACTACCAACAAGACCATGTAACTCCCACCCTCAAGGCTCTACATTGGTATCTCAGTATCTTCCAGCTTTCCCCTATTCATCCCATATACATGGGTATCCATGACCTACTTCAATGATGTTTGGACAACGTTGAATTGGGAAAATATTTACTCCCATTCTCAATCTCCATATATGTGTCTTAGTGCATTCCAACTAGCCACTATTGTTCTCACTATACAGGGCTATCGATCCCTACCTTAAATGATTTTAGGACTGTATAATGTTTGGTAACATTATAAAACCAACCTCAAGGCTCCACATATGAAACATTGCACTAGCAACATAATAACACTTGCTACATAAACCAAAAACAAAACATGTTGTAGAAATGATTAATAAGTAACACCAAGATCAAATCTAGGATAATCATAAGTAAAACATTATGATCGTGGATACTCACACACATAGATGCATATCAAAAAATGTATGGGTTAGTCTAGTATAACATCACATCATGATAATATCCTATATGTACAAAGAAAATGAATGTACAAACCTCTTAACTCAAATTCACTGATGTTAATGGTCAGTTCGTCAAGGGTGTCATCACCCAGGCCATGTTTTCACACCAACCAGAAACATGTGACCTAAATTCATTGATCTCTCTAACTAAACCCAAATATTTTATTTTAGAAAATATAATAAAATATCACATGTAATAATAATTTCATTCTCTTATATAATTTTTTAATTATCAATCTAGACCAACACATGAATATTATACTAATAAATAATTTCAAAATTTCATTTTATAATTTATATCTCTATTTATTTTTAAATAAATCTCTCATTCTATATAATTATAATTTAGTAAAACTATATAATTATCATCTGAAAATTATTTTTCTGATATGATAATATTTCTTATAATTACCCTTGGAAAAATTATATAAATATATTCTAGTAATTTTACATACAATTTTTCCTTAATATTTCAAAAATTATCTTTGATAATAATCATTATAAATTATACTTTGATAATAATTTATCTATTGATAATTTTTAAAAATTAATAATTTATTATAATATTATAATATATATTTTTATAAGTTGTCAATAAGGAATTTTATATTTTTATATTCTTATAATCTCACTCAATTATCCTTTAATAATTAATTTTCCTTTGTATTTGATAATTTCTGACAATTATCTTTCGTTAAAATTGTGTATTCATCTTTTGATTACTTTCTTCAATTATCACTGTTAAAACTAAAAAATTATCACATTAAAGTTTTAGTAATTTATAATTTTATAAAAACATATATATCCTTTAAAATGAGAAAAATCATATTGAACATTGAATTATTCATTCAAAATTAAAATTTGGATTTAACTCCTTCTTATAAGAATGAATCTAACATAACTGACTCTATATTATTATCACTAGTTTCGCATGGGATATCGAAGAATGATGTTTGGAGAAATGAAAAAATATAAGGAAAAAATATATGAGAGATGAGGAGATAGGGAGAAAATGATGGGAGGAATAATGGTATTCTTACCCATTCCATGTGCACTACCCCAAATCATATTTATAATATCTTTTAATCAATTAAATTAATAACATTTATTATTTTAATAACTTATTTATTAATCTATGATATTATTTTTAGGAGCCAGTCCCATCAAAATATTGGGTTCTTTTGGACCTATGTAGGGTGCCTTAATTGAATATCTAACAATTCTCTTGAAATGGACATATAAATTCTAGGGTCACGCTGCAACTAACATCACTTATATCCAAAATCATATGAATGATTTATGACTGAAACCATGTGTTGAAAACAAAAATAATGATTCCATAATTTAGTATTTTATTCAATTCCCTTATTAAAAATACATGAATTGTTTATTTATTTTCAAACCTCTAAAAAAATTCATTTAACCAATAAATATATTAAATAAAACAATATATATTTATAAATATAAATTAATTACCATCTAAAAAAATAATTCTTTCATAACATAATAATTATAATATATTCAATGATTATTATTATTATGAAATTTCCAAAATTAATAATTATAATAATAATAATAATATATTATTTTTGTTATTGAATCAATCTCATCATTTCCATTATTAATACAATGGTCCATCATTAATAATAATAATGACGAAAACAACAACAATTATTATTTTAATTACTAATTATCATTAATCATTATAGTCATTAACGTTTCATCAAAATCCATAATAAAAATTTAAAATTTTAATATTAGGATGTCATCTATAATTCAATGTGATTTTAATGAAAGAGTGTCTAAAATAATCCACTAATAGAATTCCATATTTCAAATCGGTCAAAACCATTTTATTTGGAATCTTCTGGTTTGATGTGGCATCATCAATAGTGGTATTCCCATTGAAATCTTGAATAAAATAAAATAATTATTAAATATATTAATTTTAATTAATTAAAATATTATTTATAATATAAATAAAATTCAAATGTATGTTATATTGTGCGATGTTTCAAAACGTCAAATGTTCATAAATGTTACATACTACATACGGTAAACATCATTTCTCGGACCAAACAGTGGTCTCTAATTTTTCACATTACACGCTATTTGGGAGATACTCAATTATTTTGAACTAATCATGGACATGTTCTTGTTTTTATTCTATTGGTATTGAGGCTCTACTAGCCACAAAATATGGAACTAACCCATTGCCTTACAGTGAGAATATTCCTTAAAATATTCTAATATGTTAATGGAGATTTTATCCTCACATAAAGCCTTGTAAATGTATATGAAGATAATGTTTTTTAAAATTTACATTAAAAAACATGAAAATTTTCAAAAAATTTATTTTTATTACCATTTAAATATTGATATATTACACATCCCAGTTTCACATTAAATTTTTTTGGAAATATTCTCAATTAGATGAAAAAAATAATTATTTTCTCATTTTCGGTAAAATCCATACAATTATTTTTGTGAAAAAAATAATATTTCATTAAAATAAATTTTTAAAAGATAAAAATGGTTGAAAATAATATTTAAAAATCCATTTTAAATGGTTAAAACATATTCTGAAAAATATTGAGAAAATATTTTTTTGAAAGAAAACATATATTTGATCGAAGAGAGAAATGAGGTTTTATTTACTTATATATATTTTCTAAAATATTTTATGTACAAAACAGTGGGAAATAGTTTTATTTAATGGTTATTTTAGTGTTTAATATTTAATTATGTTTGATATGCATATTTTTATTGTGTCAGGGGAGCAAACTAAGAGGCATTGGTGGAATAATATTTGGAATGAAAGTGATTTTACAACTTTTGATTCAGCTATCAGGTTGGGATCTCATTACATTTTATCAAAGCTCACTAATTGTTGGATCTATTTCCTGGACTATCTTCATACCATGAAACATATAATTACCCACACTTATCTAGAATCAAATTCATTGGTGGATGGTCTTGGAAATAAAGTGGTCGATAATGTTGATTTTCTTTAGTATGATCAGCTTCCAGATGAGTTTTAAACTAATTCAACATGGATTTTGCTAAGAATATTATTTTCAGAATTGTGTAATTGGATTGTTTTTGTTCAATAAATGAGACATAGTTTTATGGTAAATGACTCATGTATTTAAAAAAACCAATATGATAATAAAATTAAATTGGTTTATTAGTAAATAGTAATGAGATTTCCTTCATATGATATTCAATAATACAAAATCTTTAATAGAATGGGAATGTGAAATAAACCATTAAATTGATACTTACATTAATGTTCTAATAATTAAATTTTTGGATAATTTTTATCTAATATTAATCCACATAAAAATTGGAAATAAAACAATAGGTAATAAATTTTTATTACATAGAAATTCATAGAATGATATAATAAATGAATTTAAAGATTAACCCAATGAACACAAATTTAGTTAGGAAATTCCTTATCTCATACTTCCTTTTGTTTGAACACACTTTACCCTCCATTATACTAGTTTTAATCATGTATGTATCTTAAAAAATGAAAATAATAATATTAATAATATCATAAATTATACTATAATAATATCATATCAACCATTCATTAATAATATTTTTTTATTTACCTTGTTTTTAATGTTAATATCCTTATTTATCAATCATTCATTCCCAGGAATGTTCTTATTGTTGCAAATATTATACACTTTTATTTTTTCCAGAATAATAATCATGATATAATTATATTATTACTATTTTGATTATACTTATATATCATACCTTTGGTGGGGTGATTAAAATATATTTTCATTGCTTTATGAATGTGGTAGTCCATGGGTTCATGAATGATGTTAGCACCTTTGATGGAGTAAAAATGAAGGAATAAAAATTTTATATATTATTTTACTAGAATGATAAATATTTCACTAATATCCTAATTATTTCATGTATATAAAAAATAATCATTAATTTTAACTTTATAACCATCCATGTGAATTATTATCATGTAAAAATCACATCACTTCATCAGGTGGTAGTCTACAACACACACGAGTAACATTATATTATCTCGTACATAATAGAATTTAAAATGAAAAATATATGATATCCTGGAACTATAAGAATAAATAAATTATAAATATCATATATATATTATTAATCATTAAATCTAATTGTGACAGCTTTTAGTGGATCAATGAATGACATCAATTTGCAACGTCAGAGTCTGTTATACACATGAAAGATGATTCCATAACCCATTAAATGGAATTGTGGGATGTTTCAGGTTTTAAAGTTAACATAAAAATATATGAATTAATTTATTATACTTATTAATTTATATCAACATGGATTAAAAATAACTTAAGGAGGTGGATATAGAAATAATATGATAATTTTTATTGAAGAACATTACCTCTCATTTGGTTATATATCATTGGATTTCACTGTGTTTTTAAGAGGAACAATTTCATCCCTAAATAATGATTCCATGATGATGGGAGGTAACATGGAATGTAATTTGGGAATTTGTTAGCCAAATACATGTGGTTTAAATTAATAAATAAGGAAGGAGGGTGGGTTCCCATTTAATGTTGAGAAGAAGATTCATTATCATAAATACCCAAAAAATTTCAATATTGGGGTTCAATATTAGCTAAAATGGATCCACAATTGATAATTAAATATTTATAGTTATTATATTGTCGATAAAAACATCTAAAATACATAAAAAATATTTCTTAAATATTTTATTCCTTAACTATTATTTTTCCTTTATTTTACCATTTTTTTTACTATGGTAAATAATTTTATTACCGAGGTAGTTTAACCTGAAAGTCAACATTAAATTTATCATTATTTGAAAATGTATACCCTTGTATTCCAAATATGACTTCAAATTCATTTAATCCATATCTTTTTTGTTTTGATAAATTATTTTACTACAAGTACATTATCATGAAAAAACACCATTTTAACCATAACTATGCTAAAATGGATTTTAATCTTTTTTGGAACAATATATTAATTATAAAAGGATAATGGGTCCATTAATAAAAAATATTTTATATTTATAGTAATTGAAAAATAACATGGCTAAATATTAGTTTTAATTTAAATTTAAATCATTTAATATAATATAATTTATCTTAAAATAACATTATTGTCAATTTGGACATTATTAATGTTAAAAAAATATCGACACAATGATGGAATTAGAATTCATTTTGTTATCACATGTACAACATTAAAAATTCATCTAAATAAATAAATTAACATATTAATAAATTAAATTTATATAACCTTTATAATATTTATTATCTATTATTCGTTTCAATTAGATAAATCTACATTGGAATTTATTAATCATTTTAAGTAACTAATTCATATCTAAAAAGAAAAAAAAATATTTTTATAACCAAAAATCATTTATATTTCAAAATATATATTATAACTAATCTAATGTTGTTTTCATTATATTCCAAATCATTATAGATATTTAAAGGTTGAAAGGAATCATTTTGTATTTTTCTATACATAACTTTTTATATGGGTCACCATCCAATGAAAGTGGAAATTAATTTCCATCTATTATATACATTTATAAAATATGTCAAAATAAAATCACTCAATAAAATCAAGTAAGTATTTTAGGTCATTTATTCTCTTCCCATTATAGTATAACCCCCTGGTGGACATATTTTTACCTTTACCGCATTATTTATTTTTTAATTCATTAACTATTTATTTTTTGAATGAACACATATTGAAGTCAATAGAACTTATAAATTACACTGAATAAAATTGTTGAATAAATTTTCTCAAAAACATCAGTGATATAGAAAAATTTAATTTAAAATTAATTTCACACATGCAACGAGAATGTGAATTTTTAAACATGAAACGTTCATAAGATGACTATGAATTTATATCAAAATAAAATGAAAAAATGTAATGACCTATATATGATTAAGTGATATAAAAGTTCATCCATTTTATATTAAACCCCATTCAATATATAATTTAACATTATAAACTATTTAAATAAAAATTCCATTTTCAAATATTATTCAGTATTTTCACGATTCATTAAAAAATTAAAGATGTATGAAAAATCCCAATAATTTACCATATGATTTTTGTATTCTTATTTAACAAATTAAGTTAATGTTACGAAATTATTTTCATAAAATTTGTAAATACTGATTTAAATTAAGTATGGAAATCATAGAAAACATTATTATGTTTAATCTTGGGGTTCAGTGCCTCACAAACTATCATTGAAATTAATGTCATTCAAATAGAAATATATTACAATATCTTCGTGTGTTATATTATACCCACCTTAAATCAATTTCAAAAATTCAATTTTAACTTGATATCAGTAAAAAAATGGTATTATATTTCAAATATCCCATTTTGAAAACCCCACAATATAAAAGAGTTAACAAAACATTGCCTTAATAAGAGAAATAAATTTATGAATTATATTTTGAATATTATTATAACTAGGTTTCCATTTAAGATAACATTGGAGAGAAATTTAGACATGTATATTAAATATATTGCTAATGTCCAATGATTAATTGATAGTGACAATGATCATTGATAACATGAAACATAGTAATCTAGAGAGGTCTAATAGTTACAAAATTATAAACCGAATACATGTTAAGTGGTCTGCAATATAATTAGAAGTTATAGTAACATGATATTATTTTTATTCCATTTAATTATTTCTAATGTTAATGAACATTAATGTGATGGTATATTTTCATGATTTAATTCATTTTTAAAAGAATAATATCATCTTTTTATTGTCCCTTTATAAATTTATAGTTCATCTCTTTCCATAAAAATGAATTTTTTATTTAATTTGGTATAAAAATTCTATTTTAATGATATTAATATCCATAATAAATTTATAATAGATGACATTAGAATCAATTTATTACCATGATAAAACTATTACAATTGGTTATCTTATATTCATAAATCATTATATAGTAATGTAATGCAATAATCACTAAATCCTCGTATAATGATTAATTTAATCAATTTAGTTAGTGGATAACCATATGACCCATCAAAAATATAATTATATAAAAAACAATTACCCCACATTGTTTTAATCAATATAATACCATTAACCATGATAGATTAGATTCTTGTCAGGTATATTCTTTTGAATCATGAGGAATTTGTTAGCATAATACCCCTTTTTCAATACAACTAATACCTTAAATAGAAGTTCTTTCTATATTAACATTTAATTATTTATCCTTCAGACCCTTTTCTCGTCACATGTAACAAACCCTGAATCCCTTCATAATTTTCCAATGTGAGTCATTCAATAGTTATTACGTGTGGAAAAGTCGTTATTTCCCCTTTGTTTATTTTTTCTCTATAATCCTCTTCTTATATTAATTTATTTTGAGTATATAAGACATGGAGAATTATTTCTTATCATTGATAATATATTAAACTCCGTATTTTTATTAAAAATATGTTTGTGATACTATCACCCTTCAGAGATATTGCTTAATCTCTTGAAAGAAATTGACAATCTTTCTCTATGTATTGCATATGAAATCATTATCATTCCTATCTAACATTGTATAGGTAGATTCCAACTATACAACTAATTATTGACCCTTTTGATTAATGTACATGAAAATTTGGTCCATCATAGTGTGTTTCTTATGAGGGAAATATTTCTCAAATAGTGTCTCATCAAAATAATTCTCATTCTAGGAATTACATTTCCTCTTCCTCCCTCGTATTCTAGATCGGTTTCCCCTATTGATCAACATCACTTTGTAGACAACACATTGAATGATTAACCATTTCATTTTCACCACACTCTAAGGGTGATAATATATTCAACATATACTTAATCCATTACCCAACTACTATTGGATTTGTAGTCCATCTAAATGATGGGACACTCTATCTCATAATTGGATCCTGCATAAAATAATATTTTTGTGTTACAGTTTTCTCTATCTGATAAATATTAATTTTTCAAACTCTAATTAAGCTTCCCAAATATTGACATAACAAGATGAATTGTAATACAATCAATATTTGATTCCTTTGTAGTGAATTCACTACATCATCCAATATTATTTAATCACATCTTCCCTCCATGTTTCATTTATACACAATGAAATATACATGATTGGAAAATAATATTATGGATTATAATAATAATTTATAATTCCAAATATTGTTCAAACATTAGAATAAATTAAATTTTATGCATTATTAATCACAAATTTATAAACACAGTTTCATTAGGGATATATTCACATTGAAATCATTCATAATTTTTTTTAGAATATGTGAGTTATACTAAGAATATCCCATAGAGGTTTCAAACTAGGTTTACCTTAAGGATAATTTTCACGTAACAAGTAAAGCTTCAGTAAATCTTGATGTGTCTCTTTTAGAGTAAATACCCATAGGTGCCTCTATTCCAGAACAACTTCCACATCTAGTATCTGGATTAGTTATATTTATAGGATAAATTTTATAATATAAAAACATAGAAATACTATTTTATTTTCATATGTACTTCATTAATTTATATCATAGGTTTATGTTCCCCAATCTATGATTTCATAACTCTTGTTACCATGGTTTCTACTAAATATCCTTTAATACCAAATTTCATGACACATACCATAGTAGCCATGTGCTTATTCCTAACACCATTACATTAATATATGATCTACGGAATCATATCCCAAATGATTGAATTATTTATTAGTCTTGGAAAAATGGATTCATAATGAGTCTTTCATTATAGTGGAATTCAAATATTACAATATAATATTTTTCGAGGATACCATTATTCCCTAGAACATATCCTTATATATAAAACTTATTATTATTCATGGAACATTGTAGAAAGGGGAAATAGATGTCAACAAAATTTTTTAGAAAGGGTTAAGAATTATCAAACAAATAAGGAATCAATAGTCATGATAAATATGGAATGATAAATAACTGAACAAACCGTCAATTAAAAAAACCTTTATATCATGTTAATATAAAAAATAATCAATTTTTAATAGTATATAATTGAAAAAACATTCCATATAATCAATAATAAAAGAATCAAAATAACCCCTAGATTATAAAATTAAGAATTATCATCGATAATAATTACGGAATTATAAATTAAAGAAATTCTTAATTATTAGATGTCATGTTTCTTAGGATCATGTTACCTTTACCATCCAGATATATACTCAATATCATTTAATAATTATTTTTAAAACCCCATCAGATATATTTCAAGAAAATTACAAGACTCTTACTACAAATATATATATCATTCGGATAGTTTGAAACTACTTGGTTACAAACCAGAAGGGTTTTTAGCCAAATGAATTTGTCTCGTGAGACTAATAATGCATCATGGGGATTTCATTAATTATTTACCAACCAATTTATTTATTTTAAACCATTCCTCTTATATTGGATAATCAATTAATTTGATAAAAAAATAATTCTTATCAAATATGTGTATTGATGAATGGAAATGAATTTGTCACTATTTCATTATTTTATCAAATTAATATCATAGACAACAACATTTGTAAAAATAGAATATGTTTTAGGTAGTAAAAATATCATAATAAAATATATAGATATTTATCAGAAATTTATTGTCTAATGATCACAGGAGGGTGAATAACACTTTGGGGAGTTACTGACTACAAAATGAATCAAGGAAGTGAATTCTAATACAATCCACTGTGAAATTAATATTAAATCATCCAATGGAAGAATAAAGAGTCTATAAATTTATTCCCATTGGAGTAATAATAATGGTATGTTTTCATTGATGAATTTATATAGTATAAAATTTTATTTAATTAAATTATTGAGTAAAATATTATTTTCACATATAAAAACATTTTTAAAAACATTTTCCAAGAAAATATCTTTTAAAAAATAATTTAAAATAACCTCATAGTCCAAGAAAGGAAGAATAAAAGAAATATAATTTTTTCGATTATTTGGTGCACATTGTAAATTTTAGAAAGAAAATTCATTTTTAACTAAGAAAAGTTTATATAAGTTTCATGTTTTGTAAGTGAAAATAATATTCTTTTCCCATTGTCAATAAAATACATTCAATAATTTTTTTGACAATGGATAAATATTATTTTGAAAAAATTTATTAATGTGTAAAGGTTATTGAAAATACCTTTATAAAATAATTTTTAATTGTTTAAAAAAATCTAATTAATTTTTAGAAAACATGGTTTTGGGAGAAAACATATTTATGACTATAAAGTTAAATAAAGTATGATTTTTTTAAAACATTTTATGTACCGAAGAATGGTACAATATTAATATTACATGAAAATATAATAATTAAAATTAGGAAATAATATTTAATAGGTTTATTTTGAAATGATCACGTAATTTCCTTCAACTGATGTTATTGAATAAAAAATATCTATTAGAATGTGATTGAGAAATAAAAAATAAAAATGATATTAATGCTGAATTGGAAATTAATCAATGAATATATTTTTTGTACCAACGATAAATATACATTAAAAGTGTAAATACAACCTAATGTAATACAAATCCATTATACACATAATCGTAGACGTAAATAATTATTAAATTAGTAAATTATCAAAATGAACAAGAATTAAGATAAAAACCCCATTACCTGAAGCATCCTTTTTGATGAAATATCCATAAAAAATTTACAATGGTGTTAAATATTTAGTTTGAATTTACTAGAACCATAATAAAAGTTATAATATCATATATTATCCTCTTGTAACATCATACAACTTTTTATTTTAATATTCATTCATTAATTTTATTATTCCAAGTGTTAATTTCCTTGTTTTCTAATTACTTTATTATCTAGAATGATCTGGCTCGGTAACATATTATATAGTTATATCATCTCCAGAATAATTATCAAGATATAATTATCCCATTATATCATTAATTATAATTATATATTATGTATTTTTTGGTTGATGAATGGAGAGTTTCGTCACTTCATGAAGGTTGAAGTCCACACGTTCACGAATGATTTTTTCGCCATTAATTGGGTGAGAAGGGAGGATAGAATAGAATATATATATATATATATAATGATAAAATGGAATAAATAAATAATTATTTAATTTATATCACATGTAATCCTTAATTATGTATTTATAACCTTCCATGTAAACAATTAGTGAAATACAAACCACATTTAATCACGACAAGGTTATCTGGCATCCACAAAGGTGACATTATCATATATCATATGGAGAATAATGTAATAAGATATATATGATATAATTAATCATTATGTATAAATATTTTATAAATTTAATTTAAATAATTTATATTCATTACTATACACAACATTGAATGTTGTTAATTTACAAATTAACGACATTGTTTCATAATGCGGTACTCCACACTACACATGAATGGTGATTTTGTTAACAATTTGTAGATTTTGTTGGATTGGTTAGTCATGACCATAAATTGACAACATATAATAATATCTAATACATAAATTTTAATATATTTTAATGGTTTCAATTTAATTGGTGGAGGTAGAGAAGGAAATAAAATGAAGACACTTATTAAAGAACATTACCTCTCTTTCAGGTGTCCACCTTAGGTTTGCAGTAAATAACATAAAGGATGTATTTATTCACAAAATAATGCTACTTGTATGAATGGATTTAATATTATAAGTTATCTGGGAAGGTATTTTTGGATCCAAAGTGGTTTGAATGTCTGAAGAAGCGAGGAGCGTGAGTTCCCTTTTACAGTTGTTGTGGAGTGGCATTCTTGTAAATACCGATCAAAATTTACTATTGGTAAGGAAATATTACCTAAAATTTCTGAAATATTGATAAATTAAGGTTTTTATGGATTATATAGTCAATCTAAAGTTTCAACATGTATTATAACAATTTTTTAAACATTTTGTTCCTTCAAATATTTGATACCATATTTTTAGTATTTTGTGTTTCTACTACAGTAAGTGGCTTTCTAACTTATATAATTTATCATTTTAGTCAAAATTAATGTCAAAATTATTATAATATGTATAACCAATTATCCTAAGTCTTAAATAAAATTTATTATAAAAAAAATAAAATCAATGTAGTAAATTTATTTCAATATAAGTGAATGATCAACCAAAAAAATAATTTTATCTAGAACTTCGATAACCTATTTTTTTATATGTAGGAAAATATATATTAATTTTTTTAAAAATAGTTCCTGAAATATAATATATTATATATTTAATTTCATTTTAAAATAACTTCATATAATATGGTAATTTATTATTTTTTCAATTACTTTACTATAATTTATTATAACATTACATAAACATCAATTTTGAAATTATTAATTTCAAAAATATCATAACAATGATTAAATTGGAATATATTATGTCAAAACATGAGTAAAATGAAATATTAATCTATTAAAAAAATTCAATAATATTATTCATTTAATTTAAATCAATTTAATTATTTGTCGCATCATCAAATTTGTTTTTTATTAACTTACTTATTATTGAATTTTCATTTGAGTAAAATTATATGTATAAAAAACATATCTAAAAATAAAAAATTTATAATTTTGATAAAAAAAATTAATTGTCAAAATATTATGTATAACTAATCCAATATTCTTTTCTCTATGTCCCAATAACTTATTGATGTTAAAAGTAATAAGGGTATTATTTTTTTATATTTATTTTCATAATATATTCTACATGTTATATTAAACGTAATGTTGAAAGGTATTATTTATTTGAGATAATTTGATGCCAAAATTAGAAGTAAAATAGAACAATAATGTTAGGATATTATTTTTGGTCATTTTAACTCTTATAATTCTTATTTATCACCCCAGGTAAACCCATTTTTACCTTAATTATGAAAATTATTTCTCATTATATTCACTATTCATTTTTTGTAATAATTGTAGCTTACCTTATTAGATATTATAAATTATGCTGATTAGAAATAAAGAACCTAGGTTTTCTAATTCATTTCACATAAGTAGACGAATTAAATTTAAAATTACTCCCACAGATTTGATGAGAACTCCATTTCTTAAACTGGAAATGTTAAAATGGTTATTAGGTTTCTATTTCATAATTCAAAATTAAAATAATTCTAATTAACTAGATTTTATTTACTAAATTAAAATTTAAATAATTATATATTAGAAAAATTTTAAAATATAATTTAACAATTTAAATTGCATAAATTAAATGGTAGTTTCAATTTAGATTCATTAATTTTTATTATTCATCAAAAAATGATACTTCTCAGAAAAATTAAAAATATTCATCGAAGGATAATTTTGGATTATGATTTCAAAAATAAAGCTTTTTTTATAAAATAAATATAATATATGTTTCAAACACTATTTTAAATTATGTTCCTGAATCATGTATAAATTTTATTTTCTTTAAACCTAGTATTTTGTGAATCACATGCTATTGATGATGTAAAATTTACTCAAACAAAAATATTCTGTAATGTATTAAGTGATGTTATTATTGTACTAGGTGGAGTGAGAAAACCCAATATATCAAAATATTCCTCCCTCTTCTTACCCAAGTGGTCCAAACACACCCAATGTTCTATCATACCAGGTAATAAGAAAAATAATCCCTCTATACATCGTATTTTTTACTATGGATCACTGAATAGTTGATTTAAAAGGCTTTGTGATATGGTTTAATTACCATATTGTATTTATATTATTTATTGAAACTCCCTCTCACCTCATGAGTGACTAAAGATTCAAATTCAGGTTATGAACTTGTGGGTGATGGTGTGACACCTGGTATCTCAATATAGGGATGTAAATTTGATTTCAAAAACATTAGGGTGTTCTATATAACCATGTAACTATCAATATCCCCCAAATTATTAAATCAGATGTTTTAAACATCTCTTTATTTTTGGATAACTCCAACCAGTCACTTATACCCATCCATAAATCAGTATATATTCATTGTGTTAATGTATAATTTATTTAAAATTACTCATATATATGTATAATTAGACACATGGTATTTATAATATTATATTTCACTCCCCCACCCCTTGTGGGACCCATGATTTAGTTTTATTGTATGAAAATTATGTGTCAAGAAATGCCACAACTAATCCAAATATGATCTTTATCAACCCCAATTAATAATCCTTAGGGATTACTGGAATGAAATGGATTAAATATGTGGATACATTCAACTATATTCCTCCAAATAACTAATCCATTTGGGGTTACATAAATATTTTTAAAATAGAGAAAATGGTTAGAAAATACACCCAATCATATTTAGGTCTCTGGATATTTTCTTTCCATACATATGACAGTATAAGTGCACAAGGATATTACATTATTTACCCAATAAGATAATAATAGTCTTGAAAAGTTTCTATTTGGTTTGAATGTGATTGTTAATATTTCAAGTATATCTCTTTTTTAGGGTCTCTAATTTAAAATAAATCTTATTCGTATTAAAATTAATAACCATGGAATCCAATGTAATCCTTATTACCAATTATTTTTTTCCATTATGCATGTGTGAATCTAATGATATAGTTTTTTAATCCTTATACAATACAATATATTACTATATTTAGACCATATTAATTTGTAAATATTTATACAACATACAATTTATGTCACTCACCGTTAAATAGAGGCAATACGTATTTATTACTATCCAAATGAATCATATTCACCGGATATATGAATAAATATGGAAAAGCTATATAATTATTTGAAATTGTAAATACCATAATAAGTAATATTAAATTCATATATAGTGAGCCCATATAATTCTTGGTCATCTCAGTGGCCTACAATCCATTGGGATGTTCGTCCCATAATCCCCCCACTATGTATAGTTTACTAATGAGAAATTCTAATTCCACCACAACCTTAATACAAATGTTTTTAGAATATATTAAATAACATAATTCAATATAATAATATTAATTACAACCTAGTGTAAATATTCATTAATGATACATATTATGTTTTATAATATATTATATAATCAATGTCACTCGGGTGATGGTCTTCTGATTTTTCTATTGTCTAGTTCTATTCAACTGTCTTGCTGATGCTATCAGTGTTCAAAGCACTCAACTGCTCTTCCCATACTATAGTATCATTTTATTATGCACCGCACTATATTGGATCATGATCAGTGGTAATGGTGATACATTGGTATGTATAATGTGGGGGTCATTTTCATCCCTCACACGACCCTTCATCGATGGTGTTTTTTCAGGTTTTTGGGGGTTTCATTTCTGTATTTTTGATTCACAGCAATTTCAATCTGGTTCTCGGTATGGTTTTTTTCTCATAATATTGTGTTCACAGAGGTATAGATGCGACCATGTTGATATGATTTTTCACTGTCATTATATCCTATCTCAGTTTGTTAGTGTCCATACACTAGTTCTGGGAATACCCCAATCTATCTAAGGTGGTGTTGTGAGGCGGTCATCATGGTTCATTAGATCGGGATATCGATCAGCCGTTTTAGGGAAATATTTTGTGTTGGCCTACTTCAGAATCAATGGTGCATGTATCATCAGTTGTGAAATTGGTCTTCGTTATGGAATATTTCGATGTTGACATGTCATAGAGGTTGAATTCATGGGCGATGTGTTGAAGTGAAAATCGTGACAGGGTTGAGATGGTGACATGCTGATGGTGGCGAATTGGTGGATTAATTTTTTGGGTGTTCACAAAATCTCGATAAATTATGACATTCTCTGGTGGAATGGTGGGGAGTTTGGACTATGAAAATCACAGTGGAATTGGATCAGATGAGTGTCAATGACAATGATGATGATTATACATAACTTTGTGATACAACGGTGAAGTTGATGATGATAGTGATAAGGATTCTGTTGGGCCTCACTATCATGGTGATTATGGTGAGGCAAAAGGAAAGGATGTTCGATGCAACATGTGTACTAATAGAGGTATGAGTTTTACTTGATATTCAAATGAAACGAGATGGTGATGATGTTTTTTTATAGATTTTTATTGAAAGAAGAATTTTGTTTGAAATGCCTGGCTTCCCGCATATCCTTAAAGCTTATTTTAATAGATGGAAAAAATCAATTTCCATGGTTAAACAATTTATTAACAGGAATATTTGGAATATAATATTATAATAAATATTATTGTTATTTATTATCCAAAGATGACATATTGATATGAACATTGAATATCTTTACACAAAACCATATTTTCTATACAATCCATAACACTTATTATTTCTAATTTTTTTTTAAACTATAAGAAATTTAAATAAAAGATTAATATTTTACATATTTTAGGGAATATGATATTCAATAATTGATAGGTACAAAATTAATTTTGATCTATGATAAAGGATCATACATGGATATCTTACACGAGTCACCTACCCTTTCCATACAAGGAAGCTAAATTTTGTACAAAATAGCGTAGTACTATCACTGATCACACATTTCACCTTTAGAAAAAGACATCAATTACTCCTACACAGGCGGAATTACATTTCGAAAATTTTCATGCCTCACTATTATGATGATGTACACATTCCATGAAAATTTTGATTCAATCATACAATATGATATCATCAATATAGTAGCTTATGGAACATAAAAAAATTAAATATAACATATCATGCCTTATAATACACACCTGTCATACCATATAACCAATAATCTCACATTATGTCATCTTGTAACTTAATACAATTGAATCACAAAAAATTATATTATAATATAATGTAATTCATGGAGATTTGTAAAAATTACATTATCTCCTATCAAAATTCCTAGAAAAAACATCATATTATATTTCACACATAATGTAATTCCCATAAAATAATCATGTAACTTACATTCAACATCATCATATCACACATTAAATGTATCCAAAAAAAATTAGGATACAAACTTTTTTCACAAAACTAGTTATAAAACATACCAATTTGAATATGATCAGGGATCTAAATCTGCATCTTTATTAAAGAGAATTATCTCATTACCAATATAATAGAAAAAAAATATTTGTTTCAAGATCTATCATTATATAACATACATTGAATATGAACAAATTCATAATAGAGAAACCCCTAAAATATAGTGATCCTGATGTCTATTGAAATTGATGAGGCGTGTTTTATGGTGATCATTGAGAAATATAATCCAATCCTTTTCTACATAAGTATGGAACAAAACCCGAATATTATTATATTCTGAAATATAATCCCTGTATATATAATTATTTTTTGACATTTTCTCTACAAACATTGATGTACTATCAAGAGGAAGAGAGCTAATGATATGGTTGAGGTGAATCTTACATTTTTACAAACACATAACCATATAAATCTGTATCCTTTATATAGTCTCTCTTGATTTAGTAATGGGAATAAAGGGTTGGTAACAATATCATGGGAGATGACTTGTGTCCCCAACAAACCATACCATTTTGGATTCATAATCCTTTAAATAGTTAAAATGATTATTACCTATATGTGTAACCATAAATGAATCAACTTTTTTTTTCACAACCATATGAAACCACAAACAAGGTATTTAGTGGTCATGTACTTGATACCGCATATCACTATCCTACCATACTCTATGATATATACATATCATATGTTTTAATATAAACATATCCATGCTATATTATGGGATACAATTCATGGGATATCAAAAATATAATATCTTTATTTCAATTCCTATATAATCAATAAATCTCTCTTGTTTATTTTTAAATGAATTAATTGATCATAACTTCTTTTTCTTTTACTTTTTAAATCATTGTCTCAAAATAGAGATATAAGTATAGAGAAATATTTCCCATTCATTCATCACATTTTTATCATTTTCATAATCTTATTGGGTAACCATAAAATTTTAATGAATGATAACTTGTGAATTTATTTTTTATAAAAATGTATATCCTTTCACATTTTTATAATTTTTAAATATTTTTCACCCCCATCAGCATCTTCAATCTTGTAATAACCCATAATTAAAGGTATATATAATATTTTTTCAATAATGTGAATAAGGAATAATTTTAATTTAATATTATTTTTGTGTTTATAAAATTTAAAACTTAATATTTATGTAGAAAAATAAATGAATATGATTAGATAATTATGGGTGTTAAATAATATTTCATACATTAAATAACGAATTAAAATGAATAACACCTTATTTAATTTAGGAATGATATTAATATTTAAAATTACTTTCCTTACAATATAATTCTATGAATAATAATTATAAAAAATTCAATGGGAATAATCTCCAAGTAACTAAAAATACTATGAGGTTTAAATTTACATCATCATGATCTTATATAAAGATCATACAATCAATGATGAAATTATAAAGAGTAATATATGTAATAAAATGTTAAATATATTTATATATGAGATGATGAAATAAGTTGAGTGATTTTGGAAAATTATATAGAACAATAACAAGGAAGGATACATGACTATTATATATATGGTAATTGGTTTTTTGGTTGTAATTATGTGGTCATAGAATATATATTCCTTGAGTATACTTTTATCAAATATATATTTTAGATATTATAATAGTAATTTAGATAGGTCATATTTTATTTAAAATTAATAGACATTATTTAAATAAAATAAAAAATACGAATTCATATGTGAAAATATATTTTATTCAAGATTTTTTTTTCAAATATGTATTTTGATTAAATTTATTAATTTGATAGAATTTTTTTATTTAGATATATTTATAACATTAAAAAATTATATAAGTTAAAATATATTGATAAATTAAATGGAATATTTAATTTTAGTGAAATATTGTTAATGTTATTTAATCTTAGAAGTGTCATTTTAATTGAGTTTTTCTTCTATATATATTTTTTGTATTTTTATTGTAATTAGTATTTTTTAAATGGATTTAATGAATTTTTTATAAATATTATAAAAATAAATTCATCCATTGTTTATTAAATAGTATTGAATAGTAAGTAATACTTTTTATTCTTATGAACATTTTTTAAATTTTTTATATACATTGAATTTTTATTTACTAAAACTAAATATATCATAGTTAAAAGTCGGATTTATGGAAAATAAATTACTGTAAGTAAAAATAGCAGTTTATCACTCATTTAAGGATTAGTAATATTTTTTAATAATAATAATCCTTACTAATTTAAGAATATTTTTTTATAAATACAATCAATTGATATATTTTATAATTTAGTTTAAAGATAATACTCCAAAATTTGTAATTTTTATAAGAATAAATATATGCAAAATTTGGGATAATTATGTGTAAATATGTTAATATTTTTCATATTTTAATTTCTATAAAAATATTTTTTGTGGTAATTAAATATATTAAGTAAAACAGTGTAAAAAGGTGTTCAGTTAAGAAATTTAGAATTTCAAGTAATGTTTTTTAATTTTATTGTTTTGTATGTCCTTTTTTGGTGTGGGATTCAATTATAAAATTATCTCCTACATTTTACAAGTTAAATCATTTATCCCCTTGTAGACTTCATCTTTACCCATAACATAAATAATGTTTCCAAAGATATGTTTCTTATTTTAACCTATTAAGAGATCAAACACCAACCATTCCAAACCACTAATATCCTTTGTTTTATCTTGAATTGCTACCTATTAATCCTCAATTAAAATCCTCTTCAACATTTTATTTTTTGTTGGATCAAATAATGAGTATAAAAAAATTCAATTCAAATATGGGTTCTTTTATATATTGTCAATTATATTGTAATCTCTACACATTATAAAGCATCTTATGAACTATAATTATGATATATTATAATAAAAATGTTTATTAAAAAAGTATTCTACTTTTATATTAATCTAATTTCATACTCATTCATTAATATATCAAATTATGTTTTTGGTTAGTTTAACCACCTTCTTTAATGATGATGTAGAAAATATGTAATTTTGATCATTAATGAGTTTAAATACAACAATACTAGAAAGAACTGAAATTAAAATTTAATTTATGTTTAGGTTATAACTATGTATGGTTTGAAAAAAATTAATAGTCATTAAAAATTTCCCCATTATTGTTGATAAAATAACCTTAAATGTTCACCCTATAATTTTCAGTATTGTGAACAATAATCATACAGTCAATCAAATTAATATAGAAATGTACAAATAATCATAATAAAATTATATCCCAATAATGTTAAATAAATGAATTATAACACCCTGCGATTTTAGAATATATTTATATTTATGAAATTTGATGTTTCTGATAACATGTGATTCATGAATAATAAAACATGAGTGGATAATGATTTATTATAATGTAAAAGTGAAATAAATTTATATATGGTTAAATGATTATGATAAGGAAATTCATCTTTAAAATGGTTCATTTTGACATAGGAAAATACCGTTGATTCTATTTTGATGAAGTATGTATTTTGATAGATTTTTAATTTTGGAGAATAATATCAATAATATTTATAGATGAAATTTGATTAGTTAAAAATAAATTCACTAAATGATATCTATGGATTTTTTCTATAATGATAAGAAATATTTCACTAATAATTATTTTCTAAATGGATATGTCTTATTTACCAGAATTGCTTAATTTAAATATATATATTTACTTAAAAAATTACAATATATTGAGTACAAAACCATTCTAATCATATATTTATTATGTGTAATAATGATTGATCATTTAAAATTTGACTCTCAATTAGTTGAAAATAATTATAAAATCATTTTAACATAAAATATATTTTTCTTAGACAACTACTTTTATGTGTGAAATGTATTTTTATCTTAAAATATTTAATTAATTACTTTTTATAAATTATTTTAACGAAATTTTTGGATTATCTGTTATATAATATAAATTCTGACAGATAAAGTAGTAGTTTGTAGTTATGTAATGGTAATAACATTATATTTATAATAAAAAATATATATTTTATTATAAATATGTTTTTAAATGTTTTGTGTGTGGATATAAGATTTAGTTATTACCAAATGTATAAATTTAATCGTGGTAAATGTATTATATATATTGAAACATTATAATTAATATTAGGTAATGATATTAAATAAAATTTTGGTCATAGATATAAGATAACATTGTAAAAATGTCTCACCACAATAAGTGTTAAAATAATTAAATGTGATGTAATCCTTTGAGATAAGGCCATATTATCAATAGTCGGAGTAAAAAGTTGATTTGATTATTTTTTAAACCATAAAATATACTATATTATGTATTTATATTTTTTGATTTCACATTTACATTTAATGATATCTATATGAATTTAATATAAAGGGTTTTTACAAGGGTTCCACACATCGGACTTATAAAAGTGCACCTTATATCATCAGTTTTATATAAACATTGATAATGCTAGCATGACCAATATTTACCCAAATCAATTTAAAAACATTTTATTAATACAAAATGGATCTAACCTAACTAAAAGTCTATCACAATACGGTTCAATGTGTAATACAAAAGAGGATACCCAAATAATAGTTAATTTTATTAAATAGATTATATTATTATTATTTATTATTATACATAATAAAGATATTAAATTAACATATAAATATAGTATAATACAAAAAATTATTTTAAATACGTTTTATATATTTATGAAATAATTATTACTTAATCTCTTTCAGACGAATGGGAACTAAATACTTCATTCATGCATATGTAATCTATCACTTCCATGAGGTGGTGTCCTCTATTTTTCATCAACATGTTTGATACATAATTATATACATATATATATATATATTATGAATATATATTATATTTATTAAATAATTATGTGTCAAAAAAGATCAGTTATTTTTTTATTAACATCTATAGAAAAATTAACAAATCACATGTGTGTGCTTGTGAACTACCACATTCATGAAAGGAGGAAATTAATTTCACCCCACTGAAATTCATGGATAGTTATATATTTGTATATAATTAATAAATATGGTATTTGAGAATTAATTTATATTTTTTACCATGACTAATTCTAACGTACTATATCAAATAAAATGAAATATATGGGGAAAATGAAACAATTTACTGTAAAATTTTGATTTTAGATTAGCATTTTTACTAAATGTGTAATATAAAATTATATTTAAATAAATATAGTAATATTTTCATGAATATTATTATATTATATTCTTATAATTTGTTTAATTAGATTTTACATTATTTAGATATGTATATAATGTTTTTTCGGGCTTTAGGAAAGGGATTCCAAACCTGAATTTTCATTCCTTAAAAAAAGTACTATATTCACCAACATATTTCTTTATTGTGATATATATGAATCCCAATAAATTAATTTAGGAATTTTTTTTTCAAAAAATATTTTAATATAATAATATGTATATGTATCTCATTCATAAGGATTCAATTCAAATACTATAAAATATTTATTGTTTTAGTAATATAATCTCAAATTTATCAAGATTATTTTTATTGAAAGAAATTATGTGATCATGATCTCATAAAAAATGACTTCTTCTCCGCTAATTATTTTTTTACGGTTTCATGTATTATGTTCCTTTTCCCCTTATTTGGTATTCAAAAATATCTGGAAATATTTTTTAATACATGAATTTCAAATTTATAAATTTCTCCTAGAATATAACTATTCTATATTGATGATATTAAATAAATTAGAGATGTACTTATTAATAAAGTAATTTTATAATATGTTTTAACATTCAAAAAAATATTTCAGGGACATATTATTATAATTTCTCAAATGTTACATTTTTTATATTTTCTATAAATGTCTATAGAGGTTTGCTTTAAATATATAGAGCATAAACTAATTATAGAACTCTCATGTCCTAAAATTATCAATAATATTATATTATATGTTTTCTTGGTGTTAAAAATAATTTAATATTCATATTTTCCATAGAAATTTTATTTTCAATGTTTTACTTTAAGAAATTTATTTTTTATATTTTTTTCAATTAATATTTCTAATAATTTTAAAAATTTATTTTATCAGAAAATATTAACATATTTTATGGATAATTATTCATCAAATAGGATATGTTCATATAATTTAATCAATGATTATCTATTTTTTTATGATGATGATGTTTAAAGAATAATTTCATGATATATGTTTCTTTTCTACTGGTTATTTAATATATAATGAAATGTGGAATGTTTCTATGATGTTACATCACTAATAAGTATTTTTTTCATTATGTGTTGGCTATGATCATAATTGTATTTCTATACAATATATTAGTTAAACATTGATATATTATTGCACAATATGAAAGGTAACATGTATTAAACTATTTCTAATCTAGGTGCTTATCCACTATGTTTATTAGAATAATTATTCAAACCAAACCACAATAGGACTGTATAAAATATTATTGTCATGGTAGTTAACCTTGAATACAAAATCTATTTTATAAATTTGGCTGTATTCCTTAAACATGTGTATTTTTCTATTGATATGACTTCATGAAAGAGTTTTTATTATTTACGATTCCACACACTTATGAATTGTTTCTATTATTATGAAAAAAATATAAAATAACTGTTGATTTATGGTTTAATAATTATTTGGTATTAAATCACAAGTTTTGAACATGTTAACATAACTTTATGTGTATCATAAATGCAGATATGATCAGCAACTGATATATATCATTATACCACTTTTTATAATATTAGATCACCGATTATTATATTTTTAATTCATTTGTTTATAATGAATGGTTAATTATTCTATGTATAAGAAGGATAGAATAAAAGAATAAAATTGATGTGGACAATGAATATCAGTCATGAAATATGTTGATTATTTATACTCTTCGAAGAGACTAATCCTATATAGTTCATGGGAATGTATTGTTGTGATATGTATTAAATATTTATAAAACTAATTTAATATTCTTATATTTTATGCTTGAAAAAAACATAATTATTATTAAATTGGGGAATAATTAATTTTTGGAATTAAGTCTAGAATACATTACTTAGAACCCTAGGTATCAGCCAAACTATTTCAAATATATAAAGAAATATTAATTTATGATTTCTGTAGATTTAGTGAATTGAAATACCAATATTGAAATAAAAAAGTGGATAAACAATTTGGTATAGATTCACATAGATATAATAACATAGAAATGGTTTTTTGTGTATTTACACTATCTTCACAATGTGTATAACAAAAAGCTAAAAATTCACACCAACATTAAAACTCTTAAGGGATATTCATTTCATAATTTATATTCTATTTATAAACCATAAAATATGATTTAAATATATTTTGGTTAGAAATCCTAATAGTATACGATCAGATAAAAATGAAATAATCATTGAATGTCATGGATAGAAATATGGTGTTATAAATTTAGACATATCATGAAGGATTTTTACTACAATATGATTTCATACACTGATTAAATCTGATTAATACTCAATGAAAACATTTTTTTCTTAAGGTATTGACTAAAAAAATCATAAGTGAATAAAATTTTACATATAATGAAATGACCATCATCATGAAAAACCAAGTAGAATTTGAGTTGGGATGAAAAATATTGTTTTTATTCACACCCAACTCTCACAATATTTTAAAATAAACATAAATCATGTTGATATTTAAAACATGAAATGGGATAAATATATAATTAATATTTTTTGATACATTTTATACCTTTCTTTAGTGGTTCTTCTAATCATTTAGTTTATTGGTACTAGATCGATTCTATCAAAACTATATGACCAATTGTCAAATTCATGGACCATTAGAAGGTTTTTTTGGTTATGTATAATTTGGAAGGTAATTTTGATCAAAGGTGTACACTTATAAATTATATTAAGAAAGAGTAATACTATAAAAAATATTGTTATTAAGAAGATTTGTTTTACCAAAGCAGTTCTTTAAGACTTCATACTAATTTATAGTTGAAATAACTACAACTACAGAAGAATTATGAAGATTCTATTAGATCCAAATAGTAAATTTCTATAAATTTTCGAGGAATTATTATAGTTTTATCATCAAACCTTATAGGAAACTAAATCAATTATTTAATTGATTAATACTAGGTCTTAAAAGGGAATTGTACATAAGTGATATTGAAATATATGATGAAATAATGATATGTTATATTAAATTTGAAATAGAGGACAAAGAATCTCATTATTCTAATGGTTTAGGTTAGAAGAAGGAAAAATAATTGATTTTATAAGAGATTCAAAAATCATAATCCATGGATAATGAAAAATTAATATTCCCATCTATATAATATTTTGAAATTAGCGTGATTAAAATTGAATTATGGGAATGTTAAATGTATTATGTGTGATAAAAGGATATAGATAAAATCAATATTGAAGTTATGTGAAGAGGTTAGTCAATGAATTGAATATATTGAAATCTTAAATGAATGTACCATACACACTATTATGTAAAAACTATACGATGTGTGTAAATTATACCCATCAATGAATGAATCAAACAGTTATTGAGAACACACGGTTTCAACAAAATCCAAAGGCGAATGAAAACATGTTTGGATTATGAAATCAAAATTGTTGAAGTTGTCCATGATAATAAAGTTTATAAATGTTTTATAATCTATTAAATATTTTTAAATTTTATTATTTAAATATTTGTATAATAACTCTTTCATATTTGATTGGATTTAAAAGGGTATCACATCACCAACTATATGATTAAATATAGATTTAATAGTGAAAATATTAATTGTATAATGATTCCTTCTCATGTCTATACCTCCACTCGTAATGATTTTTGTTTGACAATTTTCATCCAAAAAATCATGTTACTCTTCATATAGTTTAATATAATTTGATTATGGTCAAGGATTGGTTATTTATATATATAACCCATCACAATTTTCTATAAAGGGAAGTCAACATTTATATTATAAATCAATATATGATATTCTATTAGTGTGAGCATGAACATGAACCTCCATTTAGAAATTAATTATATAATATATGTGTTTTAATATTTATTCATTGTGTATATTTATCACAACTGGTTATAAAGACACTCAAAATTTGAAGATATACAAAATTTAGATGATATAGTTAAAATATTTCCAGAATATTTTCTCAGTATTATAATAAATTTTGATATTTTGGCTATAGTATAATTTTTAATCATTGGTATACCTATTTAATAGTATCTTAAAATAATTACCCTGATTGACTTATATGAATTAGATAATAATTTCTAAGAGATTATTGAAAATGGATTTATATTCCCTATTTTATCTCTTTGGTGTAATCAAGTTATTTATATCAACAATAATGATGGGAGGATGCATACTTTCATTGATTATTAGGGATGTTACAAGTTCACCCATAGGAACAAGGATCCTTCACCCAATATTAATGAATTTATTTATTAAATACTATAAAATAAATTATTTTCAAAAATTTATTATTGATTTTGGTATCATTAGTTTACAGTTATAATGATTTATATATCCAATAATACTTTTAACTATATGTATCAATGCTATTTATTATTAGGAATGCCAATAATATTTACCAATAACCATGATAAGATTACAGATCTAATGAATATAGTATTTAAATGTTAACTTGATCATATTGTGAAAATATTTTTTGATGATATTATAAAATATTATAAGATAAAGTAATAGAATTAATATTATTTGAGGATTTTTTGATGACATTTATGAATGTAAAGATATATAATAAATTTATAAAGTGTGATGGTTTGACATATAAATTATCATTCTTGGGTAATCTAATAGTAAGATAATTTATATGAGTGGATCTTTCAATGATGGATGTTATTGAAAAATGGATAAAAAACCATAGTAAATGATAAAAATAATTTTAATGGATTATTTTGATATAATTTATGATTTTGGAGGAATTATCTTTACTATGAAATCCAATAAGCACATTTATGTGAAAGGGAACCATGTTCCTTTGTAAAAACGAATGTGAATTAAATTTCAAGGAGTCTGAGTGAAGGTCTGTTGGTGATAATGTGAATACACTATCCCATGGATAAAAAGGGCATGTGATATATTGTGATGCATCAATTAAGAGATAATGAATTTTTCTTCTACAAAATATAATCATATTATTTCATTGTTATTACTATTAAGTTATTAATGAGAAAAATTACCCAATTCAAGGTTTAGAGATAAAATATTTAAAATTTTTCTTTTATAATATGGAGGTATTATAGTTGTATTAAGGGTATGGAAAATCACAAAATATTTATGTATATATTCACATTGAAAGTCTTAAATATGATCCACTGTAAATGGTTATATTTTATTAATGTTTACAATTGACGAATACATTAACACCCGAAAAAGGAGAAAAAGATAGATGATGCTCTAATCTGTAAGGATCATGAATGATTATCCTGGTTAATTATTAAGGTGGATTTTATAATTATATATTTTTAAATGATATATTTTAAAACAATACTGAAATGGGATAGATCATACCTTCTTAGATGATTGTCCAACCATCCATCCATGTGAATATTTTGGACGAACGCAATGATTGTGTGAAACATCAAAACTATGTAATAACTATTTCAGATTAGAATCATGATATTGAAAGAACAATAACGTTCAAATGGAAATATTTTTTCCTTTATTACCATATTTTTGAAGGGTATAATAGATATATAACATAAAAAATCATTCACATCCATTCTTTTAAGTGAAAAAATATATATAGACATTAATGAGAATTTTTGGAGGGATTACATGAAGAGGGATATTTTAGAATATATATCTCATTGACTACTTTTTGGGCATGTTAAAACTGAATTTAAAAAATTTAAGTGGATTATTCTTCCTTTACCCATACCTATATGTATATGTTAAAACATCACCTTGAATTTTTTCATTGTACACCCTATGAAATCTGAATTTGATAACCCTAATAGTTTATAGTTAGCCACCTTATCATGTCAGTGTATTTCACTACTATTATAACTGATTTCTCATTTAACTAACTATACCAATTTCACATTAAATAGTTTCTAATACTGCATGGTGTACCAGTATTAATTATTCATTATTTAGATATGAGTTTTACCCCAAAGGTTTAGAAATGTATTCAATTACTGAATATAAAACTATGCATTATAACAACATATCACCTTAATGCATATGTTTAACCTGAGATAACAATTAAAACCCAATAATATATTTACATAGCTTGATCTATAAATTTCAATTATAGGTAGGATCAACACCTTCCTCTGGTAACAGCGCAAGATTTTATGAAAAATATTCTTTTTAATTTCACTAATGTCTTGTGTTGTACGCTACACCAAAAGGAGCTTGCATCCTTGACTTGCCTTGCATTACACGCAATCGCGACCTTCCTCGATAGCGTGTGTAGTACGCAATAACGAGTTTCACTAAACAACAATATGCTATTAAAATATTATTAAAACTAGCCGTTATGAATAATAATAACCACTTTTTGAAATATTGTAAATTTTATTTTTCAAAATGGAATTCATTTTTGGATTCGGAGTATCGAATTTATCCTAAGGTGAAATTTTTGTACTTTTCGGATAAATTTCATATTTTGATGAATAGTGAAAATTACTAAATTATAATTAAAAACAACTATTTTAATCGAAATAATTAATAGTGATAAATTATTAATTTTAGAGGTTTTTAAGTATATTTATAATATATTTTTACAATTTAATACAATGTTGGTCATTGGATGTAATTTCACATTTACACCAGACATAAACAAGTGTTAACCTTTTGATAGTTATTATCTCTTAAAAACACGCTATTTGTTGTGACAGTGGAAATTAATTATAAAATTAATTAATGAAACTTATATGTTGGGAATTTTGTAAAATAGAAATCATTTTTGAATTCGGAATATCAATTATAGCTTAGGGTGAAATTTTGGCATTTTTCTGAAAAACTTCAATTTTTGATGAATAGTGAAACTACTAAGTGGTAGTTAAAAAATTAATTTTTCTTCATAAATCTTAATTTTACCACTTCTGTGAATGGAATTTCAAAAATCCAAGAGACACGGTTGATGTCAGTAAGTAAAATGTGGTTCAATGAGATGAAAATAATTTTTGGTGAATAGTAACGTTTTACTTTTAATTACCACGGTTAAAAATAAATAGGGTAATTAAGGGTAAAAATGATATAAATATTACCCTAACACATGTCCTAATCCTATTGGACTAGTGTATCTCGACCACAAACAACCTTAAGTGTAAAATATTATCATTTAGGCCCACTTGGATTAGATTAGGACATTTATTTTTATTTAATTCAAAGAAGAGTTAAAAGAGTTAAAATCAAAGTTTATTTACTAAAACATTTTTAATATAGGGTTATACATAATATAATTTAGACTATAAATATTCATTAGAAATATAAAAAGGTTTCATACATAATGGTATTTTATTTGTAATTTTTATACTTTAAATAATTTAATTTATTTATGACACAACAGTGATGCAGTAATTATCTTTTTAAGAAAATATTGACATAATTGATGTTATAAACACCAAAATAAATGTAATTTGAGACTTTTTATGAATCACACTAATTTTCTAGGTTAATATGACATGTTAGTATTGATTTAAGTAACTTGGTTAGGAATTATCATTATGTTAGAAATTTCATAAAAATCATGTACCAAATAGTGTCAAAATTGACATAAATTAGTTTTTAAAACAAATATTATATTATTAATTGTTATTTAATTCATAAAAATCTAAGGTTCGGCCAAATGACTTAGATAAGGATATATATATTAATAATAAACAACTTGGGGTTCGTTTGGCTTCATATAGTAAGTTTATTAACCATATAGTGTAAGAAAACAAAAAGACGCGGTAAAAGTTAAATTATTTAACTTAGAGTTAAATCTAATTGATAAGGTTAAAATAATAACCTAAACTTGTCTAAATCCTATTGGATGAGAGTATTGCGACCCATCCCCACTTTAGCTTCGAAATAAGACCATTTGGAACCATTATAAACCGAATTTGACCTTAATATAAAATAATATTTTGAGATTTTCCTAAGATGCCCCTCTCCTCCCTTATAAAAGGGCACCTCCTCCCTCTCCTCCTCACACCAATTTGAGCATTCAAGCTCGGCCAACCCCTGAAAAAATCTCTTCTCCACTTCCATAGTATCATCCTAGAGGTCCTGGTCTTCTTAAAAGTCCAATTTTAGTGCCCTAAAAGGAGGTCTCAAAGAATCACTTCAAAGAAGTGGTAATACCCATTACCGATCCTTTCCAATTTCATTCTTCTTCAACTTCTTCTTCTTTAGTTGTTTCATTATGAAGTAATAACATCAGTATCATTAATATACTGATATGTTATTATAAGTATGAAACAACCCTGTTTAACCATCTATCCATCCTACGGAAAATGAAATCACCGCGCGTGCGTACGTATGGAATATCATCTCCACGCCGTGGTGTAATCTATTTTCCGCTGCCACCTTAATAGGATGGGTATAATAGTGTAATGAGTAACTATATATTATTATTATAAGTTTATATTGATACTGAAATAGTATACATACACTTCAACACAATTCCACGACCATGGGAACGATATCATCGCTCGTGCGTACGTACGGACTACCGTCTCCACGACGCGATGAGATTCATTATCCATGTAAACCATTCCAGAATGATTATAAAGTATATATAATGAATAATAATGGAATATATGACATGGTAAATCTAATGTATTTATGTATATATATATATGTCATCCACTTACTTCCATTCAAGACAATAAGGAAAGGAAAGCAGCATTCATGCATACGTACGGACTACCGTCTCCATGAACGGTGTGTTTCCTTTCATTTATCTATCTATTATATATATATATATATATATATATATATACTGAATATATATGATATATAAATCATACTTTATATTCTGGAAGTAAGTAAATCATGATATAAGTAATAATAATGTCAAGAACAACAAGTCCAAACACCTACGATAAATGAGACGATTTTACCCAAAAAGCTACTTTAACATGAATTTACAAAAGAACGGGTAATATAAAGTCATAAGTGGACCATATATGATATAATAATAATTAATATGATTCTGTAATAAGTCAATAACATGATTTAAATCATTATACAGGAGGTTCGGACACGTAAAAAGCAAGTCGGACCTTAGGTAAGGGAAAATATCACAATCTCATTTTTATCCGAGATTGTTTTTACTTTGGAATTTATTGGGGTGTATTGTATCATCCACATCCATGTTCCCTAAATATGTAATATTGTTTCCATCCACTTACAATAGTTTAAATCCAATTTTACCCTTCAGTGAGTTTGTAATAAAGAATATGAAAGGAATCTTTTGTCGTTTTTCGTACGAGGTACGTTTTGACTTTTTCGACAAAAGTACGAGAAGAATGTTTTTTTAACTTATACGGAATGAATGGATTTTTAAAACATTATTTCCAAGAATATTACTTTATAAGTTTTCAAGTTTATTTTTAATCAACTTCTTTTAGTTTAGAATTGTACGACATTTTAAGAAAGGAAAAGTGTTTTTGAAGCAGAAAGGATATTTTCCTCAAGAATGGAGTTCAAGTGTTTTATCAAAATTATTTTTCCATCTAAGATAATAAAGGGTTATGTTTCTATCCCTATTATTGAATTGATTTTATTATGCTGTGATGGAATTATATTTTTATGAATTCCTTTATCTTATATAAATTGTTTTATGATGTCACGGTGTTTAATATTCCCATTTTTATTACATGGGTTATGAAATGATGTATGATTTAAGATTTTGTGGCACACATAAGAATGGTATCATTATGAGATGGGTGGGACCTATATCTCCCTCCAATTCATTGGGTAAAGATTTTATATCTCATGAGATATACATGGCTGGAATGGTAGGTTATACCGGTTCAGTGAAACAGGACTAAAACGAGGGTGACTCGGTTCAGAAATGGACTTTGTCCACTAAGATAGTCTTGGCAATGAGTCTTGACTAATAATAAATGAATATCTATGATTATGTGTGTATGACACAAATTTTCATGTTTTAATTTATGATTATTTGTATTACATTTCACTACTATGATTTATCCCATGTTATAAAATTATGATCTCTTTTGCAGGATAAGATTTCCAAAAGTTATGTTCTTATGAATATGATGGGATTGATTTTTATTTTTTTTACCCTTACTGAGCATTTGAGCTCACCCTTTTATGTTTTATTTTCCTGAGGATATAAATAAAGGTTTTAGGTAAAAAAAAGGTAAGATCTTTATGGGAGATATTGAAGATCTTTCACCATAATTAGAATATTACGTTCTGAGTTTCCAAAAGCACTAAACTATTACGATCCTTGTGTGTGTGTTTTTGTTATGTACTAAGTATTCCGCAAATGTAATGTAATGTCAATGTACGTCAAGCTTCGGGTCTCTACAGTTGGTATCAGAGGAAAGGTTTATTCAACCTTTGGAAACTAGGATGCAAAAACGTTAGTGAGATCCCTAGAGATATTTCTAAGGTATTTCTAGGGATGTCCCTAAAGATAAGTATACGTATAAGATACAGTCCTAGAACTACGGTAACGATCATAGAATTTAACCTAAGAAGTTAGATATTAAGGATACTTCCCCTTTACTATGTTGTTTTCTCTAGCATGATTTTTACCTCTCACAAAATTATTTTTGTGTTTTAGTTAATGGAGGGAACCGAAAGGAATTCGGTTAACATTAAATCCAATGGACAAATTGGTGACTATGAGAAACAAAATTGTGTAATGCCTAGAGAGAAAGATGTTGTGATTATGCCGAATCAGTCATCGCGATATATGATTAACAAGGTGAAATTTAGTGGTATGCCTATTTCATCAAAGAAGAGGAAGATAGACTATTATGCATGTTCGCATGTTGAGGAGCATAAAGAAAAGAAGATTGAGATTTCTAAATAAGGGAAGAAGAACCTTGAGGAATACCTCAAATGGAGGGAACCATGTTATCTGTGTGGAGAAAAGGGTTATAGAGTGAAAGACTGTTATGGAGTTCAATGTCTTATTTGTGGAGAACATGGGCATTACCCAACTCAGTGCCCTGACCTTAAAAGATAATTCTAAATCAAGGAAGGACTTCTTCCAGTACAATCATTGAAGCGGATGGACTGAAGTGTTTATGTATTGGTATTCGGGAATAATGTTGTTGAGGTACTTTTATGGTGTATGGAAATATTTATGTATTTGTCTATTTTGGTTTTCAATAATTTTAAGGTACCGGTAACCATGAAAAGTGATTCAAATATTTTGGAAATTAGATAATATGCTCATAATGAAGGGATAAAGAGAAAATGAAATGTTTGACAGTATTCATGAGCTCATGATTGATATAAGGACTAAGTGATATCATGGTTTGAGTATATAGAATTTTGAGGATTTTGGTATGTGGAAGGTGTCAACTTTTAACTGCATTCATGTTTTCACTAAGGTATTCAAGAGAATACATGATTAAGGACTTTGAATGTTTGGAATGTGACCAACAAGACATATCTTATGATATATGGGGATCAACGATGGTATTAAATATCTGGTAATTGTTTTCACTATATTATGAGAGTGGACTGCAGTATTTTGGATAAGCATAAAGATTGGAATGGAATATGTTGGACATAAGTTAGTATTGTTTAAGGATAGAAGTGTTTTCGATATTATTGATGGGATGTTATAGTAATATAGTTTTAGAAAAAGGAAAACCTGCAGGACGGGCGACAGCCCATCGCGTCGGACAAGGCTGTGGAAATCGAACCCACAACCGAAGTGCGACTGGCCTTTATTGCCTACCACTAGCCTACAGGAAGTCCCTGTTTAGTAGAAACTAGTTTTATTATATTAAGCAGTATGATATATGATGTATAAGTCCATTTTAGGAACCATATATGATTAATTTCACTATAGAATGACTTATGTATATTTAATAACTTTTGCTAACCTTTTGTTTGAGACAGATGGAATGACCCGTCATTCTATCACATTATCTGCTAACACTTCATGAATAACAAATTCAACTTCATTTATTTAAGAGATGAAGTGGAAATTGTTCAAGGCACGAACAACAGTGAGATTGTACCAAAATAAAGTAAGTATTTATTCTAATTCAAATTCATTAACTTTAGGGAAACGATCTTGAAAACCAAAAATGTTGTCCTAGTGCTCTTATATCTGATTAATCAGATGGTACCTTAGATCATCACAAATTTATGGCTTTGTGATTGCTAGCTTTTCCATAGCCATGTTCTCTACCACTCTAAATCAGAACATGATGGTTAGATTTTTCTTCCATATCCATATTTTCACCTATGTGGAAACCCAGTGATTAGTTTATTTGGGTAACCGTTACGTTTCATACTTTCGTTTTTAAAGATTGGTTTTGGTATTCCTTTTTACGATGTGGGTTTTGATTAAAGAAACTTTCGAATAGTAAACCATTTATAACCCCGACGAATTTCGAGGGCAAAATTCATTTTATGGGGGGTAGAATGTAACAGCCCAAGCTTTTATGAAAAATATTCTTTTTAATTTCACTAATGTCTTGTGTTGTACGCTACACTAAAAGGAGCTTGCATCCTTGACTTGCCTTGCATTACACGCAATCGCGGCCTTCCTCGATAGCCTGTGTAGTACGCAATAACGAGTTTCACTAAACAACAATATGCTATTAAAATATTATTAAAACTAGCCGTTATGAATAGTAATAACCACTTTTTGAAATATTTTAAATTTTATTTTTCAAAATGGAATTCATTTTTGGATTCGGAGTATCGAATTTAGCCTAAGGTGAAATTTTTGTACTTTTCGAATAACTTTCATATTTTGATGAATAGTGAAAATTACTAAATTATAATTAAAAACAAATTTTTTAATCAAAATAATTAATAGTGATAAATTATTAATTTTAGTGGTTTTAAAGTATATTTAGAATATATTTTTACAATTTAATACAATGTTGGTCATTGGATGTAATTTCACATTTACACCTGACATAAACAAGTGTTAACCTTTTGATAGTTATTATCTCTTAAAAACACGCTATTTGTTGTGACAGTGGAAATTAATTATAAAATTAATTAATGAAACTTATATTTGGGGAATTTTGTAAAATAGAAATCATTTTTGAATTCAGAATATCAATTATAGCTTAGGGTGAAGTTTTGGCATTTTTCTGAAAAACTTCAATTTTTGATGAATAGTGAAACTACTAAGTGGTAGTTAAAAAATTATTTTTTCTTCATAAATCTTAATTTTACCGCTTCTGTGAATGGAATTTCAAAATTCCAAGAGACACGGTTGATTTCAGTAAGTAAAATGTGGTTCAATGAGATGAAAATATTTTTTGGTGAATAGTAACTTTTTACTTTTAATTACCACGGTTAAAAATAAATAGGGTAATTAAGGGTAAAAATGATATTAATATTACCCTAACACATGTCCTAATCCTATTGTACAAGTTTATCTCGACCAAAAACAACCTTAAGTGTAAAATATTATCATTTAGGCCCACTTGGATTAGATTAGGACATTTATTATTATTTAATTCAAAGAAGAGTTAAAAGAGTTAAAATAAAAATTTATTTACTAAAACATTTTTAATATAGGGTTATACATAATATAATTTCGACTATAAATATTCATTAGAAATCTAAAAAGGTTTAATACATAATGGTATTTTATTTGTAATTTTTATACTTTAAATAATTTAATTTATTTATGACACAACAATGATGCAGTAATTACCTTTTTAAGAAAATATTGACATAATTGATGTTATAAACACCAAAATAAATGTAATTTGAGACTTTTTATGAATCCCACTAATTTTATAGGTTAATATGACATGTTAGTATTGATTTAAGTAACTTGGTTCTGAATTATCATTCTGTTAGAAATTTCATAAAAATCATGTACCAAATAGTGTCAAAATTGACATAAATTAGTTTTTAAAACAAATATTATATTATTAATTGTTATTTAATTCCTAAAAATCTAAGGTTCGTCCAAATGACTTATATAAGGATATATATATATTAATAATATACAACTTGGGGTTCGTTTGGCTTCATATAGTAAGTTTATTAACCATATAGTGTAAGAAAACAAAAAGACACGGTAAAAGTTAAATTATTTAACTTAGAGTTAAATCTAATTGATAAGGTTAAAATAATAACCTAAACTTGTCTAAATCCTATTGGATGAGAGGATTTCGACCCATACCCACTTTATCTTAGAAATAAGACCATTTGGAACCATTATAAACTGAATTTGACCTTAATATAAAATAATATTTTGAGATTTTCCTAAGATGCCCCTCTCCTCCCATATAAAAGGGCACCTCCTCCCTCTCCTCCTCACACCAATTTGAGAATTCAATATCGTCCAACACCTGCCAAAATCTCTTCTCCACTTCCCTAGTATCATCCTAGAGGTCCTGGTCTTCTTAATGTCCAATTTTAGTGCCCTAAAAGGAGGTCTCAAAGAATCACTTCAAAGAAGAGGTAATACCCATTACCGATCCTTTCCAATTTCTTTCTTCTTCAACTTCTTCTTCTTTAGTTGTTTCATTATGAATTAATAACATCAGTATCATTAATATACTGATATGTTATTATAATTATGAAACAACCCTATTTAACCATCTATCCATCCTACGGAAAATGAAATCACCGCGCGTGCGTATGTACGGAATACCGTCTCCACGCCGTGGTGTAATCTATTTTCCACCGCCACCTTAATAGGATGGGTATAATAGTGTAATGAGTAACTATATATGATTATTATAAAGTGATATTGATACTGAAATAGTATACATACACTTCAACACAATTCCACGACCATGGGAACGATATCATCGCTCGTGCGTACGTACGGACTACCGTCTCCACGACGAGATGAGATTCATTATCCATGTAAACCATTCCAGAATGATTATAAAGTATATATAATGAATAATAATGGAATATATGACATGGTAAGTCTACTGGATTTATGTATATATATATATGTCATCTACTTACTTCCATTCAAGACAATAAGGAAAGGAAAGCAGCGTTCATGCGTACGTACGGACTACCGTCTCCATGAACGGTGTGTTTCCTTTCATTTATCTATCTATTATATATATATATATACTGAATATATATGATATATAAATCATAATTTATATTCTGTAAGTAAGTAAATCATGATATAAGTAAT
The DNA here is from genome assembly GCA_963277665.1 of Viscum album. Lineage (NCBI taxonomy): Eukaryota > Viridiplantae > Streptophyta > Magnoliopsida > Santalales > Viscaceae > Viscum > Viscum album. Next base: position 711,778,931 of record OY728140.1, read on the forward strand.
AATAATGTCAAGAACAAAAAGTCCAAACACCTACGATAAATGAGACGATTTTACCCAAAACGCTACTTTAACATGAATTTACAAAATAACGGGTAATATAAAGTCATAAGTGGACCATATATGATATAATAACAATGAATATGATTCTGGAATAAGTCAATAACATGATTTAAATCATTATACAGGAGGTTCGTACACGTACAAAGCAAGTCGGACCTAAGGTAAGGGAAAATATCACAATCTCATTTTTATCTGAGATTATTTTTACTTTGGCATTTACTAGGGTGTATTTTATCATCCAAATCCATGTTCCCTAAATATATAATATTGTTTCCATCCACTTACAATATTTTAAATCCAATTTTACCCTTCAGTGAGTTTTTAGTAAAGAATCTCAAAGGAATCTTTTGTTGTTTTTCTTACGAGGTACTTTTTGAATTTTCTGACAAAAGTTTGAGAAGAATGTTTTTTTAACTTATACGGCATGAATGGATTTTTAAAACATTATTTCCAAGAAGATTAATTTACAAGTTTTCAAGTTTATTTTTAATCAACTTCTTTTAGTTTAGAATTGTACGACATTTTAAGAAAGGAAAAGTGTTTTTGAAGCAGAAAGGATATTTTCCTCAAGAATGGAGTTCAAGTGTTTTATCAAAATTATTTTTCCATCTAAGATAATAAAGGGTTCTGTTTCTATCCCTATTATTACATTGATTTGATTATTCTGTGATGGAATTATATTTTTATGAATTCCTTTATCTTATATGAATTGTTTTATGATGTCACGGTGTTTAAGATTCCCATTTTTATTACATGGGTTATGAAATGATGTATGATTTAAGATTTTGTGGCACACATAAGAATGGTATCATTATGAGATGGGTGGGACCTATATCTCCCTCCAATGCATTGGGTAAAGATTTTATATCTCATGAGATAGACATGGCTGGAATGGTAGGTTATACCGTTTCAGTGAAACAGGACTGAAATGAGGGTGACTCGGTTCAGAAATGGACTTTGTCCACTAAGATAGTCTTGGCATTGAGTCTTGACTAATAAGAAATGAATATCTATGATTATGTGTGTATGACACAAAGTTTCATGTTTTAAGTTATGATTATTGGGATTACATTTCACTACTATGATTTATCCCATGTTATGAAATTATGATCTCTTTTGCAGGATAAGATTTCCAAAAGTTATGTTCTTATGAATATGATGTGATTGATTTTTATTTTGTTTACCCTTACTGAGCATTTGAGCTCACCCTTTTATGTTTTCTTTTACTCAGGATATAAATAAAGGTTTTAGGTAAAAAAAGGGAAGATCTTTATGGGAGATATTGAAGATCTTTAACCACAATTAGAAGATTACGTTCCGAGTTTCCAAAGACACTAAACTATTACGATCCTTGTGTGTGTGTTTTTGTTATGTACTATGTATTCCGCAAATGTAATGTAATGTCAATGTACGTCAAGCTTCGGGTCTCTACATCTCTGGTTTATTTATCATATAGTAATAGATTTCAAACAATAATTCATATTTATACATATACATACTTATATGGAATGAACTGGATAATTCTAGACATTAAAGATAAATATATAGGATTAAATCTATTGGGATATAATATAGGTAAGGGAATAGAAGATAAGGTTACAAAAATTCATCAAAAAATCATAGAACCTAAGATTAGGAAAAACGTTATATTAATAGGTGATGGATATATATACTATTTGAATACAGTTATAAGGTATTCGTTTGAATATCGAATAATTTAAAGGAATGTGATTTACGACAATAAAGAATAGATGATCCATATATATATGAATACTTATGAGATTCTAAATTATATCAGGGTGGTATAGTATATTTGTTTGATTCCAAACAACATATCACAAGTTTAATATATTTTCTAAAAATATATCTTAATGAGGTTCATATATAACCCATCACATATACCTAACTCAACATTTCTATAGCTGGGAAATGATCATTATTTATAGGAATGACCACATGAGATTTCTGATCAATGGGATAAATTGTTGGGAAAGAAGACCACTCATCTGGTCAAATTCAAAGGGTGTAACAAATATTTTTAAGAAGATATATGGGACCCTTTGGATGTAATGAGGAAATATTATAATCAACTTTTTTATTAAAATAAAAAAATAATTAGTATGAATTTATTTTACGTGTGTAGAATGAAACACCCATATATGTTATAATAAATTTATATTTAATTAGTTTGAAGAATATAATAATGTATTATATACACAAAAACAAATATAAAAATATTTTAATTTATTAATACATAAAAATGGAATTCATTATAATATAATGAAATGAAATTTATAAATAAATTACTTCTTTGAAGAGAAAAAAATTACTATTGAAAATACTATTGATTCTATTTTGTAAATTATTTATTTTAATAAATTTAATACATTTGAGGAATAATATCAACAATTTTTTTGATGAATGTAATGTAATAAATATAAATATCACTTTATATCTTCAATGGAATGACTGTGTAATGACATGAATTTTTATTCTAATAACCGAACATTAAATGGATATGTTTTTATAAACACTATTATATAATACAGATATATATTTTCATTAAAGGGTAATTTATCTTATTTCACATATTAATAATATGGAATTATCTTTTTTATAAATTCAATAAAACTGAAGAAAATTCATAAATTGATTATAAATTTTTTAAAAATAACTATATCTTTATTTAATGGTAAAATTGTATTTTTCCAAAAAAATGATTTTTTTTGTGAAATGTATTTTTATCATAATATATTAAAAAAATCAATATTGATTAGTATTTTGAGTGAAATTTGTATTCATATAAGGGTTATTCTTATAGAAGAAAGTAGAATAAATACATTTATATTATTAATGATAGAATTTCTCTAAATTTGACCTTTTATGTTTTATGCACAAATAATAGAAATTTTTTTCACCATGTTAAAAATATAATCATCTAAAATTTATTCAATATTTTTAATCAGCATGATAAATATTATTTAATAATTCCTTCTTATAATTCATTCATTGAAAATGTTTACCATGGTAAAATATTATCATCATTATAAGGGTTAAAAGGTTTAAATGTAGATATCCAAATAGTTAAGGTAAAAAATTTCACTAAAACATCTACCAATTCACAATATTGAGTGTATTTAATCCTTAAAATAATCTACCTAAATTACTATTTATTTTTTTCAAACATTCTATATTAATTGATTTATATCATTTATAAGATATGGGTATTTATATGGTTTCAACTCTTCTCAATTTATAATGGAATTCCCATGTAATATTTTTTACCTTTACACCCTGTAACATTGCATATTTTCTTTGTTAAAAGTGTTTAGATGATGCTCAGAGGGAGTTGGAAGATTTTGGTTGTTAGAGGTTGTAAGGAGGATTAAACGTCGTGTGACTGGATTAGACAATGTGAAATTCTTTTTCACAGCTTGTCCTTTAGGTTTCAAGACATGAAACCATTTTATAAGATAATAATATGGGTTTAATGAAATTTAATATTATTGGGTTAAAAAATTAAATAAAATGAAAAGGTGAATCATTTTTCAAAAAAAATGAACCTCATGTATTTTACGATATAGAGGAACATTATACATTGTATAATGAACCGATCATGTACAGTTTAAAAATTATTTTTTGGATGAACCCTCATTGATTTTATTGTGGTTTCCTTATTCTTTTTATTTTGGTGTGAACCATAGGTTCCTCGAAGTATTCTTGGATCCATTCCACCCCCCATTGATAAATTGATCTAGATGGATGTTCGTTGGTTATCCATGGTTGATCTGTAGTGATTTATATTTTCTATTTCATTTCATCCATTCTTCTCTAATGGACATAATGTGGTGGTGATTGTTAGGTTTGGGATGAATTATGTAGTGTTTTGATGTATCCATGAGGGTATATAAGTTGATCTGTAGTTTTCATCACGTGGTTATGATTCATGAGTGTTCTTCATTTCCATGTGGTGCATAGCAATTAGAAAACTCCCTTGATGTATGATTCCCTTTATTTCAGTCTATTGTGCATCATGAATGATGAGATGTACCTTAATGTATATGGGAATCTTAGATGTTCCATTTTAATTGAAGATAAATAATTTGATAATTGAAATTAAGGGGAAAATGGGGTCTGTTTGGAATTCTTCTGATAACATTGATATCGATTGTGATATTGTGATTGTTCGGTCTTAAAACCCTACTAAAAATTACTATTGTTGGTGGATTGCTTTCCATTGGATACATCATCTATAGTAGTTTCCTTGTTGATATTTTTTGATATCACCCTAAAATGAAAATTTGGAAAAGTTCATATACATCGATAATGAAAAGGTTCCACATGATTTTATCTTTATTGATAATTCCCAAAAAAAGTAGTGGAATGTGGTAAATGTTCTGGTCACCCTATAAAGTGTTTTGTTATGGTTTATACATGTGGGAGAATTGTATGGAATGGGATTTTATAGTGGGTTTATGATGGTCATGGAATGATTAATCTACCATTCTTTATTATGTGTTGAGCTATGTTATGTTGCTAGAAGTGTTTTTGACTAAGGAAGGTTTTCTATTTGTTTGGTGGTTTGGGAAGGATGTCATTGAAGAAGGAAATTTGTGATTGGTATGGGTGCATCACCATTAATAACATGTGTGATGTTTCACCCCATATATAGATATCGATATATGATATATCATTATTGGGTATTAATAATAGAGACTCTTGAATGAATTTTCAAAAAGGTGGGGTCGTCTTAATTTATCAGGTTCTTCGGAATCTGAAATGACTTTTATTTTATTTCTTATTATTCTCAGTGGTGAGTGTTTTTATATTTAGTGATGAAATGAAAAAATAATATTTAAATAAATTATGGAATGGCTTGGGTTTGTTTGGTTAATGAAATAGAAATATGTAAATAATGTATTTGGTATTGTGAACAAATATTTATGACTTATTGTTTGGTTTTGTTCATTAATAGGTAACATCAAAGGTGGTAGTGTAGTGATATGGTTATTTGTTTGAGAAACCAAATATTGGGATGGATTTTCTGATATATTATAGAAATATTCTAGTATTTATTTTAGATTTCAATATGCACCCCACCCACATTCAGAATTACATGTCGAACACCGGCATGGTCATGTGGGAAATGTCCTTCCCAATATCCCAGTGGGTGGATGATTGATTGGTCATCCAATATTACCCACTTATTCTTATAGGTGGTGATGTACAATGTTTCCATTAGCGATATGTTGTGAGTAGTGGTAGACCAAGTGTTTTAGAGTGAGGTGGTTTATTTCCTAGGTGTCTTCAGAATGAGTAGTGATGTGTCTTACTAGGTGAGTTCAAAATGATATGTGATGTTTTATCACGCCTAGTTGAGTGAGGTGGAATGTGTTGTGAGGAATAAGTATGTGTAGGTAAAATTTATTGCGAGGCCTTAGTGTGTGTAAGTAGGATGTGTTGCTTAGACCTAGTGTCTGTGGGTTAGATTTATTTTCAGGTGAATGTGTGTGCAGGTGGGATACGATATGGTATATACAAAAGTGGGGCAGCACCATGACTTTTTTCATTGGGGTGTGAGATTGGATGATCAGTGGGAAAGTGGTGTGGGGTACCATATCATGGATGAGGGTTATATTATATTACATGAATTTCATAACATGTTGAGTGTGCCTTGGTGATGTTGGGTTTTGTTATTATACCTATTTAGAAGCTTCTTGGTTATACTATTTTTTTCAAAGGGGTATTAGTACACTTCATTCAAATGTGCATGAGATATTTTAGTTTTTCTGCTGAGTCTACCCTTATTATCACCCTACCTATATAAAACTATTTTCAGATTTCTATGAGGATTTCATGGACTATGCATGACCTTACTAACTTAGATCTTGACAGTTTTTTTGTCACTGTTTAGCATTATATTTGGGTATTGACATTAGAGTTTTTTTAATTTAATTTGTTATATTTGACACATTCATGTGTGATTGATTTTGATTTCATTATATTATGTCTTGGATTTTCTTGTGGAGTATCCATCATTTCTCATGATCATTTTTCCTTTAACATTTTAATGCCTCCTATATGTTTTGATTTGTACACACTTGGTGATAGTTGTCATCCTAGGGCCTACTAGAGGTGGGAATTTGGTGTCATTATCTCTCACCCCTATTTTCAGAATATTTGGATGGAGGGGTTTGTGCCACAATTGTATCAGAGATGATGGTTTACAGATTAGATGCAATTTGGAGATAGACTATGTGAGGATTTCATAGGGTGGTATGGAAATGGATCCAAATAACATTGGTACTAGACATAGGCCAGTGAGACCAGCTAGTACATGAGATTTAATCACACCCCCTGTGATCCAAGGAACAAACACTTAGTTTATTGAATGACTATGTTATATGGATCTTCTTTTAGGGTACATACCTGGGATAGATTCATGCATCATAATGACTAGTGTTATTATTTGAATTGGGTTGTTTTGGGATCGTTAAATTTGACAATATAATTAAAGTGAAATAAAATAAGTTTTAGTAAAATTACATACTATTCGAGATTAGGATATCCCTGTTTTCAATTAGACTATCGATCTTGGACATCGTCCGCATGTGGGTCATGAAATATATGTTTTTTATAGAGAACCGGTTGATATTCATAGGGGATGATCCAGTTCTGGCGGTTCATCAGTGGTAAAGGATGTTGCATCCTTTCGAACAGAAGTCTTTTCTAAAGTATGACGGTAGCATTTATGATGTAGATATATATATTTAGCTATAGGAGGTAGAGATAGCCTCCACTTTGATTTGGCCCTCGGTATAGTATAGGGTCCCATTGAATTTTAGTCATATGTGGTGTGTTGATCATTAGTGTTTTATGATGTATCAGGGATATTGTAATGAGGTTGAAATTTTTGGGGTTGAGTTTTAGCTATGGTTTCAAGTGGACTTCCATTTCACAACCATTAATGCTGAGAATTGGTAGGAATAAGTCTCCCTTTAGCATTAGATTGTTTTAATTTTGGTGATTGGGACCAAGTTCAATGAACTTTTTCTTTTTCCCCATATCATTATCAGGATGAGGAGTCTCATGTGAGATGCCTTGAGGAGGCACTCCACCATTCAATATAGTATGCAGTTTTTTATTTTATCTTGCTAACATATTTGGTGGTTCACAAAAAGGAATATTTTATCGAGAAGATGCACTTATGATGAGGTCTACCATGATAGGGAATCCTATAGATTTCGTCAAGAGGAAAAGTTATCAGTGTCTGATCTGAGTTGCCATTACCTGCATGTTTTCGACTAGTAAAGAGACTTCCTATGTATCTTACATTCCATCCTTCTAGTTCTAGTGGTCTCTTTTCATTATTTTGGGCTTGAAGATCATGTGTTCCGTCGGTGGGGTTCTCATACTTTTTCATAATCAGTACCCAGCTGCTTCCTAGTCATATTTTGGAGGAGGTGGACACGCTTTGGATTATCCTCTATAGTAGTTTGTAGTGATATAGTATTTCCAGAAGGGAAATTATGATTTTCTATACCAAGAGATGATGAATATGGTAGAGGTCATCCTCAAAATTTTACACATGCTTTAGGACCACAACCCATGTGTGGATGTGTAGTTGGTCGTCTGAAGAGAGGTAGAGGAGCAGGGCATGGTCATTTACAGGTAGTGTAGTCAATTTTTCTAGTATGGTTAGAGATCTTCAGAGGCATGATTAGATTCTTCAATAACCTTAATTGTTATATTTTTGTTCAAGATCATCACATTATTTTGATTCACTCACTCTAACGCATGATCTCATACTATGGGTAGAGTTGATTCTCGTGCCCAAGGGGTTCAGTTTTCTAGTCAAAGGCTACAAAATCTTGTTTGATGTGTGTCAGGGGTATAAAATTAATATGGGACCACATCATTCCCATGGGGATATCTTCTTAATATATATAAAACCATACTATTTCATATTTTTAATCAAACGGTTGAATTTCATACATGTTGTAATCAACAACTTTCATATAAGAGTATTATTTTCATATGTGGATGGTCGAAGTATGATTGTCTTATCTGAGTGGTGTTGTTAAATGGGCAATCAGTTTGTGGATTCCAATCTTTAGTTATTCTTTGATTTGTCAGTGGAATCTGTGGACACCGATATGGTTGAGGTTCCCAAGGTCATTGGGGAGTGATTTGATGTTTTCCACAAGGTTTTTGTGATGATACCTCCTTAAAATGATGTTTCATTCCGGTTAGACTTGTAGTCTGATTCTTCTACGATTTTGATGGATACTTATCCGATTGAACCTTTTATGTTGTGGTGGTTAATAATTCAGGTTGATTACATGATTCAGAATGGTTTTATCCAGCCCACCATGTCACCAAAGGGTGCACCAGTATTATTTGAAAAATAGGGGGATAGTGTTATGAGGTATTCTATAGACTACAGAAGGTTGAATCAGGTGACAGTCAAGATCCATTACCCTTTTAGATGATAAATCTTTTTGTTAACTAGTTTAGAGGGTTGATTTGGTTTTCTATTATTGATTTGTGTTCTAGATATCACAATTTTATAGTGGAGGGTGATATCCCAAATAATTATTTCAAATCCAGGTACGGGAACTTCAAATTTAAAAAAATTAAATTCGATATTATGAACACTCCAACCATTTTCAGGGGGAATATAAACATCATTTTTTTGTGTTTCTATATTAGATCATCATCTTATTCCTCAACGATATATTAATCAACTTGAAGTTAGAGGAAGATCACATTGGGAATCTCAATAATAACTTGTAGTATCATTGATTCCACTATCTATATTGAAAGTTTTCCAACTATTTTTTATTGACACAAGAGGTGAATTTCTTTATTCATCTGGTTTCTCAACAAGGAGTGGACATAGAATTTTCTATAGTTAAAGAAGTTTTTCCTTGGGAATCACCCAAGAACTTGGAAGAGGTTCAATGATTCCTTGGCCTTTTATGTAATTATGAGAGGGTTGTACCCGATTTCTCCCAAGTTTCATCCCCAATGATAAATTCTATTACAAAGTAATAATCTATTTTGTGGAGTGATTAGTTCTAGAATGTGTTTGTTTACCTAAAGGGGAATTTGGTTATTCCTCTATTGAATTATTTTTCTAAGTAAGGGGTGATGCTTGAGGTTATTTTTGATGTTTCCCATAGAGTTTTTTGATTCGTGTTGATGTCGTAGAGGGTAGTGATCGTTTATAGTTATGTGAATTGTTGTTTTCATGAGAATATCTATGACACTAATGACTTGGAGATGATAGTGGTGGGTTTCATGCTAAATTTGTGGTAGCATAGCCTCATTAGGGAGGGATTTCTGGTTATCACAGATCAACAGATATTGTGGAATTACTTTTCCCATTATAAAATATATCTAGAATAGTGGTTATGAATAGTTTTCGTTAGAATTGTGATTTTGATATCTCTTAATCTTTATTAAAGGTAAATTTTTTGGCTGATGATTTGATCAGAAATTCATGGAATGAGTTTTTTTTGAAATTTTTGGAATCATAGAAAATGATGGAGGAGATTATAACCTAGAACATAAATTCAAGAGTGGATGGTGGAAAATGTTCTTTATATCATATGACATCATATTCATATCTATTTAAAATGGGGGTGGAGTATCAATGGGTAGACTTAGAGGAATTGTTGTGGAATAATCTTATTTGTAATTGTGATTCTCTATAGGGGTTGTAAGAGGATGGTTAGAATCAGATTTTATTTAGTGGATGTTTGTTTGGTCTGGTGTCAATGATAATTGGATACATTAGTGAAATTCATGTCCCACCCATGGAAGTACATCTAAAAGTTTCCAAGATTTATAATGGATTAATGATGTATTTTTTTGTCCTAGGATTAAGTGATAAGTGGCAGAGTCTGTGGATAAGTGCCTTGTTTTCCAACAAGCAATGTTCGAACATTGTGTTCCTCGTGTGTTTTGGAGCCTTTGGATATTCATGAGTAGAAATAGGATGAAATGATAATGGATTACATCATAGGGTCTCCCATATCTTAAGGATATTATAATACTATCTGGTTGATAGTGAAAAACATTAAAAAATATTTCAACTTCTTAGTGATCAAGGAATTGGGTATAGTGGATACCTAGGCCAAGAGGTATGTGGATGAGGTGGTGTGATTGGATAGATTTTTGAGGTCCATTATCTCATATTGGGACATGTGTTTTACCTCATTAGTTTAGAGGGGATAAAATTATTCTTTTCGAATTGAATAATTCCAATAAACTTCTTTCCATACCCAAATAGATGATTACAATGAGCAGACTATCTAAAAATTAGAGGATATGTACAGGCGTGCATCATGAAATTTAGTAGATCTTGGGTACGAACGATTACCATTTTAGAGTTTTTGTATGATTGTTGTTTTAACTACATCATTGAAAGAGATTTATTTGAGGGTTTGTAAGGGATATAGTGTTATTCTACATTATGTTGGAAAGAGTGTGGAGAGATAGTAGTTCTTGGCCCCGATGTGGTGCGTAGAATAACAGATAATGTTCCGGTCATTCATGAGATGATGATAGATTCCCAAATATTGAATAAGACATATTAAATTCATTGAAGAAGTTCCTTAGAGTTTTTTTAGGGACCATGTGTTCTTAACAGTCTCCCCTCAATAAGGGAAGCATATGTTTGGTAGGTGGAAATATTTCTTCCATTTTAGTTGGACTGGTTGAGGTATTGGGGACAATTGGTGAGGTGTCATATCATTTAGAATTTCCACCATAGATGGAGATGTTTTTTGAAATAATCTCAGTATCCCATATTTGTTGGTATCTACACAATAAATCTATTTTCTTCGGCAGGGGATAGTTGGATATGAAGGATGATGTAACTATTTTTGGAGCAGCAAGTGGAGAAATAACATTATCAAGAGAGGTTGTTGTGTGGATGGACCTTTCCATTGGTTCATGTGTTTTGGAGGCATGGTTTTTACTAGGATAGTAATTAGGTTTTATAAACACATATTCTTTCTCAATATTTGGAATTGTTTTCAGTTTATATTTTCACTTACTCTCCTTTTGAAGTGATGTTTGGATCCTTTTTGTTATGTGAGACGTGAAGTTTTCCTAGATTTGTTTTGTTTGTGGTGTAATGTGTGATAAATTAATAACAGTTAAAAAGGAGAGGCCATGATTTATAATTGTTATATATTAATTCTAATGAAATTAAACCCATGAACGGATGTTAGTGCCAGCCAGAGTGGGCAGTATCATGATATGGAATATGGATTCTCAAATTCATGTGTCTAGGTCAATATAGTTTATTGGTTGTATGGAGGTTTTGTTTTGTTGGTTTCCATTTTCATTGTCATGGGTTGTATGGAGGTTGATAGACTTCATAGTTTTTTATGGTCATTTAGATTTTTTAGGTTTGGTATGTGGTAAAAGTTTAGATATTATGAAATATTTGAGAGGTATCTCACGAGGCATTTTTTTTATCCCTTCAATGCTGGTGATGGTTTCAGATTCATGAGAGTGATAATCACATGGGAGGTATCTAAAGTAATTTTCCATTCCTCCCTTCCAAATTACTTTGTGTGGGGGGGGGGGGTGGAAGTGTTCAGAGTAGGCTCAGAGGTATTTTAGAGCTATTTGGTGTCTAAAGGGTATAAGGATGAGTATTACACGTCCTGTAACTGGATTACACGATGTGAAATTCTATTTCCATGATCTTTGTGGTTGTTTCATGGCATAAAAACATTTTACATGATGTGAAGAAGGGTTACAAAATGTGTAATATTTTAGGGTTTAAAAAATGAAATAAAATGGAGAGGGGTCATAATTTTTATAGAAAAGTGAACCACATGTATTACCCGATGTGAAGGGGATTACACATCATGTGATTCCCCAATCCTGTTTCATTTCGAAATCATTATTTGGATGAACCCCCATTCATCTTTCAATGGATTTATTTTTACTATTTGGATTGGGTGAACCATAGGTGACCGAAAGTGTTTTTATTCCCTTTCTATCCCTTTTCGATGTGTTGATCCTGGTGGATGTTCCTTGGCAATATGTGTTGATCTGTGGTGAGTTATCTTCTATTTCTCATCAATTTTCTGATGTTATTCTCCCAATGATCCACTATGGTGGGGTTTATTTGGATTATGGGTGTGTTGTGTTGAATTTTTATGGACCCTTGTTGTGGTATAGGTTGATTCTCATTCTTTGTAGTGTCTTTGTGATTCACAAGAGTTCCTCTATGCCATGTGGCATGAAACCATTGGAAATATCCCTTGAGGTAGCATTCCCTTTGTTTCTCTCTATTCTGAATCATGTGGGAGGGTTTTTACATATATTTATTTGTAAATCATGGATGTTCTAGCATAATTTAATATATAAAATTAGTTAATGGAAATTGATGAGAAATTGAGGTCTGTTTAGCCTTATTTTTTATGTCATTAATATGGACTGTGATATTTTGACTTTTCACTGTGATTCCCCACTGAAAATTATGAAATTTCGTTCTTTGGTTTTAACAGAATACATTTTTTTTCTTTTTATTATTTATATTTTTTTGGGTATAACCAAAAACAAATTGTCTTACCACATATAATAGGTTAATGAATTGGTTTCTCCATGATTTTTGGTTCTGTAATAATGCCCAAATGAAAAGTAGTTGAATGGGGTTAATGTTATTGTGGACTTGTAAAATGTTTTATATGGTTTGTACATGTGGGGGAAGTTGATTGAATGTGGTTTTATAGTGGTGAATTGATAGGAGTATTGTGATTATAAATAAGGGATGTATAACTAGTTTTTCTATGTTATGTTTCTGGAGGTAGTCTGTAGTTTGGGGTATGTTTTGCTTAGTATGGTATTTTAGGCATGATGACTTTGAAGAAGCATAGTAGTGATTGGTATGGGTGCTTATCCATTAATAACATGAGTAATTATTCACACCATATCTAGATATCTATATATTATATATCATGAATGGGTGTTAAATGTGGAGGTCATTTAACAGAAGGTATTTAATGTAGAGCCTATATAAATTATCAGGATATTTGTGTTTTGAAATGTCTTTTACAATGTTTCCTATAGTGTGTTGTGCTTAGTGGATTCCATGGTAGTGATATAATGATGAAATAATTATTGAATAATTCATGTAATGGTTGGGGTTGGATTGGATAATAAAATGGAACTAGTTAAATAATATGGGTTGTAATGTGAAACCGGTTTTACGACTTGTTATGTGGTGTTGTGAATTTAAAGGTGGAAACAATGGTGGAAGTGTTGCGAGTTGGTTGTTTGTTTGAGAACCCTTAGGTTGGGAATACACTTTTTATATTGGATATATAATCATATTACCTTGTGATATTTATATTGCCCCTTCCACATTGATCATTGCTTGTCAAACACCCACATAGTCAGGTAGGGGGTGGCATTCCCAACATCCAGATGGGAGGATAGCTGGATGGACACTCACTCTTCCCTTCTACCACTTCTAGGTGGCGACAGGCCATGTTCCATTGGGTATGATGTGGTAATAAGTAAAATCCCATGTGTTTTTGGGTGATCTTATTTGTTTTAAAGTTGTCTTTATGATGTGTTATGATGTTCCTTCCTAGGTGTCTTCAGAAGTATATTTGATGTGTTGTGTGGCACAGGTGTGTGCGTAGAGGATGTGTTTTGGGGAGTGGGTGTGTGTAGGGATGATGTGTTTTTAGGACTAGGTATTTTTGAGTGGGATGTGTTTTGAGGCCCATATGTTTGTGGAAAGGATGAGAATGGGTTTATTCAGAAGAGGTGGGGGAATAATAGAGTTTTCTCATACGGTGTGAAAGCTGAAAATCAGTGGGAATTTGATGGAGGGTACCATATCATCGATGTGATTTATATTTTATAACATTAATTTAGTTATTTAGTTAGTGTGAAATGGTGAGCATAGTTTTGGATTATATTGTTGTCTAGTTAATATTGGGTCTTTAGTTTTCTCACAAGGTAATTAGTATTATTCTTTAACACATGTATGAGAGACTTTGGTTTTTCTACCAAGTATACCTTTTATTATCACCCTATGGATATAATACTATTTTAAGGTTTTTAGGAAGTATTTTTTGGAATCTATTGGAACATAATATCTTAAATCATGATATTTGTAGTGTTGTTTAATAGTTTTAATTTTGGTTATTTACTTTTGATACATTTCTATTTGTATTAGTTCTATTTTACACATGCATGTGGGATGGTTTGGGTTTTCATTACATAATGTCATGGATTTTCTTGCGGATGATCCATCTTATATCCTGATCATATTTATATATAAAGTATAATTCATCCTATAAGTTGTCTTATTACACCATTGGTGTTGGTCCTTATCCCGAGGCCCACTGCAGGTGGGACTCGGGGTCAGTATCTCTCTCCCCTAATTGTAGTATCTTTGGAGGGAGGGGGCATGACGACTCCTATCATCAATACTCAACACACACTATGAACATTTTCACTCCTAAGATCCACTAATGTCAATTTAATAACATCCTCCCCATGTTCAAGAAGACCTTGTATCTCCAAAATTCTATCCTAATAAGGTATAATGTATAATCCAAATAAGGATACCGAATAAATATGTAATTATCTTAACAAGATTTTTTCATCTTTATTTATTCTTCATCTTCCAAATCCACACTAACAACCAATAATTAATAGAATAGATATCATTATTATAATAAAATTTTATTTTTTGATGTAATAGTCAGTATATACCCTCGTAAAACCAAATTTAAAATGGACATGTCTATCATTATTATGTACATTCTACCACCACTATAAAGTGATGTATATCATTTTTTGTCACTAGGTCTAAAGGATGGTTATATAAAAGGTATTAATTAATATTTATGATATTTTATATAAAATTTTGAGCCTAAAAATTTTAATTTTAATTTTACTTCATTTCTTTAAATTTATTATGAAATTAAAACATCACCCTTGTATACTAGCAGGATACCACCTCCGTGAAATGATGTAATTCATTTTTCAACGTCACCCGAAAAGAATGGTCATAAACATGTATATAATGAACAAATATAGTATTTATTACCTGATTCAAACTCAATAACCATTATAATATTTTAATGGTGTAATATTATCATATTATAAAAGGATGTTGTGTCTAATAACATGTACGACATGGAATATCGAATATAAACATTAGAAAAAATATTATTATTAAAAGATGGTTATTATAACATAGTGATAAAAATGTAAGTTGTGAAATGTATAAATAGTTTTTAAATAAATATAATTTATCTTATAAAGAAAAATTGATTTGTTAATATTTCATACATAAGAAATAGTTTTTTAATAAATTCATTATATTCATCAAATTTATGTTTTATTTCAAAATGGGATTTATTTAGTGAATAATAAAACAAATTTATTAAAATTTTAGAAATTCAATTTGACAAAATATATTTTATTTTTTATATTAGTCTATCAAAATTCTATTATGGTGATATTTTGATGCATTTTTGCATGGTTTTATTTTTAATTGAAGGGTGAAAATACTTATTTTTATTGAAAAGTATATATTATTTTATGGTTTTATGATATAAAATTATATTTTGGAGTTGTCTTAAAATTAAATAAGTAAATTTTGAGAAAATATATTTTAATTATTTTTTAAAAAATAACTTTTTTTAGAAGAATTTAGTATAAAAACATTTTAATCCATGAAAATAAATTATGTTGAAAAACTATAATTCATCGTCTTTTGTTAATTTAATTATTAAATAAAATTATTAGACTTTTTCTATTATTATATAAATTCTATTATATATTTTAATTAAGTGGGTCAAAATTTGGTAAATATATCTGATTTATTAATGGTAAATCTGAATTTTAACCATCATATTTTTTCCCTTCAATAAAAGTTAAATAAAGAAAATAAACGATAAAAATTAAATTATAAGTTTTATAAATGGCACTAAAAGTTGTCTTAATTTTTTTGGATGATTCAATGTCATCAATAATCAAAAAGTATTTGTATATATGATATTTTTGCATTAGGTGCATGATTATGACCTTAATAATAATTTATTTAATGAATAGTCCAAACAATCACACTCGTATTTTTTATAATTATAATATTTTTTACATAGTGAAAAATAGAATATTTATTTAGTTATAAATATTAATATGAAATAAATTATACTCAATATGATAATTTTTTAAAAAATTTAGTTAATTACATAATCACATATATGCTTACATAATTTTGTCATGGTAATGATTGAATTAATGGAAGAAATCAAATAATCGATATCAAAAACAATACATATAATATAATTTTGGATATTAAATTTGGTACATAAATTTTTTAGGTGAATTTAATCTCTTAGGGATGAAATTAAATATTTGGTTTCATGTTAATAATTTTTTTCATTATAGTCAATGTAATAAATATTTCTAGAAATTAACATTAACATTATTTTATAATGAATAAAATTTAATTAAATGATATAAAATTAATAAAAGAAAATATTTTCGGTTGGTTTATAAGTATTTGGAATAAAATCATAACCAAGGTCCATTTATGGGCCGTTTTTTTTGTTATTGTAACCATCGTGACCCTCATTGAGTAAATTCGTTATAGTCATGATTTTTGTATAAGGGGTTTAAAATGTTTTGAAACTAGAAGACAAGGGTATAAATTAATACAAAAAAATTCAAAATCATTTATGACATTATTTAGATCGAAAGAAATTTTATAGTTTAAATAGACAGTTTTGGTAAATTTTTATTTGAAAATTAGTTTATATTATTGTACTATTTTAATAAATTCTACGAGTTCCCCTCCCATCTCTAATAAATAGTAATATATTGTTCCCTATAATTCACACATCCAGAAAGTATTTCCTCCCAATACCTTCCCAAATAACTTATTTATACCACTTATCACATCACAAAACCCTTGGATTGATAAAAAATCCATCTTTGTGAAGCTTATAAGTGTTAACCATAATATATTTTCTGTAGAATTTGTATCATTCATAAGGTATTATTTTTGTAAAATTCTATTAAAATAGTATGATTTAATATAATAATTATCTACCATAAAAATTATGTTGTTAATTAAATAAAATAACAAATTTATATCCCTATCATCCAATAAGTGTGATTAAAATATATTCTTCTTGTGTACGGAGGGCTACTGCCTCATAGTCTGATGTATTCAATTATCCATTACCACCACTCACATATGGATATAATTATAGAGTTAATATATATATATATATATAATATTTGTTAAATATTTAGAATTTCCTAAAGATTAAAAATATATTATTTAGGTACCTTACCATTCACTAAAAATAGATAATATCGTACATGCGTACATCTGGACTACTACCCCCATGAAATAATAACATTATTTTTCTGTCACCATAATAAAATGATGATATATATATGAATATTTAAAGAAAATATATATATATATGGAATTATGGAAACTTTTTAACAACTTAATAATACTTATATTCTTTCGACAATAATGGTTGAAAAATGGAAATTTTACTCATGCAAACATACAATGTATCATCTCCAAAATTGTAATGTGTTTCATTTTTCAAAACCATATTTAAGGGTTGGATTTAAAACTATATTTCATGTATAAAATGGTAATTAAATCATTTTTATTATTCATATTTATGTTTGAAAATTTAAAACCCTTGACATGGGAAACATACTGAAGTCGTTTTATTGATATTACGTATCTAACATCATCAAAAAACCTCACCATCATGTAACTTGTTATATAATTAAATATTATATTTAAATAAATAAAAAATAACAATAATTTATTTATAAATAAATTTTTTTTATGGAATTTAATATTTGATATTTTATATTATGCAGTCGTTGAAGAACATGTATAGAAGTTCTGGAGCCAAATAATTTATTTTCATCTCATTTTTCATTCATTGAATAAACCTTTATTATTATGCACCTAACTTCATTTTTATGGTGTATATAATCCCCCTTCATATATTATATAATGAATACTAAATAAATTATGGTACAATATTTTAAAATATGAATTTTATTTAAAAAATGGATTTAAGTTGAATTTTACTATGTATTAAATGGTTACTCAAATAAATTTCCTTTTATTAGAATAAAAATCCTATTAATTTTATTTGATATTCCATGATTATGTGTGAATTTAACTCTTAATTTTTTTACAATATATTTCCACATATTTTTTAAATTTAATTTTTTTACATAATATATCAATTTATTATATCTAAAATTATTTATATTTTCCATGTAAGGGTGATTTTATCAGTTTCTATTTCTTTGTGACATATATTGATCTTAAGCTACTAAATTCCTCATGTGGATCATATAATACCAATTTAAATGACATATAACTAAAATACACAATTTAGTGATATTTATATTTTCATTTTTCATTGTTATTTCATGTCTTTATGATTAAAGGGCTTCCACTATGGCAGTCAATTTATGTATCAATATCTTTTCTATTCAGGATTATTTATATTCAAGGTTCCTTGGGGAGAAAATGTAATATATTATTTTGATAAAATAAATATTTTTCCTCCTATAGTAATGATTTTTTACCTCATTAATTTATATTTCCTCCCTTATTTATTAAATAAATGGCATGAAAATTTATTATGTTATGTTTATCTTGTATCATTTTTTATATTGGGAATATTTCTCTTTAATTATACGTTTTCAAAATTTCATTCGAAAATATTATTTTTTTAAAAAGTAGATGTGTTTTTTAAAATATATTATATTATATTGGTACTTATTTTATATCTATTTAAGATGATATTTTTTTAACTTACTTCTAACAAGGTTAAATTTGAATCCTTTTTAATAATGTTAAAAATATATATATATTTTTTACAACTACTATATAAATAGACAATACTGTTGTCAATACCATTTATTTTTGTAAAACCTCAATCAAATATTCCAAGGATTAATTTAAAAGAAATTTTCATTCAAAATATTTTTAAAATTTTTTCTTTTTGAAAAAGTTATATTCAAAATGAAAAAAAGATATTCTCTCAAAAAAAAATTTCATGAAAATTTAATGATATTTACATTCATCAACACCAACAAAACATGATTTTAATTATAATACAGTGATGATATTTTTTTATTATATCATCCTATTTCTTTTGATATATGGTTTGTTTTTTGTTAAAATATATTTTCATTAAACAATATTATTTTCCATTGGGTAATCATGTTATTAAATCAATTTATTATTTTTTAAAATATCTTGAAAATAATATATCCTATCACCACAACAACTATTTGAGGATTTAATATCCATATAATATTTCATTAAAAGAATCACTCTATTTTTCTCAGCTGATTTTTTATATAAAATTGAGGTGTTAAAAAACATGGTATTTCGACATATCTGGGTGATTTTTACATGGGTTTAAATGATTTATTCAGGGTTTTTATTCATCATATTTTCCTTAAATATTTTTTATTAGCTATTTATCCCCATTATATATTATAAGGTAGCCAAATATTACTTATATAATGGGTTCACCAAGATATCACTCCAACGTAATGGGTAATTATTATGTTCTCTAGAGAAATTTATTTCAATTCAATTTTATTTTTATTCAAATTATAAGGATCTTATAAGGGTTCTCTAATAATGATTAGATTATGTTACAATAAAATTTAACTTTGATTTCTGTGAATTATAAATGATTCCTTTGATAAAGGTTGATATCAATTTATTTTGACTATTGGTACTTGTGACTCTTATCACATGGTAAATATTTATTCCATGTTACAATATAGTGGATCTTGATATTTTTTAATAATAATTCTCTTAAGTTATTCTTATTCAGTTTTATTATGTCATCCTATAGTTATTTTAATATTATTCTCAATTATTAAATTCAAATGATAATTAATATTTTAAAAAATATTAAGAACTCTTTCATGACATTATCTTGTATACATTTCCTAGGTTATAAAAAATGATTAAAATTATTTATTTCTACAAAAGTTTCATATGTTGGGAATTTTATTATAGATTTTAAAGACGAAATATGGAATATGAAAATATGGGTATAGTTGGACACACACAAAATTGATTTATATTGAATTTTTATGTAAATGTTCTTTCAAATTCATCAAAAATATAAATTAAAAAGTGCATTTTGTATGTAATTTATCCTGTGTTTAATTTAAAATTTTGATGGTTTTGATGGAAAAAATTAGGTCACTTTTATTGATATCAAATGAATTAATTGAAAAAATATATTTTTAACTCGTGATTCTGGAGTTCTAGTTCATAGAATTATTGGTTTGTATGACACTAATGTTTAGATTAAATCTGATGTTAGGATGATTTCATATTAATTTATGGTAAGAGTTGTGGATACCATCATGGGATTACAAATTTTATGTTTGATAATATGTTTTATTTTTTAGAAACCCCTTTTGAAGTTCCATGTTATTTAATTTTAATGGGACTATTGATATTTTTGGAAACAAGAGTCTGGGTTGAGGTCTATGTGATCATTTAGAATAATATAAAATATTATTTTGGAAAAAATCCATTAATACTTAAGAATACAAGCTAAATTGAATGTGGTAGCCATTTTAGATAAAAAATTCATTATTTTTATTATTGGTATAGGGGGTAATTTATTTTTAGGGATGATTAGCATATCATGGAAATTATGTGACAGGGAGATATATATTTCTATTAGATTAATTTAAAAAAAAATATTTTTATTTTTAGATAAATGTATTATTTATCATGGAATAATAAATGATCAAAAAATTTAATTTTTGTGATCATTTTTCAAAAAATTTGTCGTCATTTTATTTTAGAGAGTGGAGTATTGTTTCTTAATTATATGTTGTGTATGTTTATAAAATTTCCTCATTTTTATCTAACCATTATAAATCATATTAAGGTATAAAAATAGAATAAAATGACTGTTATTATTGGGTTTAATTATACGATTATATGGATGTTTATAAAAAATAGTCTTGAATACTCAGAGTTTGGATAAAATAATGATATTATGATTGAAAGATATTTAAGGTTCACATTATAATTTTCAAGTAAGTTTATTTTTTTTATTTTATTTGTTTATATGTTATTTATTTCATATACTCATGGAAAATTGTTCATAAAAAATGTTATCATATTACATTCTCTAATAATTAATTGATTGTAATTTTAACACCACTATCGTTTATTGTTTTTTCATTATAGATATTCTCTAAATCATTAAATTTCTTCTTTATCAACAATATATATACCTTGGTATTATTATTTTGGATTAATGAGTTTCATCAATGTCCATTCTTTCACTTCCTACTCTTTTTTTTCTTATTTAGAATCCTAGTTAGGTATTAGTCAACAATGAAATAGAATTTTCCTTTCCTTATTTTCAAGAGGAAGTTTTTATTTACCCTTTATACGGTGTGGGATTTAAAAAATTTTGTATTATAAAATATCATAATTTTATTATTATCATCTTGACCAATATCTGATGACAAAATTATTAAATAGGGGAAGAATTTAATATATAATATATTTAAAATAATGTCATTTTTTCAATAAGATTAATGAAATGAAACATTGAGCATAAATGAAAAATTAATATTATTTTCTTGTGAACATTATAACATAAGCATTAAATATTAGTTTATTAATAGGATTCACTAATGTTTAAAATATAATAATAGATCTAATAAATGAAATTTTTTTCATTAATATATAACAAATAATAACTCATTTTTTTGTAAATCAATTTTATTATTTAAGGATATGTTTCGTCAATTAAAAATTTTTATTAGTAGAATAACATATTTCATTTATATAAATTTAAAAAATTATATTTTAGACAAAACATTTATTTATTAATTAATAATTTAAAAATTATCTTTTGGTGAAATTGTGATGTATTTCAGAAAATATTATTTTCTAGTGAATTGGGCAAATATATGATTTTTCATCCAAAATGTATTTTCGTTTAATTTATGTTCTATATAAAATTATAGTTTGTTTTAGTTTTAATATTTAGATAGATTAATTTTTTTAAATAAACATATTACAATTTGATGAATGAGTTTTATGTTATAATTTTTTTAAAAAATATATACTTGAAAATGCATATTTCTTAAAAATTGCTATCATCGTGCATTGTCAATTTAATCAAAAATTGAATTCAACTTCTAATATGCATATAAATTTGATTAATTGATTCAATATATTTAATACATGGGCATCAATTTTTTAAATATTCTCCATTTCTATTTCTTCAATATGAATAGTTACTTTAGTAATTTTTTTCCATGATATAGGGTTAATCGACTAATTATTGACTGAGAATAATATTATAAAGACTGTACAATGACACAAAAATGTACCTCAGTATTATTAAATGATTCCATATCAACTAAAACCATCCAATATTTGGTTATATACACTATTTTTACATTATGGTGTGATTATGTCCTTTATAATTTTTTATGTAATGAAAGTAACGAATTGTGACCCTTTTTCTTTAAATAAATATTAAATTTGTTACATGTAGATAAATAGATTATTTTTTTTGTAATAAATATTCATATATAACATTAATTATATAACATAGTCATAATAAATTAACTCTAATTTCATATTGGGGAAGTAATTGCTTAAAATGCTTATAAAGCAATGATGCAATAATTATTCATTTAACAAAGAAATAAAATTATTTTAAAAATATTCAAATTTACACTTTTTTAGACAATAGTTTTATCAATGAGTTCAAATGTTTCATATAACTGGTTTTAGATATAATAAAGAAAAATTATTTAATTTTTTATGTAATTTATTAATGTCAAAGTATTGAATAGTTATAAAAATCAGTGTAACTATGTTTCATAAGAAATATTATTTTATTAAATGATATAAAATTATTTTTTTTATTAAATTGAGTATAGGTTTTATTAAATTGTTTATAATTTCATATGAAATACATTTATGGTACGTTTTCCAATTTATACTAAATATATTTGACCTCAAAGAGAACAAAATCGTTGTTCTCTAGATTAGTGTGAAAGGGTTTATAATGGAGTTTAAATCGATAAAATGTGTAAAAAATAAAAAAAAATTATTAATATTTATTTTAAAATATTAATTCAACCAAAACACAATTTATATTATTATTAAATTATTTCCTATCCATTTTAAATATAAATTTACTTTATATTATTTTTATATTCTTTTAATGTATAATAGTGCCCCTCCAATGGCTTCTAAAGGGAAATGCCATCCTATTTGTACATCACACATAAGAGAAATAAATTGTATATTTCCTAATTAAATTCCTTCCATATTTCTCTCCTCATATATTATAGCTATTGTTTTGACCATCATTCCAACTAAGTGTCGATTTTCATGTAAACCATTACTGTTTCTATGAAAAAGAGGTATTGTTCTTAACTAATGGTTTCTATTTTATTTGATCCATCAGAACCTCCAAATAATTTTTAACCATGATTATAAAAAAATATTTCTATCTAATATAATGATATGGTCCTATGTTAATGGGATAACATACATCCATCTCTAACCTCCATCTATTTTGACCAGAATACATTGTTCTTATATATGACGGACTACTTCATCATGATGTGGTATAATTTATTTTCCATCACCACCAATCAGGTATGGTTATAATGGAACATTTTCCATATATTTTTTATATTTATTACTTATCTATAATTTTCATAATATAATGTAACATGTATTTTCTTACCTATTTGTTCCATAAAATGTGATAACATCGTTTATTAATATATTTAGACAACCTCCTCAGTGAGTGGGTGTGATTCATTTTTCATTACCACATCACACTGATGGTATATATATATATATATGATTATTTATAGAAATAATTATATTTTTATTATAATATAATATTAATATTAATATATACCAATACTTATCTTCTTTTGGAAATTATCTTTGACAAATGGAAATGTTCCTCATGATTACATATGGAATTCTGTATCCATTATTGAAGCGTAGTTCATTTTTTATAGAATTATTTAATACTAACATTAAAAAGTATAATTGATGAATAAAATTTATAATTATGTCATTATTATTGTTTTGGATATTGTGGAATAATAAATCCATTGAATTCATTCAACATTCCAATGTAGTTTTGGTATTACAGACATACCATCCTTTAAACACACGACATTGACTTAGATGAATAACTTATTAAATATAAAATTGAAGTAAAATAAAAAATATATATAAATATAATTACTAATACAGTAATATTTTTTCACTATATTAAATAATTTTACATGAATCTATTTTATAGGATTTTAAGTTAGTGTATAGTAATCTCTTAATCATGGTAAGTGATTTCATCTTAATTTCCTTTTAATTAGGGAACATTTTATTATTATGAGATATGTGTTTTTCATTAATATATTTTAAGGTATTTAAATAATCTACATTTGGTAATTTATTTTATAGTGATTCAAATATATGTGCTATTTGTCTAGAATAGCGTTTTATGGATGGATACAAAATATATGTTCAAAATGGAACCAAAAGGGATAAATTTTGGATTTTGAGACACTTCAAACTGAGATGCGATGTGGTATAATGTGGCACCATAATATTGAAATGAGAACCCAAATTCACATGAATGTAGTGTAAGTGTATGTATATCAACGTAGACATAACATTCATAGATATTAGACTATTTAGATGAATATTTGATACATTATGGAAGTGCATACCTGAAGACCATAATTGATTATTGTCTTTGTAAAGTTCCACACAAAATATATTATCTTAGTGAAATATGTTCACCATGTCCCATTAAGATCATTACCGATAGTAATTCAACCTAAATCCTTTCATAATAACTTGAGGAATGGAAAAAATAAAATTGGGGGGACCATAGATGATCATTAAGGGTAAATAAAGGAAATGTGTAAGCATAACATTAACTAAAGGGCATAGAACTTCATCATAACATTTTTTGATGAAACCATGAATATTTCATATCATTATAATTATTGGATTTTTATAAAACCAAGATCATGATAGAATTATTATCATAAGTCATGAGATCATATCATAGGAATAAGACATAAAATATGAGGCATGTAAATAATTATAGAAAATATTATGTCGACACAACCTACCAATACCTTTATATAATTTTTGTCTTGGTATATGACTCGTGTATCTACTTTGGTCTCAGTATAACAACTCGTGTACCCTAGTACATTTAGTCAAGTCCTATAACCCATGAACCATCTCATTTTTGGCCATGAGATACAACCTCTATAACCTATTCAATTTTAGCATGGGTTACAACCCATGTAACTTATTATTTTAAAGCTTGGGATACAACCCAAGTACCATATAACTTTTAGGCTTCATCTAAAACTGAAATACCTTCTTGTTTTTAAGATTTGGCTTCATCCCAGGTACCTTCATTCTTTAGGTTTGGACTACATCTTGTGAAACGTCTTATTTTCAGTAATGAGATACATCCCATGTACCCTTTGATCTTAGGTACAACATATCATTACCCAATAAATTGGAGGGAGATATGGGTACCACCCATATCATACTGAAATCATTCCTAAATGTGCCAAAAAATCATAGAAAATCATAAAATAACAAATTAAATGAAATGGATATCATAAATATGTAATCATATCATAACCAATGGAAAAAGATATGGGTTTCAATATCATGTAATCAAAATCATAACCCATCAAAGAGAAAAGTATTTGATATACATATTACCCATGATAGAGAAACTAATATCATAAATATATCACCTCTATAAGAGAAATGGGTTTTATAATGACTGTTACATTATGCATAACTCATTCAATAAAGGAATATGAATGGAACTATTAGATCATTTCTTACAGTGGGATGAGTAAGACAAACTTGGTTCTACATAAATGGAAAATAATTTTGAAATAACATTAATCCAATGAGAGAAGAAGAATAAAAAGAAGAAGATGAAAAAGGAAATACAGTTAAGGGGTTCAAATGAAGTGAAGGCCAAGTGCATCTCCAATAAAAAAATATAACACCCCTGGAAGGAATGGAAGAAGAACTATATAAAACCCTAAAATGGGAATCATGTGATTATTAAAAAGCCAAAAAGTTAGCCACATTATTTTCTTCTCTCCATATCTGGTAGAACTCAATTTAGATTTTAGTTATAACCACGCACATTACGATTTGATAAGAGTTATTCTAAGTGGTAGAAGAGATTAATCTTATAGAATTACAACAAAATTTACAATTTGTATCCACTGTGGATATGTTGAAGTGGATGGTGATACAGAACTCCAACCCCTAGATCATATATTTAGCTTCATCCTTGAGATAATTGCCTGGACCATGGAGGGCACAAAAGGCCAAAATGACCACACCAAAGATGATTTGGACCACACCTCCGCCATTCATGAGGCCATGATTATAAGAACATTCAATTTTATGTTTGTGGACATCATTTTTAGGATCCAGTCACACCAAATTCCCACTTATTTGTGGATTGTATGTGATGGGGAGATATTTTTTGTTCATAACACATTAAAGGGATGGGGACTCCTCACTGAGTTTGAAAAGATGCAGGAGATCCAAAATTTGCATTCGGATATAGCATGCAAAGCCTAGCCATAGAATCTAGGGACACCATGAAGAGATAGGTTTCTTGCTTCTCATATACAAAAATAAACCACAAACAAAAGAAAATCTCTAGCACTATCCTCATTCTTGTAGATGCCCATCCCTGTGAACCATTTCTGGAGAATGCTATCCAAATATATGGTCCCAATAATGAATCATGTGGAGTACCATAGTACAAACCATAGAATATTGTACAATTCATAATTGCATAAGTGATGTATCATGGACTCTTTATAAATAATAATATTTATGGAATACTTAGAATCCAGAAAGATCCCCTTATTTTTTATATCCTTATCAGTAGGAAGGGAAATTTTCCATTTCTTATAAACCAATAAATACCTTTTTGTGGAATGGAAAAGAGCCAAAGGCATCCTACCAAATTATTTTCAGTAATAGTGGACCCGATAACATCTATATAGGACTTCACCAAGAAGGAACAAGATGACGTTCCTAAAAAGTGGCATGCATCAGCGACATAGTTCAGAATTATTTCTTTATAATAAATTTTTTTTTGGATTTTTAGGATTACATGGAAGAAAAGAGTATATAGAATGTCCTCTAGGAAGGTCAGAAGTGAAGCTGAACTTCTAGGATAGCCCCACACGTGGCTATCCCACTTACATTTCCCTAAGGTAATGTTTTCAATCCCGATGATCCACCAGGATTGAAGTTATAGAATCAAGATGTGGGACTAAGGGGATTTCCAAAGGTGAGAGTTATGACTCGCTGGAGAGTGCAACACATTATCATATTAGTTACGAATGAATTTTATCCAAATGTTAAGCCTATGATCACCTTTAATGAAACTATACCTTGTAGATAGTATGTGGAATCAGCCAAATTCATTTCACCTATGACCCCCTCAAATATTGGTTTAGCGAACCTCTACCAAGTGTCCCAATGCCGCCTTCCTATTTTATGAGCATCCCAAATAATAGAGCAGCACACCTTCTCAATATGAATCATAATGTACATATGAACTATGAGAATATAAATGATGTCCATCGAAATTACTGAGAAAACATAATTGAACAAGGTGATCCACCCACCAATGGTGAGAAACCAGTTCATACAATAAGAAATGTGGCTTCTGATCTATTCAACTAATTTATTATATTGCCTGATATTGATTCTACCATGATCCTGGGTCCCCAGGGTTACCGATATGAAAGTCTTTATTGCACATACCTAAAAGGGAACTAGTATTATTCCCCCTTCTCCCTATACACCCATAAGTGTTGAAAATATTACTTTTATCTTGGCTAACAACCATACCACTACATATTTAATACACCTTAAATGCTTCAATGAAGTCCATAATATAAGAATTATGCCCATTGATAAAGATCACCACGTCATCTCCAAAACGAGGTAAGAAACCCAATGATTCAGTCCCATGAATCTATAAGGATTAATCGAGTAATAATTCATTCAATCATTTAAAACATCTAATTAGGGAATCCAGGATCATAATAAAAATTATAAGTGAAAGAGGATTCCCTTGGTGGAGACCCTGACTAGTTTGAAAAACCACAACTCCATCCCATAATAAGAATGTTTAACCAAGTAGAGCTATAACAATAGAAAATTAGTCACCCACCCACTCCGAGAAACTCACAATCATCGTGACCTGGATGATGAACAAACACTCAAGATGGTTATATGCTTCTTCTATGTCAACATGTATAAAAATGGTCAAGAAAATGAACATCATGTTAATGCCAGTAACCATCTCTTAAGAAATTCCAATTGCACCTGGGATGGACAAACACTTAAGGAAACCATGTTTCTCCTTTGGGATCATGCTAGGTAAAATATTTGATATCCTTCTATTCATAATTTATGAGAGGATCTTGAATGAGAAATTTCACATGTTTATCGGTCTATATTTATTGATTGAGGAGGGATCATTGACTTTAGGAAAGTGTTCTATAGTTGTTTCTCATGCCCCATGAGCAAGAGGATCAACATGGAAAAATTATATTGATTACAAGACCAGATCATGCTTGAAAATGGACAAAGAAGATTCATAAAAAGAACCATCGAAGATTTCTAGACCGGTGTAGCTGTATTGATTAATAGATATTATTGTCTCCCACACCATTTCTTCACTCAGAATGGCTCTGAGTAGATCATTTTCAATATATAATGATTTATGGGTGGATGTGGATAAAAAAATTACGAGTCAACACCAGAATAGATATCATACATTCCCGAGTTAGTGTCAGAAATTAAGGAATAAAAATAAGAAAGAACCAATCCCAAAATAACCACTGGTCTTTAGAGAATGTACTATCCTCAAACTTTATGTTTAGAGACCATCAAAAAATACTTTTCTTAATTCATGCATGGAAGTATAGTGTATTCCAATCGTCATTCTAGATCTATGGGGCTCTCACTCTTTCATGAAGACTAGCATAGTGTTTGGAATGCTGCAAATGAAACTGGATGTTACGATAAACCAGGTTGACAAAGCAAGAAATGTACCATTTTTCTTCTAAGTTATACTCTACCCTTTTGATGTCATCCTCCATTGGTCAAGATCATACAGATCCAAGGGAAA